>JAREIK010001323.1:0-264975 GCA_029783825.1 Sapria himalayana | reverse complement strand
GATTTCATTATATTTATTTAAGGTTTCAAGAATGAGAAGAATTAATCTCTTAGAAGAAAACCATACACTTAGATGAAAGAAAGAGAAAAGAATGAGAAACATGGAATAAAGTAGAAATCCCTCTACTTCTATTTATGCTTTGTGGTAGAACAAATTTACACAATTTTGCTTTTCATCTATTTTTCTAATCTAGATTAGCCTTTATATTGCAATATAAAAAACTTCTTATACCCAAGTTCTAAGTCATGGCTATGTTTAATGTCATTAAGCCACCAATCACAATAATATATAATGTCCATGACTAAAATGATACAATAGCACTAATATGGGTGCAACCTTTTAGAATACTCGAACTAAACACTCATTTTAGAATTCATGGCATAATAAAAATGTAGTGAGCCACAATGCACTCAAATTGGGATTATTTTTATTTTTGCTTACGGATAGAGCAAGGATTTGGCTTCAATGCTTATGGAGAAGCAGCTTAAATAATTGGGGATATCCACTTGAAATATTTCTGAATTAAACTTGTACTAACATGACTAATTCAAATTCACAACTATGTGCCCATATATCTATTGAAGAATTGAGAGAAATAACTACAAAGCTCCAATTGAAAAAACAATGGAAAGAAAACTAGCTAGAATATTAAAATTTGATTAGATTTTAAAATAAAAGCCAAGTTATATTCAATAATAAATTGGTCTTAATAAATCACGTATTATTGGAGAAAATGCTTGTGAAGCTACCCGTTGGGGGCTTTAAGAGGGACAAATGTGATGTTAGTATATGCTGAATGGAGTGAATACAGGTGAATCAGTGCCCATTCAATCCATGGACATGATTGGAAGAATTTTATAATTTCTAATAAATATTGGAACTTGTTATTACCAAACAATTAAGGTAAAACTTTAAAAATTGGAAAATTTAGAAAAAAATATGAATTTTAGGACATAAAAATAGTAAAATAAGAATAAAACTCGAAGCAAATACGAGAGAGAGCTCAATTAGCCGATTCGCGCAACCAACAATACCCAATTTATTTATATTTTAAAATGATTGAGCTTGTCTGAATATTTATAACATAAAGATTGATTAGAGCACTAGGGGTCTGCCGACCAACAAGATAACAATTGAGCTTGGCTCGGCGCCACCACTCACGACCACAAAATAATGTTTTCATTATCATTTTTTTAATTTTATGACCGACATTAAAAATTGGGTGAATTTGTGTCTTGCACAAGATTAAATAATTATTTTCATTTTTTGCAAAGTTTTGATAATTAAAAATGAAATTATCTTTTCATCCTATATTTTAAAATCATTATGTTGTGTGAATTAAAATTCATCAACCCAATTTTATACCCCACAAATTTCAAACCAATATCATGGCATTTTATGTATAAATATACTAAATATTAAATATTGACATGGAATTTTTACCAAGTTAACTATAAATCAAAATAATTAAATATAAATATACTAAATATTACACAAGTATACATAAATATATGTTGATATATAAATACATTGACATCTATATTTATGTATATATTTTTGTCAATTTATTTATACTTATGATTATATATTTAACCATATCTATGCATAATTGTGTCATTAATTTTGTCGATAATAAGATATGATATAATTCTTTTAAATGATTTGATCATGCCCAACTCAAACTAACCTAGGGAGGATTAAGATAAATAACAAGGAAATTATATACAAGAAATTAGTAAATAAAAGAATGATGTAATAAACTAATTTGGCTCTGATAATAACAATTTGCTGCAAACTTGGAAAAAATACTTTTTTGTAGGATTCATTGGGGATGCAAATTGGTGTTGACTGAAAATAAAAATGAAAAATGAGCCAAGAGTAGTAAGAAATTACATAAATTTGGGTCTGATAAGAGCCATAAGAGATTAGAAAGAACATTAATAAGCGATTACAACTTTAATGGAGCATCGAGATTGGGGAATTCTTAAAGATTATTACGGCATTGAAGCCGTGAAATGAAGAGGAGAAAAAAAATATTAAATACGATTGAAGAAATGCGATGCAACTGGTTCATTTGAAGGATCAGCCTGCATCAAAATCACATCTCAACCATTGAAATTAATTTGCAGAATCACCAAAATTGTGAGGAAAGGGAAAGCAGCCAACTAGTAAAATAGGATGAAGATTCCTATCGGAGCCCTTTGGTTGTGGAAAAAAGAGGTGAGGCATTTTATGTTAATAAATTAAAATTGCTATTGACGTGACTTAACAAATAATTGTGTTTCGAAGAATTATATTTTTAAATTTGGAACTTATATTTTGAGTCACTCTATTACATTTATCATAAATTACCCTCTCGCCGACCTTTTCCCATTAGTCCTTTGCCCTCTCCCATTGAGCTCAATCAAGCTTCTAGAGCTCGTGATCGTGCTCTTTGAGCTTGACCGAAAACTCCATCGAGCTCCTAAACAAGACCGAGAGCACCATCAAGTTCCAAGAGCTCGGCCGAGAGTTCCGCCGAGCTCGAGGAACTCGCGCTGAGCTCTTGGAGCTCAACAACAAGCTGTAGGAGAATAAGGATGAGCTCCTAGAGCTCTCGGTCGAGGTTCAGGAACTCGATGGTGCTTTTGTTCGGGCTCCAAGAACATGACCGTGAGCTCTAGAAGCTTGATGGAGCTCAAGGTCGAGCTCCATCAAGCTCGATAAGAGAGGGCGAGGGCCGATGGGAGAGGGACGATGGAGACGGCGAGGATAATTTAGGATAGACGTAATAGAGTGTCATAATTTTTAATTTTTTAAGATTTTGGTGATATTTTTCAAATTTTAAAAAATAAGTTTCAGATTCATAAAATTTTCTTGGGGAGAATCCCAAAACATAATTCCACCATTATGTGTTGGTACTCTTAGAAGATATGAAGAATTATGTTTTGGTGTAATATTTATAAAATAATTGAAAATAAAAATAACACGAGTTTTAATATTTAAAAAATAGTACATTAAACTCTTAACTAATTGAATTTAATACACTCAATTCTAGTAATACCAAAATACCCTTAAATTAATTCTTAAACACTTAATTATAGTTAATCAAATTTCACTTGCCCCTCTTCCCTTGCCACTCGCCCCTTTGCCCCTCAAGTTTTAATATTTCAAAATCCTTTCATCTTCTTCCTCAAAAGGTACTGGAATCCAACAAAATAAAGGTGTCTACATCTGAAATCACAACTTCTTCCTTTAATCATATAGTAAGGCATGTATACAAACATATATATTTGAAATTGCATTATCTTTCCACCAATAACTCATTGCCCTTCTTGATTTCTCGCGACTATGTGGTTTGTGATTGTTAGGTTGTCCAATAGTTTATGTTATGAAGATTTAAGTTTATGTCTACATGCTATAATAATATAACTTGCAATAATAATTTGATAATAGAAAATTAAACCAAATAATACAATAAATAATACAATAAAAGAAATACAAGCTAAAAAAGAATTGAGATTGGGTTGTATTTAAAAAGAGATGGACCTCCTTTTATAGAAGAAAACTCATGAGATTTGCGATGCGAGCTAGGTGATATGTCACTTATCCTTGCTATTATATTCTCCTTCTTGAAAATAAAATTTTTCACCTCTATATTCTAACTTATGTTCTTACTAAGTAACATTAAGTTTTGCACGATTCAAACTTGTCAATTTTGATGGGTTTGGTCAAAACATATGATATGTTATCAATAGTGTGAATCATATGCATATCTACACTTCATTCTTCAATTTCTCACATACAAAATTATTTGTAAATTGATGTGTTTTGTCTTCGAATGAAATATTAATTTTTTTACAAAAGTGTATAGTACTTTAACTATTATAAAATAAAGTAATTTTATTTTGTTTATGCCCAAGCTCTTCTAATAGTATTTAACACCAGATTACATCTTTACTGGCTTGTGTAACTATAACATACTCTACTTCTATTGTAGAAGTAGATACAATGGACTTTAACTTTGAAACTCAACTTATAATTTCTCTAGCAATAGTAAAAACATGGCCCGTGGTACACTTGGTATTATCAAATTTCTAGCAGTCTACATCAACATAATCTATGAGAATAAGGTCAGAACATTCATAACATAATACAGTATTTGAGGTTCCTCTAATATATTTGAGAATCTTCTTCATAGTACTCAAATGTTCTATGCTATGATTAAACATTAATCGACTAGCCACTCTCATTACTTGTGCAATTTATGGTATTGTACAAATCATTACGTATATTTTAACTTCCCACTACTTATACATATGGTACTCCAGACATCTTCCTCCTCTATTCTTCTGAAATACGACACATACTCCATACATCTTCCTCCTTTCAATTACATTGTATGTTAAAACGTCACAAAATCTTGTTAAAATAGTTTTCTTGATAATGCCTAATTTTCATGTTGTTTCTATCTCGATAATTCTACTTCCCTATAATATTATTTGCTAGTCTCAAATTATTCTTATCAATTCACTAACCAACTATGACTTCAATTTAGAGGTGTCAAACGGGCCGGGCCGGTACGGCCCGTTTTTTTAGGGCACAATCGTGCTTCCGTGCCGGGCCAGTTAAAAAAAGACGTGCCCGGCACGGCCCGAAGGCACGGCAGGCCGTGCCGTGCCTTGCCAAGCCCGAGAGGCAGAAATTTTTTTTTTTTAAATTTTAGATATTGTAATTCTGTAATTGTATAGTATTAAATATTAATATTTTTAAAAATGTTAAAATTAAAAATTAATTAAAAAAAGAAAGTTTAGAAAATTTTTTTTATCAAAATCAAATTAGTTTAACTTTTATTATAATTATTAATTATATATTAAAGTTATTAATTTTTAAAAGAAAATTTAAATCATAAAAAAAATAAATCAATACATTATGTTAGTAAAAATAAAAATTAAAAAAAACATAAACAGCACAAATGAAAAATTACCAATCATCCATTTGAAACCGAAGGTCCGGACAAAACAAATTTCAGTTTCAACACAACGTACAAACAAAGCGTACAGATACAATCAATAAAAAAATATCGAAAACAAAAAATAGTAGATCATCATCAATCGTCAATCGGCATATCATGAGAATCATCAGCCGCAACATCAAGATCAGTATCATATGGATCATCATCATCGGCAATCAACTCATCTATCATCGTAGTGGATGTGGATGCGACTGCAGTGCCTGTCCCAGTCACAGCTCCAGCATGATCATGGATGCTAAGCCTCGATTCCTCCCAATCATGGAGCTGTTAAACAATCCTTTAACAGCTCCAGCATTTTTTTATTTCTATAATTCCAAATCTAGTATCATAAATTAAGAAAAATGAAAAACAATGATTTTAATAAAAATAACTCAATCAAATGGTTCGAGGTGGTAACTTGATTGTCTCCCATGGACTCAACCCATTTGCCTAAAAAATATTAAAATAGATAAATTTAACTAGTATGAATGTACTTTAACATAGTAATAAATAAAAATGTCAAAAATATCAAAGAAGATTCAGTATATTATATATATTATAAATAAATAAACATATAAATTAATATACCAAAAAATTATGATCAATCTGATTTCAGACAAATCCAACTTAAATATATTTTTTTAAATTAGATCAATTTCAAGTTTAATGATTCATTTATTTACCATAGTGAGTTTAAAAGAAAAGGAATGATAAAATTGATTACTAGTATTAGTCATTTGATTACATTTTTAGAGGATCCTATAGTAGAAGTATGAAATGGGCCAAACATCCTAGGCATGACATGAGGCACAACCCAAATTAGTCTTTTTTACATAATATGTATTAAAAGAGCTTACTACATTTGGGTTCAAACATAGGTCATTCACCAAGTAAAACAGTCATTAACCACCTGAACAATCAAATCATAAGGGTATTAATGAAATTTACAAAAATTCTATCATGATAATTGAAATTAAAGATATTTTTCCCTCAAGGAGTGAGAACTAACTAGAGCTTTCAAGGTCTAAAATTATAATAAAAATAAAAAACGAGATGATCTATCATGATGGAAACAAGAATAATTGGATTGAAGGATTATTATGATTATATTATGATGCTCAATTTTTAGAATTAAGTAATTTCTCAAAATCTCATTAGGTGAGAGTTTATCATCCAACCAATCTCACAAGTATAATGATCTTATAAGTAGTAAAATAAACTTTCTAGATATTAAGCCCATAGGGATTATGTAAATAATTTGATCAATCAATAATGAGTCAACTATTTTAGTCAAAAAGATAATATTAGATTTTTGGTAAGACTCATAGTCATAGACTATGAGTTGATTCATTTTTTTATGCAAGATGATATATTTAAATTACTTGGTTATTATTAGATGTGATTATATTAAAAATATTGAATTATTATGAAAATGTCATAGTACCTTATTAGCATACAAGATAGTTATCATTTATTGAGTCTCATCAATGATGATCCACTAGTAGCCATTCACTAGATATTTTTTACCCTACTGACAAATCATTCATGCGTGAGGGTCTTTCATATGTTGATATCTTTTAGGCAACTCATCAATTTTCATTGATAATTACTTTCTACAAGTATTGTTATTCTTTGACCTCTTGCATTTTAAAGATATGAACTATTATGGAATAATAAAAAGTCTGTACTTGGCTTAATAAATGTCTACTCACAAAATCAACACATGCTCTCAGATCTTTGTAGGAGTCATGAAAATAAGTAAATCATAGAACTATTACTATCTTATGAGTCATTTTCACTCATGTTTTTCTCATAAATTACCTATCTTCATCTACTATGATGACATGCAACTCCCACAAAAAATGCAAAACCCTTGGTATAACAATCTATAAAACATACATCAATGGATGGTTAGCTCATATAAGATATACATTGGTTTGATATACAAAAATATTCATACTTTTGTCTTTTTAATCATCATATCTACGCAATTAAACTTATATCAATATTAGATTTTGATATATAGGTTTGCATCATGTATTAGAATCAGAAAGTCTATTGCTTGATTCATACCACTACATGCAAACATATTTCATCTTGTCACCATTGATCACAACAGTTCGCTCATCAATATTAAATCTCTAATTTTATATTTATACAAATAACACATCATTAACCAAATCACAACATAATCAAAACATTAAAATCTAATAATTATGCATCTATCCTACGATATTAAATAAACCAAGCTAATATCTCAATTTAGAATGATATTGGTGAGACGATATAATTCTAATTATATTTCATGGAATTTCTAGTTACCAATGACATCTGTGTCTAGGAATCAAATTCTAGATTCATAATTTTCATGCATGTGCCTCTGATTATTCACTAGGAGTAACTTAAAATTTTTTCCTTTAAAATCAATGCACATTATCTCTTTGCACATGAATCTCTATTAGGTATTGAAAATTCATGCTCTACAAATTAATGCTATCACCTCTCATTCCCTGAGAAGCTTTTTTATTTTGCTCATTTATACTAGAACGGCTAGAGTAATTAAAGTGGTAAGTCATTGTACTAGGAATAAGGTACAAAATAAGTTTATCTAGAGTTGGATGATGGAAAATAGTCTTGATTGATTTTTGTTTATAACAATCATATTGAATGAGTAATAGATTTGATATTTCTCTTGCATTAAATTAGACAATGAGATGGCCTATAGTAATGTATTTCATCTTTTAAACACAATTACCATGAATATTATATATTGTATATACATTCTAAAGATAAATACAATTTATACTAAAACATTGATATTTACACGCAATTGGATGTTTTATCCTGGTTAAAAATTCTAAAATGCACTCAATTTATGAACCAGCACGAGAAGCGTAGAATGAATGCACAATTGTAAATATCACTATACCTTATAAAGTAGATATGCATATTGTTATTTTTATACACAAGTTCTACTTTTATAACTTTAAATATATTTACTGATATTTGACTGTTTGAAATAGATAATATAATATTTCAATCATTAAAATAGATAATTAACTATTTTATCTTCGCTGTACTATTAATAAAACAACATAATATAAATTCAGATAAACTAGTTCGTAAAGATCATATAATCAGAATAATTGTAAATTATTATTAAATCAAAATAACAAATTTTTGATTTTACTGATAATGTTAAAGAATACTGAATTCGGATAAATTTTAGCTTAAATAAACAAATGCACAGATATTCTTTAATAAAATAAAAAGGGAAAAGCTAATTTATTGGGACTACATTTGCTCGACAAATCATGAAAACTATGTTTTTGGTGCACTGCTAGAAAAGCAAATCTTAAATAAAATATTGTTGGAACATCAACTTTTTCTAGAGTTGACAATCAGCCATCTAATTAGGCAGGATGACAATTCCAATCAAAGCCCTTTCACTATACTCAGGGCAGTGGACCAAAAAGGTGAGGCCTTTTATTAGAATAAGTTAAAATGGGTTGATGTACCGTTAGAAAATATTTTAAAATATTTTTTACTCTCATGAAATTAAATAAGGGGGGGGGGGAATTATGTTTGGAGTACTTCCAGGAAAAAATTTAAGAATTTGAAACTTATATTTTTAAGTTTGAAATAAGTCACCAAAATATTAAAATATTTAAATTTAGTGCACTCTATTACGTTTATACTAAACTACCATCACCCTCTCTCATTGGCCCTCGCCCTCTCCTATCGAGCTAATGGAGCTCGACCATGAGATCCATCAATCTTCTAAAGCTCGTGGTCGTGCTCCTGGAGCTCGATCGAGAGCTCATTCGAGCTCCAGGAACTTGGTGTCATCCTCCATCGAGCTCTTGGAGCTCGACAGAGAGCTCCATCGAGTCCCTGTAGCTCGAAGGACGAGCTTGATAGAGCTCTCAGACGAGCTTCTTCGAGCTCCAGGAGCTCGACGACGAGCAACGTAAAACCCATGGAGCTAGACAACGAACTTAATGGAGCTCGACGATGAGCTCGACGACGAGCTCGATGGAACTCTCGGTCGAGCTCCCTTGAGCTCTAGGAGCTAGACCGAGAGCAACGTCGAGCTCCTGGAGGTCGATCGATAGCAATATGGAGCTCTACGAGCTCGACGTCGAGCCCTTTCGAGCTCTAGTAGTTCGACCGAGATCAACTTTGAGCTCTTGGAGCTCGACGGAGATCAAATTTGAGCTCTTGGAGCTCGACGACAAGCTTGATGGAGCTCTTGGTCGAGCTCCTACAAGCTCCAGGAGCTCGACCGAGAGCTCAACGATGACTCCACGAAGGTGCTTGTGGAGATGGGCAGGAGGAGAGGGCTGGGGAGAGAGGGGCAAGAGGTGAGGGCAGTTTAGGACTTACAAAATTGGATGCACTTATTTTTAATTTATTTTTAGTTTTGTGATTTTTTAAAAATATCAAAATTTTAGTTTCTAAATCTTAAAAATTTCTGGGGAAACACCTCAAAACATAATTATCCCATTAAATAAAATGCCATCAATAATTAATATGAAAACTATGTTTTTGGCGCACTATTAGAAAATATTTTTAAAAATCTCCAACTTTTAAATATTTTAAAAAAATATACAAATATATATATATATATATATATATATATGTTTTGGTGCACTAAAAATTATATACCCCATTTTACCCTCACATATCCATTGCATGTTAGTGAATATTTAAAAAAATCAAAAAAAAATCAAATTAAATCAAATGATTTAGTGCTTATAATTGGATGGTCGGAGGAGCAATTAACAATCCATAAGTGATGGGTCAATGCATATTTCCTGCTACCATCCGATATGGTTTGTATCCCAATTGAATAATTTTTTTTATTTTTTAAAAAATTTAATGGCATTTTATGGAGGGGGCAAAATTGGATTTTCAATTTTCATTGTACCTACGAGTAAATAATTTATGTTTTGGCATATTTTTTTAAATATTAAAATTATAGGATTTTTTTTTTAATTTTATAACCATTACTTCTAAACATAAATATCCCTGATTAACATAAAGAAATATTAAATTTCATTTTTAATATGCCACAAATTTTGTTTTAATAAACAAACTAAAAAATATTTACAAAAACATCCCTAAAATTTTGGCAATTTAAAAAAAAATACAAAGAAATATACAATATATAGATTTTAGTCCACTATAAAATGGAGACCTAATTTTGCCACACCATTTGTACGGTCAGCATTTAACAAACACGTTGAATCACTTTTTTGGTAATAGTGATATTTGAACTATACAATGAATGTTTGAAATCCAAAGTTATTTTCTAAAAAAAAAATGAAAACATGCTTCATTATATATATTTGCTTATATATATATATATATATGTTTCGAAAACATGCATACATATAGATTTATATATATGTGTTTTCAAAAATGTCAAGATATATAATTACACACACACACATACATATATTTATATATTTATATATGTATATGTGTCTACTTATATATATACATACATACATGTGTGTGTGTGTGTGTAAGTGTATATAATTATATATATCTTGGCAGAAGTCATGGTTTTCCTTTAGCACCATGACTTCTGACTACAGAAAGTTACAAAGAGTATTTACTTGAGCTACGACTATTTCTAGAGTTACAACTCTTTGCTCCAAAGAAAAGGTCAAAGTCGTGGCTAATTATAATGTTACGAATTTGAGTTACATAGTATAAAATAATGAGCCATAACAATTCTTATTGCCATGAATTCATGTTACAAAGTTAAAGGTGACAATTAGGTCGAGCGGTCTAGGTAAGGCACGAGGCCCAACATGATTCAGGTGTGCTTGGTATGACATGACCCATTTAGAGACGTGCCTAAAATGAGTCCCATGTCAGACCATGGGATGAGTCAGGAAATGTTTGGCCAAAATTTCTCGCCAGACTGGACTTGACCCAAGCTAGCTTGGCCAGGATTGAACTGGTTTGGCATTATTTGGTATGACCGAAAAACATAAATTCGAGTTTCAATTCAACTCTTTCAACTTGAAACTATTTCAAATCATTAAATTCGAGTTTCGCTCGAGTTGAGTTCTAGTAGGGTCGGATTTGATCGAGCCATCAAGTTGAGTAATTAGTTGTATCGATAGAACAAAAATTAAATAATGAATAAATGTATTTATGATATTTTGCATAAAAATATATGAAAATAGAACTCTAAGATTATTATCTTCTTTTTATTAGGATAAAATATATATTTTGTATTAATTAATAAGTAAAAATTTCAATAATATAAATTTATAAAATTAATAATTTTTTTGTATAATTTGGTTTAGCACATGATAAAAAAAACTCATATAGAGTAAAAATATGCATAGGTAGGAGTAGGATACACAAAAAAAAGCAAACTTATATGATGGTTCGACCCAAAAAAAAAAGTATTTTTCATTTTAAACATAAACTTGCACCCAAAGTATTTATTAGCCGCAAAAAAAATTATACAAAAAAAAAAAACCTCTCATTTTCTTTTTTCTCTCATGTCACACAAATCACAGATATAATCTCTATTTGTCCCTTCTCATCTCATCAAATTGCAACACTAATTGTTTTATTTTTTTTTTTTGAAAATGTTCACTTGCAAAAACATTGTCCATTAAAGGACATTACCAAATTCACTCCTAGTATATGAAAATGTTATGTTTATAACTTAGATACACACAACCACACACACACATACACACACTTCATTGTTGCCAAATATACAACAATATATAACTATATATATATAGACATATCTAATGTTATAAATGTCTAGACACACACACACACATACACTGTCCACTATGGTACACATGTATAAACCTATGTATATACTTTTGGACACACACACACACACACACACACACACACACACCAATACACCATTATGTGTGTTTGTGTGTGTGTATCTCAATAGCAATCCAGGACTTTATATAAGTGTGTTTATATATATAGAAATTTAGTGTTGTATATATTATAAATGTATATTATAATATGTATTTTTGTAGCTATACACACATTGAAATGAAATCTGACTTTTACAAATAATACTAAAAAAAAGTTTTTTTTTTATTTTTAACAACAACATTGACAAGCACAACATGTTTCTCTCTTTGTCATGACCAATTACATAAACATAATGGATAGCTATCATGCTGAGATGTTATGTTTTTTTTTCAATCCTACCATGACCCATAACCCATGAGAAGACCATGATCGTGACCAATGACACATACTAAATTACAAACTTACCATGATTGTGGGCCATGCCATTAGCCCACACACGTGGCTAGTACTTGGCCAAGCATGGCTATTTTGGGCCATACCTCATGTCGTGCCAGATTTGGCATAACTATTTTGAACCATATCTCATGCTTGTACCATTTTAGTCATGACTTTTCCTACACATACTGAATTACAAATAATACTAAAAGTCATATTAACTTCTAGATGACATGACTTTTCCTTTACCAAACTATAGAATACTCAAGTCAAAGTTTTGGCTCTAATCTAGTGTCATGACTTTTAGCTACATATGTGATAAAAAGCCAAAATCAAGTTGAGGCTAGTACAAGTACAATGACTATTTTCTCAAGAGATAAATTTTGCGGGATTTATGTTTTAAAACCTATATTCTCAATAAGACTTAAATTGGACTTTGAAATTCAGGTGAGATAAATTTTCACTTGTCAAATATATTTTTCTACTCATGTTCAGGCTGAAAGGGGAATTTGTAGATGATGTAATTTATTTATTATAATGAATATTTTTTTGATGTTTTAATGTGATGTTTTATTATGATATTATTTAGTTATTGCTAATTTAATAATTAAATAGAATTAAGACTTTGGTTTTGGTTGTTAGTGGGTTTGTACGTGATTAGAGTAGTAGATAATGACAAGTAATCCATTATGAGGGAGACAAACATAATAATAACTAGGTGTACTATGAATTCTATCAAAAATAAATTTATAAATCATTAAACAGATCTATGATTTATGACTTTTAATTATGTTTAGTGTGCCCACTAAGTAGCTATTTATTATTGTTATTTTATTATTATGACAAAAGATGAGTCATGACTTTGTGTTAGCTATCGGGCTTCATTTGATGTCATGACTTGGAGAATGGTGTCGTGATTTCTTAATGTCATGAACAATAAAATTAGTCATGTATTTCATAATGCCCATCTTCGCATAAAACATAGTATGATTGCATAGTGATAAGAGAATCATCAAATTATTATTGAATTGATAATTAATGTATAAAAATATTATTTCAGTTGAGAATTATTCTACTTATTCTAAATGTAATAATAATGTCATTCATTTAAATCAACAATAAAATAAATATATCTTCTAAACCACACATATAGAGACATGATTAATTTGAAAAATATATACTAAGTGCAAAAATACAATAATTTAAAAGATGATATTTTAAGAAGCTCTGAGAGACTACTTCATTTGACACAAAGCCTTCCCGAATCTTCTCAACTTGTCCTTCCTAAAACTATAGAATTTAGTGGTTTCTCTACATTGGAAACCTTATCTAGGTCCATTCAGTGAGATAACAAAAGTTTCAAGTCATCTTTCCTTGATTGATTAGTTAAGAGCAATGAGGTTTCTATATGCAGTAGAAAATTATGGAATCTCCAAGCATAAATATGTCTTGTATTGTCTAGACTTATTTTGTTTATGTGTGTCCCATGATAATAGTTTCCTCTCATTCTCCTGTATGATTATATTCACATATACAATCACCAATCTCTAGTTATAAATAGTGGTAGGATATCATGACCAACATCAACTTTACTTTATTCAATATAATATTCTATGAGATTAATGGATCAATCATAAATTTTCAAGATGGTATCACATTAAAGAAAAATGTAACAATCTAATGGAAAGTACGTGACATAATATCATTAGCAAATGGATGTCAAGTTCCAATTGGCCATGATATCGATTTCATTGTAGAAAATTCTATTGGAAAAATACTTAAAGAATGATACTTTTTTAAATAGAAAATTATCAACATGAATAATAAATATACTCTTTTGAGAAGAGTATTTGCACTCTTTATATGTAATAATATAGATATGAAAAATATATTGGAGAACATGTTCTACCATCTTATCATTAATTGGAGAGTTTTCATGAACAAAATGATAGATCCAAAGTAATGTGGTGATAAATAGTGCATTGTATGGGTTTCAATATGAAGAATTGATTATTATTCAACTTCACTTAGATACTTTTGAGTAATAATTATTCATAATCAACCCATCTATCATGTAGATTCGATGATTTTGGCTTTTGCATGAGTTTTTGGTATTTTTAGATTAAATTTGGTCTTAAATAAGTTCAACTGACTATCAAAAGTATGATTGAACCAAGAAATAAATCATGGATATTAAGCTGAAAAAAAAGTTCATTAAGATCTTATGAAAATTTTTAAGTTGATATGCTTTTGGATAGCAATGTAGCCTAATGGATTTGTGAATGTTATTATTTACAACACCTTATGAAAACATTAGAGAGCATAACTAAATTGGGAATAAGCAGAACCTAAAAGTTTTTTAAAAAATTGCAATAGCATGGAAACTACATGAAAAACTTACCATGAAATTTACATGTTATCTTGTATTTTTTTTACTTTTCATTTGAGAAAATCTGTTGTAAATTTATGTAAAATATATTAGAGATATAAAATGGTACACTCATCTCTCATATAGAGTTTTTTTGTTATATTTTGTATATAATAATAATAATAGAATCATATTTTTCTTTCAATTACCCAAAGCATCCAATGCTGGTCATTATCTTATCTAGAACCTAGAAAATATGATTGAGCTCATAGCTAAATAGTAATAAAATATTTATTATACTATCTTAAAATATTATATTTGGTTTGAGGTGCCAAAATATATTTTTTCCAAAAAAGAAAGCCATAATAAAGGAATTTCAATTTCAATTTTTTTTGCGTTTCATTAGTAGGGTCTAATATTGTGTAAGTTATGATTAATGGTTCCTAATCAAAATTTACACATCAATATAAAGATTTTATTTTATCTATGTTTTTTTATTAGTTATTATCCACAACTAACCCAATTTAAATATTAAGGGTGTTACTATACAAGATTGTAAAATATTTTTTTATATTAGTTTTTATTATTTTAGCATGTTCTAAATATTGATTTCGGTTTAATGTATTTTCAAAGCATAATGATAGTATGCCAATATTAAAAAAAATAATAATAAAGGTGAAAATGACATTTACAAGTACATGAAAAAAATTTACAAGGTGTTGCAAACTTAGACTACAAAGTATATTAGTTGGAAACAAAGCTTCACTTTTTTGCAAGAACTTTGAGAACTATTTATCTGTTTATCTATTAATCTATAAATTTGTCAATTTGACAATCTGTCAATTTGTCAGTATGTCTAATTATCTATTTTTCAATTTGTCTATTAGTATATCCATGAATCTATCTTTTTATTTGTCTATCTATCTATATTTTTATCTATCTATTAATATCTATCTTTGTCTATATGTATATTTGTCTATTTATGTATCTTTCAATCTATTTGTCTATATATCTATCTATCTATCTATCTATAATTCTATCTATCTGTCTATTTATATATCTATCTGTCTATCTATCTATCTATCTTCCTACCTTAAAATCTACCTACCTATCTATCTGTCTATCTTTCTATATATATATCTTTCAATGTATCTATCTATCTATATATCTATCTGTCTGTCTATTACTCTATCTAACTTTGTATCTAACTGTCTATTTGTCTATCTATCTATATGTCTCTCTTTATATCTATTTGTCTGTCTAACTATCTATCTGTATGGCTATCTTTTCATAAGTTCACAATTACTTCTAAAATTATGGGATAAAATTATGGGAAATAAGATGCCATAAATTTCAAGCATTAACAATATTTGAGTGAGAAAATTACTAGACAAAAGATTTCGTTAGTTCCCAAATAATTGAGAAATTATTGTGATTAATAAGTTAAGCATAAAACTTCATTAGTTTGCAAGCACACAAAAAATTCCGAAAATCAAGTGGGTGGCAGAAGGTTTCAACTATTCACAAGCTATTTCTAACTATAAAATATATGATAAAGTAGATGAATTCAAAGTCATCATTACCTGGGGAAGCCAGAGCATAAATACAAACTAAAATTGACCATAAAAAAGAAAGATTATCAAGGAAAACATAACTAAAATAGTAAAAATAAAAATAAATTAATTTGTGAAATTCCATTACTATGAAAGAAATCATAAAAGTGAACAACAACAAAAAAATATGCTTAAAACTCCAGTTGAAGAAAGGAAAAAGAAAATCAAGATGTAGAGAAACAAGCAGAATTACAAGAGAAAATAGAGAGAAAGGTCGACAAAATTTCACATAATTTTGCAAAATTCCAAAAAAGATAAAACTAATTTCTCAGTCATTCCTTAAAACACTTCTAGCAAAAAAAAATTAATGACATGTAAATCTTTGAAACACTCAAAGAAGTGAAGATAAATATCTTATTATTGATATTTTCAAGCACGTGCTAGCCTATGCAAGGTTTATCAAAGACTCATGCAAGGTGAAACATGGGCTGAGAATGGATAAAAATATATTTTTGATCAAATAAGTTAGTACCATTATTGAGTGATAAATTAGAATAAACTATAAAGACCCAATAAGCCCCACAATTTCATTAAACGTTGGCAATATGAATGGCAAAACCTTTATTAGACTTGAGTATAAATGTGAACCTTCTTCCTTATTAGGTGTTCAAGAAACTAGAATTAGGAGAGATGAAGCCAACTTCTAGTAGACTCAATTTCGTTGATCATTTGGTGAAGATCACAAAGAAGAAAAATAGTTTTTTTTGTACAAGATGGAATATTTTATTATTGTATGCATTTCATGGGATTAAACACAAAATCTATAGCAAAAAGAATCAATATTGTGCAAATTAATATTGGAAGAACCTTTTGCCGTATTGTTTGAATCATTTTATTCTCAAAGTCATTTATTGTTTTTTTTTTTGATAAGTTTTATTAATTTTCTTGTTTTAATGAATTAAATTACAATGAGCTCAATTTATGGAAATGCATGTCCTTTATTTTACATAATAGATAATTTTATGCATAGAGTTTAACTCATGCACGGAAGATTTAATTGTTAGTTCTTGTGAAATATAAGTTTATTGTTCACAATTTAGATAGAATTGAACAATCTATCAGTAATATTATAGCACAAAATTTTAGTATGTCAATCTTGACTATGAAGAATAGTGAAGTTTTAACTTCAAGTGCTAGCACACTTTTGTGTGTTGAATTGTACCACCACAAAGTAATAATCTTGTACTAATATATAAAATAAAATACATTGTTGTGAATATAAAAATTATTACTCTTATTCTTGAAGTAATTAATATTGACGTGCACTTATTAATAGTTGTTATGATTTGTAAAGAAAAAGACCTAGAAATTGATTTATGATCTCTATGAATTATATAATTTTATCAAGTACATGGTGAATATTAATTATTGATGGAATCCATATTATGTTAGAAGCATTGATGATACTTCCATGAAGAAGCTTCTATGCTTTGATATTTCCAAACACTACAAGTGATATTTGATGTGGCATTTTAAATAAGTTAAGTGAAAATTTTCAAGGAAATAATTAGAGAGTTGTTGAATTAAATTATTAGTAATTTAATTCAATCAATGAGTATCTATAATATTATTTTAGAAAGTTTATAAAGTATTAAATTAAAAAAGTCATTAATTATTTTTAAAAAGTAAGAGTCTAATTATAATTTTATAGTGGTATGAATTATAATTAATGTAAATTATATTGCAATAAAATTTATTGGAAGCCCAAGATCTTATTTAGACAAGAGTCTCTTTTTTAGTCACATCCAGTTCCAAACGAAATATCATAAAGATTTTATTTATTTATTTAGAATATATGTGTGTATATAATTAGAATAATTAAATTGATTATAATTGAATTATTGGATTTTATTATTAAATCAAATTAATTGATTTATATTAAATTAATTTTTATTATATATATATATATATATATTAATTTTTTTAAAAATTAGAAGAAACTATAAATGATTCTATTATATTAATAATAAAATCTTTATTATATTAATATGGCATGAATGATTCTACTCCATAGTAGTGTCATCTTCTTCATCAAAGAGCTGGTGAAGGGTAATAAGGGAGACATCTATATTGTGGCATATGCTCCATTTTAGGTGGCTTCCTCTTGTTAAAAAAATGATAATTTTAAACAATTAAAATAATCACATCCTATGAGTATTATCATGATAATGATATTTGATTCCAAGATTCTCTAACAATGGTATCACATGGACAGTGATGATATCGCACAAGTATTGAATAGATTATCACCTTAATTAAATAGAGACATTCTAGTCTCTATTGATTGGATAGACAACCTAGCTATATCAGCTCATGGATTATTAATTTAAGTGGAAATGTATTTGGATTCATTTCATTTAAGAATTGTAATTTTGTGTTTGTTAATGTGTTATTTTTTTCAGAACATGCAATTTTTTTTTATTTTGTGCTTCATTTTACGTTTCTACAACAATTGAGAACTCGTAGCTAGCGATGTTGCTTGTGGTGGTTGTCGTAGCCAATGAAAATTCTAATAGTGATTTTAACTACCAACTATAGTTCTAGTGGTGGTTTTCACAACCAATGATAATTCTAGTCACAATTAGTATTGTGACCATGTTTGTCATAGTATTTGCAACACATCAGTGCAATGAGGGAAAGATGCAAGGAAAGTAGGCTTTGGTAGTAATGATTATTCAGGTAGAGACAAGGTGGAAAATATATTAGATGAGGGAGAGAAGGATTGGTATTTGGAAGAATGAGGCAATGGAATGGTACACTTGTTAAAATTGACTATACGTGCAACATGAACAAATTTGGATTTGGATTTTTCATCATGAATAAACTTGACTATAGGTGCAATATTTCATGGTTAATGATCTTATCAAATCATTATTTGAATAGTATTATAGAGTTGTGAGTGTGGATAGTAGTAACAAGTTCCTTGTAGATAGTTTCAAGACTGTGAGAAGCATAGACAAGAAGTTCAACATCAATATGAGGACAACCAAGTAAGTACACTAGCAATTTATTTAATTGAAAGAAAGAAGTGACTGAGAGATCACCTCGAGTGCTCATGGCTAACTTATCTTGAGATAAATGATGTGTTTAGTTGAGCATTTGGCATAGAGGCATGATAAATGGGTCCAAGCATCATTATTGGAGGTTGAATAGGAGACAAGTAGAACAACATATTCACTTAAGGAACTAAAATTGGAATACTGATTAACAATTTCATATTGTTGGGAGAGAGGAGAAGAAAAAGTAGCATGCATAGTAATATGGTTTTTGAGAGAAGAAGAATTCAAAGAATAAGATGGGGCACGGGGAAATGGTTTATAGATAGGAGAATGAGGATGCAAAGCTGAAAAATAATGCACTCATGTTTTTCCTAAATTCCAAACGCTAGCCTATTATCAATTTTCATTATGTTGGAGGAGAGAAGAATCAAAAAGTGGCATGTGCAACTATAGGTTTTTGAAAAGAAGGAGAATTCATAGAATAAGATGGGGCACATGCACATGGATAGGGTTTATAGAGAGAGAATAAGAATACAAAGCTGAAAAACAATGCACTCATGTTTTCTCCAAATTTTGATCACCAATTGATTAACGATTTTGATATTAATGTGGGAGAGGAAAAGAAGTAGCAGCATGCACGACTATAGAGTTTCAGAGAGAGAGAAAGAGAGTTCAGAGTATAAGAAAAATGAATGTTTTTTTATTAAATGTTTGTTATTTTTATTAAATGATGGGAGAGCACCTCTCATCAAATAGTTTTTAATTCAAGATATATTTTTTGAATTTATGGAAAACTAGTGAATACTTTTCAATAAATTTTTTAATAGAGCACTTAGATATAATTTTTCTTTAAAAAATAGTTTACAATAGTCCACCATGTCATTATAATGATGATAGTGGTATGATGGATAATTTGACATTGTAACTAAAATCCAATTATAGCACAACACCTCATCTCCTTCTCATCACTCCCAACTCTTTCCACCATAGAAATCAACATTCCCTTAACAAATCTTACATTAATTCCTCAATAATTTATGGAGCTAACACATATTTCAACTAGTAGTCCAACAAGAGTCATTATGTTGACTAATCCTTATTGTATATATTTTTAGCAAGTAAGCAAAAAGTGTATCATTATACTATGGTTGGTGACGTGGTACATGAAAATTCACAATGCCCACATAGCCTATTAATTTGTTTCACTCCTCGTACTCATCTATAAAATATCATTTTTCTCTTTTATAATCTTGCTAGTTCCCAAGAATCATTAGCTTTTATGTTATTGAGTAGTTTAATTCTTTTATTATTTTTGAATTATATATTTCAAATAAATACTATGTATTTTATTTTCATATTAGTGGTATAAAATATAGATTTTAGGATAAAAATTTTTGTGATTGATAAATATTAAAAAAAAGTTTCTTCAAAAGAGTGATAAAAGCCTAAAGGTTTTTTATTTTTAAGAGGGACCATTAGGGTGTCTTCACTTACATTTTTTTTTATATTTAACATATATAATTACCATTTTTTTCATGAATTATTCATTTTAAAAGTGAAATAAATAACAAAAAATTATGAATTGAAAAAATGCAATCATAGTAATTTTTGGCTATGGAAAATAAAGATAAAAGATATATTGAAAAAAAAATTATCTAGAAACAATTTGGGGAAGGCCACAAAAAAGTAAAGATAATATTTGACAACAAATAAATGAGTATGTTATTGTAAGTTTGTATTTTATAGTAGCAAATAATATATTATTAAGTTTAGTCAAATTATAATTTATAAAAGAGATTTGTGATACTTTGATATATATGTATGAAGTAAAGTTTCTATACAATAAAATCTTTTTGAAAAGAATTCTATATGATCTTTAAATATGAGAATGTGTTTCAATGATTGAACATATCAACATTCTAAAAATATAACTCTTAATTATCATACACGGAACATGACATTGAAGAAAAGGAATGAAATAAACTTCTACTTCAAAGTTTTCTTGATTGATATGATCATCTCATGATGTATATGTTCAATAGTACTTTGAGAACAAATTTAGTCTTACACTAAGTTTTGAGTACTATACTTGATGAATAATGTAGGCATTAAAACAAGAGAGATTGGAATATTTTCCTCTCAACAAAACTAAGGCTTTCATCTTCTTTATAAAAAGATTGGTGCAATGTGACTTTAGTTTAAGTCAAAATAAGAATAGGACAAAGTCAAAAAAAAATGAAATTTTATCATTATAGAAAGCAATGATATCTAAAGAAAGTAATATTATTACTATAAATAAGGGATAGATAAAATTATCAAAATTATGAAAAAATAAGATTGAATTATCAAATATTCAGGATTATATGTCAAGTACTTCGGATGATGGTGAAAGTTTATATAGTGAAGCAAAAATACTCAGGATTATCAAGTCACCTTCCAAGGTGATGCTATCTTATTCATCAGTTCTATCTCCTCAGATGCACTATTGTTGTATTCCTCTCTAAGAATAGTAGTTCTTTTTCACGCGTCTCATACTCTCATCTTGTTATAGTAATAACATTTGATAGTTTTTCTATTTTGTGACTTTTCTTTCGAAGAATAAGTTCTTCCACTAGCTTGTGTGCCTCATGATGCCTTTATTATGTCTCTTAGAAATGAGAATACCATGAGAATGTCTTTTCTTGTCATTTGACTTAGCATCTTTAGAAAATTCTAAAAATTGGGAATGAAGCTTGGTTAATTAAGTAATGGAAGCGATACATTAAATGACCCAAAAAATGAAGGAAACCTCAACATAAAAATTATAAAAATTTAGACTAGTAAAAACAAAGCCCAAATACAATACATCCAGAATAAATAATATATGCTAAAGACGTTTTCACAAGTACAAAGAGTCTATAAAGCACATAATGTCAAAAATTATACTTTAGACTAAAATATATTTTCTAGGATATAAAACTCTACAAATCTCAAAGTTAGTACATACATGTAAACTTGTGATTTTGGGGTGAATTCTTTTATTCTCTTCATGCATTATTCTATATGTGATAATATCGATTTATCGGATTCTCAACTCAGAATTGGCAACGTGGTTGCATCTTAATTGCTATTCTGAAGAAAACATTTTGTCCAATGACTTTTTGAATCTCAAGCAATGTTCAAGCTCACATTCATTACAATACACAAACTACACAAGCAAAAATAAATAGCATCATCCACACAACAAAAAAAGATAAGTTTCATTCTTATATTTATATGATTTTTCATAATTTCTAAGTCTAGTATATAACTCATCAAAGATTCTGACATAAGACTCTCCTAAGAGTGTATAGCAAGCAGGTTGACAAATAATTTTCCTACTATGATGAGACAATCCTATTGTATGATTTTAGTGACATGTTGCATAGATACTGATCCATATGAACTATTATGATCATATCTTTATGCCTATATGACCAACATATCAATGATAGACTAACAAGATTTGGTATCAACACTATCACCAATAATTCTCTCAATATGATGAATTAATGAGGTATCAGAGATGTTACCTTATAGTATTCCTTTTGGTATTAAAGGAGTTTGGACTTGCTTATCTCTTCTTAGCACATCTTTAGAATAAATTTTTTTTCAGCTTATAGTTGCTATATAGTCTTAATTTGGCATTAATGCTAATAATTAACGTCTGATCCTTTAGTTTATAAAACAAACCACCTTTAGTTTCTCTAGGATGTACCACGAATAAACAAACATTTATTCTCTTTTCCAATTTAGCTATCCCCTTTTTTAACACATGTGCTAGACAACCTCATAAATGAATGTGTTTTGAATTAGGCATATGCTAGTCCACATATTAGTTGGAGTAGCAGATACCTACTTAGATAGAACTAAATTTAAAACATAAATTACTATTTCTAATGCATATACTCAGAAGGAATCAGACAAATTCGAATAACTCATCATTGACCTTAGTTTTTCAATAAGAGTCATATTCCTTTTTTCTAACATACTCTTCTCCTCTGGAGTGCAGGTGTGGATGATTAAAATGAAATTATTTGATCTAACAAGTAATCCCAAAAGTATTTAAAGAATTTAAAACCACCATTTATATCCTATTCTCTCTTAATTTCTCAAAAGTATCGGACTTATGGTATATCAAATAAATAAAGCCATTTCTTGATTAATTAATAATGAAGTACTCAAAACCACCATTTTCTTGTATAGTCAATGAGCTCGCATATATTAGAATGAACTAATTCTTGTGGCTATTTTGCTCTATAGCCTTTGGCCATAAAAGGATATTTAGTAATTTTTCCTTCTAAGTAGACCTCGCATGCTCCAAGTATTTTAATTTTTAATGAACCTAAAGGTTCATCTATATCTAGTTTATTTTAGATTTATCTGAACCAGACATAAGTGCCGAAAATATAATTTGTTTATATTAAAAAGACATTTTCTTTTATGTGGTATGATTTTGATATTATTTGACTCGTATTATTAAATGTTATGCATAACACTATTTATTCTTAATCAAAAATATGTTTTAATTATGCATAATATAAATATTATGTTTACAACCAATATTAATTATGCATAACTAAAACATATTTAAGTTATGGATAACATGATTTTTTTTAAGCCCAATACATAAATATTTCAAGTTTTTGTAATTTTTTATAAATATTTTTTGGAATGATGATCAAAACATTAAAATTTTTTTTTCTTGACCTCTAAATGTTGGGAATTTCGCTTGCACGGTTTGTGATTTTATAGATTTAATAGGAGAAGAAGAAGAAACAACAAGCGATATATATATATATATATATATCCACAATGACGATAGTATGCAAAACCAAAGCACACACAAACCACATCATTCTACACAATATAACATAATTCACTAGTCGTTTAACACGACTAGCTACATCTACCAATAAAATACTTATGTGTTTGCAGATTATAACCAAAATCAGAATGTTCTTACAGTATGTGCAGTAATTGGGAAGAGAATCACAGAGAGAGAAAGAGAAACAATTCGACGGAAGAGAATTCACAGAGCAAGCAAACAGTAAACAAAAAATATATTTATATATAATAGTTTCTCGGTTTAATTAACCGGTGCGGGTCGGATCACTCGGAATGGTACCCCTGTTATTATGCTATTGCTGTATTCCCAGCCTCTTAATATTTTCTTTCCTGCACATACATAAAAATATTAAAATAAAAATATATTTGATTATAAAAAATAGATAATTAAAACAAATTATATACCATACTAAACATAATTTTTCTTCATTTTTTAATTACTTTTGTTTTTAACCCATCAAAACATAAATCTCCATCACTAGCTCAATTTGATTTTATGAAACTCACGTTAGGTAAGATTTGGGTTAGGTTGGGTAAGATTTGGGTCAGGTTGCATCATTTCTAGCAATAAAAATTATTTAAAAAAATTAAATAAATAATTAAAATATTTAAATAATATAAATATTAAAAATTATTAATTTTTAAATATTTCTTTGATGTATCGACATTTCCTAATATAATACTTAAAAATTAAATTTTTAAATTGCTATTAATTATTTTAGAAGTTAATATTTTATTTCAGGCTCCCAAGCATTTTATTTTTAAAATTTTCAACATATTTTAATTACTTTATTAATAGGAATGGCAAGCAATAGATTTTCAAATTGAAATTTTTGGAAGCTTACAACTTGAACTGGAACATGTATCCAATACAATTTTTTATTTTAAAACTTTTCAATTTGAGACTGCCTGAAAGGCTGAACTCAATAATACTCCAACTCGAACCTAATACTTTTTGTGGGGTTGGGTTCAGGTTATTCAAATTGATCGAACTTGAGTTGCGACCATAAAAATTTAGATGCTAGCCCACATTGAAAAAAAATACCTTTGTATGCCAATATAAACAAATGCTTCATATGGTAAAATATTTATATTAAAAAGAATTATAATTAATTTTAATGTTAGATTAATATTAGATAAATTTGTGACTTCAGAGAAATATATAAAAATAGAAAGAAAATTATATTTTATATTATTTAAATATTTTAATAATTCATTTTTTCTTAATATTTTTTGGTGTATTTCAATAACATGTTCCAACCTTATTCAACTTGATTCCAACTTGTATTCCATAATTTAAAATTGAGCTGGGACTGGGTTCGACTTTGAGTTCATAAAAATGGGTTGAAGTTCAGGAGTTTTGTACGAAAATAATATGTTTTAAATAAAAAAACTAAAATATAATGCTAGTTTGAAAATTATTATAAAACTAGTGCATCAGTAAACAGCGTGGCAATGGCTGTCATTGTAAACGACATTCATTGCCACGCTGTTGAATTTTAAAAATCAAAGGTCGGCATTGTGACTGCTTGCTATTGAAAACACGGTAGAGATCACATTATCATTATCTCAGCTCGTCCCTCGCCCCTCGCTACTCTCACACATTTCCACTCAAACCGATCATCATTCATGATATTCAAAGTCTTTAGCTATGATCACAAAAGCACACAATAAGTCTTTGACAATTTACTCGAGTCAAATCTATTTTTAGGGTCATGACTCATTATTAGCATAATGAGTTTGTGTTATATAAACAAAATACATAAGCCATGACTATTTTTAGCATCAAATAAATCTATAGCAAAAAAAAGGCCTAGGACATAACTCATTCATAGTGCTATGACATTGTGTTATTGAGACAAAAATCAAAGTCATGGTATCCTTGGGTGTCATGACTTTCCACTTAAAAAAGCACTCTAGCAATTTGAGTATAAAAGAGCAAAATAATAAATAAAAAGAGGATCTTAGGGCAAGAGAGAAATGGCAAAATATAATGATTTGGAGAGAACAAATTCACCAAACCCTAGTAGAGATTCATTAGAAAGAGACGACACAAGATACAAGCATAAATCCTAAGCAGGAAATAAATTGTAACTCCCACCTAGAGAAAAATAAGAGGTACATGAATAAGAATTATGAGTTTAGAGTTTGATTCCTAAACACTTTGAGAGATATCATTGGGAACTTTAAAATTCCATGAGATATATTTAATATTTTCTCTTGTGAATTCCTCACCAATATCATGCAACATCGAGATATAGGGTTGGTGTATTTGATTTTGCGTGATAGATGCACAATTAATAAATTTTTATGTTTTGATTATGTAGTGATTTGGTTTTTCATAAATGCATTATTTGTGTAAAGCTAAAAATAGAGATTTAATATTGATGAGTTTATGCGTACTATAATGATCAATGATGACAAGTAAAATATGAGGTACATTTACATGTAATATTATGAAAGAATTGATATACTTCATGATTCTGATACGAGAAGCAAACTTATAAATTAAAACCCAATATTGAGGTATGTTTAATTATGCAAGCATTGTAATTAAGAAATCAAAAGCATGATATTTTTGTATGTCAATCATATATATATATATATATATATATATATATATATATTATATGAGCTAACCATCAATTGATCAGTAAATTTTATAGAATGTTATACTAAGGGTTTCACCTTTTATATAGGAGTCGCATGTCATCATTATAGATGGTGATAGGTATGTTATGAGACATACATGAGTGGAAGGGACTCATGAGTGGGTGATAGTCTTTTGAGTTACATTTTATCATATAACTTCTACTAGTTAGATTTGAGCGACAACATGTGTTAATTTTGTGAGTATGACACTTATGAAATCAAAAGTAAAAACTTTTTAAATTCCATAGTAGTTCACATCTTTAAGATACAAGAGGTCAAAGAATGAGAATACATATAGAAAATAATCATCGAGAAAAATTGATGAGTTACCTAAAGGGTATAGATATGTGAAAGACCCTCGAGCATGAATGATTTTTCAAAGGGTAATAAAGTATCAAGGCGATCACTACTAGTGGACCATCATTGAGGAGAGCCCAATATGTGATGACTATCTTGTATGCTAGTAAGGCACTAGGGCATATTCATAATAATTTAATATTCTATATACAATCAAGTATAATAATAACCAAGCAATTTAAATATATCATCATGCAAAAGAAAAATGAATCAACCCCATAATCTAAAAATCTTACCAAAAATCTAATTTTATCTTTTTGGCTAGAGTAGTTATTTACTTATTATTGATTGATCATACTTACATGATCTTTATGGGTTCGATATATAGAGGAAAGTATATTTTACTACTTATGTGACTCTTTTATTTGTGGGATTGGTTGGACGTAGACCCCCATCTAATGAGCATTTGAGAATTTATCTAATAATAAAAATTGGTCATCACAATAAAACCACAATAATCCTTTCAACTAATTATACTTTTTTCTCTAAAGATAGATCTTCTCCTTTTTTTTTATTATAGTTTTAGGCCCTGCATGCTCTAATTAGTTCTCACTCTTTGAGGGAATGATATCTTTAATTTAAACTACTATGATATAATTTTTGTGAATTTCATGAATACCCATTGGATTTTATTGTTCGGATGATTAATGATTATTTTGCTTGGTGAATGACCTAAGTTTGAACCCAAATGCTGCAAGATCTTTTAATAAATATTATGTAAAAAAAGAAAATATTTTTGGAATTGGAAAATTTATTTTCAAACATTAAACTATAATTTTTGAATTTGTAAACCAACATTCATAAGTTTATATATATTCGATCGGCAAATTTTGATTGATACATTTTAATGCTTGAAAATTTAATTATTTTTAAATTTAGTATATATTTTTAAATTTTGAAAAATAAAGTTTATTTTTTGTGAAAATTATGTTTAGGGGGTTCTACACACACACACACACACACACACACATATACATATATTTTTGTTTTGGACCCCTAAACATAATTTTCTGGTCTTTTTTAAGTTACATTTTTTTTATGTTCTAAACCAAAAATCTCACTCATTTTTATATGTAAAACAAATTATATATATATATATATATATATTTTATTGAGATATGAATAAAGTTCAGATATAAAAATTTGATGAGAGCATTTTTTTTTCATAGTTAAATTGACAAATCTGAATTTGAAATTTAACTCTATCTAGTCAGCTTACTAACTTGATTTTATATTATAAAACTTAGGTTAGGTTAGATTTTGGTTGGGTTGCATCATTTTTAGCAAAAAAAAAAAAAACATTAAAATAATATTTAATTGTGAACTAATTATAATATTTAAATCATATAATTTTTAAAATTATTATTTTTTAAATATTTCTTCGATGCATCAAAATTTTATAATAAAAAACTTTAATTAAAATTTAAAATTATTCCTACCAATTATTGTGGAAGTTAATAATTTATTTTAGGCTTTCAAAACTTATACTAATGGGCTTGACAACTTGACATACATTAATTAATCAAATTGAATGATTTGGAAGATTTCAACTCAAACTCAAAATTGAACACAATTCAAATATTTCCTAAGTTAAAAAATTTTAATCTCATACTACCTTAACTCGCTAATACTCTAACTCGAGCCCAATATATTTTTTTTGGATTGGGTTCAAGTAATTCAAATTGACTCAAAATGAATTACAATGATAAAATTTTAGATGCTTGCATGTGTCGAAAAAAAATTCCTTGGTGTGCCAATAAAGTCAAATGCTTGGTATGGTAAAATATTTACAATTAGAAAAGTATAATTAATTATAATGTAAGTGTTATATTACATAAATTCATGACATCAAATAAATATATGAAAATTAATAAAATTTATATTTTATATTTTTTAAATACTAAGTCTTTTTATTTCTAGTGTTCTTTTAAGTTCTCATTGCTCCTAAAATATTGGTAGAAGTTAAGTATCACTCGCAATGGAAGCAATAAGCCGAGTTATCAACATTTTAAGAGTGAGTTGACATGAAATACTTAGTATGTGACATGAAATCCTCTATCTTATTTGATTTATAAAAAAATCATTAATACTTTTCCATGTGGAATGCATTATTTTTCACTATTGTTCAAAAATATTTGTTTTTTTTTTATTCAAGAAGTTGATGGTGTCACTCCTTTATCATTAGGGCACCATGGGCATACATTTTTAGAAGCTAGAAATTTGTATTCTATTTTATTTTTATTTAATCTAATTTCATAGTTAGTTATGCACATCACCTACTAAAAATCAAAAAGTAGTAGTAACTAAAAAATAAAATATCAAGAATTAAAATACATAATCCAATCCGATTTACCTACCTCAAGCTAGCTCAACAAATTTATCTCACTATCCTGGATGAGGAAACACATCAGAATACAGAAATTAAATTTTATTGACAACAAAAATAAAATTAACTTATCAATAATATTTTGGTTTGTATAGTTTTCCAATTATGATAATTTTTTTTAAATATATCTTATATCCAATGATAATATACAATAATTCGTTTTGACTTACTGTAAAAAGTAATTTTTAGATAAATAAACTACACTCTCACTATATTGCCATATAGTATATTTATGTTAACATGTATCAAGTCTATATAAAACTTTTTCATCCATAAATTTTATTTACAAACTTTAATAATTATAATGAACTTAATATATACATATTGTTGTACATATTTGTAGTTTGCATTTCCAAGACACTACTATCCATCCAAAGGTGTTACATATTTTTTGATACCAAGTGTTAGATCCAAGAAAGAGGGATCACCATGAAAATCAAACTTAACTCTAATTATATTTTGGTTATTATAGTTCTATTCATGTTATAATTTAGGTAGAATTGCTTATTTGAGTTTGATAGCGATTAAAGAATAATATCATGTAGGGAAAAAATAAATAAGAAGAAGAATATAACTTGGTTTGAACGACAAAGATGAGAAAGTCCTTATTTATACATTGCTATATAGATTGCATAAACATCAAGCAGAACATCTGACACATGCGCAATCACCTCCACACTTGCAGAATTCCTTGCCTACACCACTCGTAGGGCCTGTTGTCTCGCAAGAACACGGATTACATCCACAATGGTCTCCGGAAATGCACACGGTGTGATCAGTCTCGCTTGTTCTGCACCGGCATGCGGCACCACCGGTACAGGGAACCGAACACCCTCAGAGGTCGTTGCACCCGACCACGCCTCCTACCTTTCCTCCTCTTATATCAGAAGAGAAAGGCGTGAAGCTTAATATATAGAAGCTCGAGTTCTCGGAGTCCACTCTCTTGGTCACAACCAGCGGATGCCAGTAAGATTGAACAACCGATGTTTGCGTTGCGCTGCCTTGAACGAGAGAAGAAGAAAGCCGAAGGAAAAAATAAAATAAAACTCACCGACAGCGAAGATACATTTGTTCGCTGCGCGTTTTTTTTTTATTATTATTATTTTATTAATTTGGTCCGAAGATGGGCCGGACCCAACAAACTCCCCCTCCGGCTCATCCGGTGGGCTCCAACAAGCCCGCTCTTCGTCGACAAGCCTCAAGCTTCTCTTTCGGCAAGGTCTTCGTCAACATATCTGAACCGTTCTCACTGGTGTGCACTTTCGCCAAGTGCAACTGCTTTGACTCGAGAACGTCTCGAATCCAATGATACCTCACTTCAATATGCTTGGATCTCGAATGAAATGACGAGTTCTTGGAGAGGTGAATAGCACTCTGGCTATCGCTGAATACAACATACTTTTGTTGGTGCAAACCCAATTCCTCAAGGAATCTCTTCATCCACAAAGCCTCCTTGCAACCCTCAGTGATTGCAATGTACTCAGCTTCTGTGGTAGATAGCGCCACGCACTTTTGCAGCTTCGATTGCCAGGACACGGCTCCCCCTGCAAATGTCATCAAGAATCCTGAAACGGACTTCCTGGAATCAATATCACCTGCCAAATCTGAATCGGTATATCCAACTAACATAGTATCGCTGCCATCAAAACATAGACACACCCTGGAAGTACCTCTCAGATATCTTAATATCCACTTTACTGCTTTCCAGTGCTCTTTCCCAGGATTGGAGAGAAACCTACTGACTACTCCAACAGAGTGAGCAATGTCGGGCCTAGTGCAGACCATGGCATACATTAAGCTGCCAACTGCGGAGGCATAAGGAATTCTACTCATGTCCACCTTGTCTTCCTTACTTGTAGGACATTGCTCCGAATTTAGCTTGAAATGACCTGCAAGTGGAGAACAAACCGCCTTGGCCTTACTCATGTTAAACTTCTTGAGGATCTTCTCAATGTAGTCTTCCTGAGATAACCACAGCTTCCCGTTCTTCCTATCACGAGAAATCGCCATGCCAAGTATCCTCTTTTCCGATCCCAAGTCTTTCATGGCGAAGGACTTGCTCAACTCTCTCTTTAACATAGCAATCTTGTTAGTATCATGTCCTATGATTAACATATCGTCAACATACAAGAGGAGAATGATGAAGTCATCATTGAAATATTTGACAAACACACAGTGATCTGACGACGTCTTGCTATACCCGTGACTTACCATAAAAGAGTCAAACTTTTTGTACCATTGCCTTGGAGCTTGTTTGAGGCCGTACAGGCTCTTCTTCAATTTGCACACAAGGTGCTCTTTGCCCCTGACTTTAAATCCCTCGGGCTGCTCCATGTAAATTTCTTCTTCCAGGTCTCCATGAAGAAATGCAGTCTTCACATCAAGTTGCTCGATCTCCAGGTTTAAGCACGCTGCTAAACCAAGAGCAACTCGGATCGAGGACATTTTCACCACCGGTGAGAATATTTCTTCAAAGTCGATACCTTGCTTTTGACCAAACCCCTTCACAACCAATCGCGCCTTGTACCTTGGCTGTGAGCTAGCATTTTCGGTTTTTAATCTGTAAATCCATCTGTTCTTGAGAGTCTTCTTGCCTTGTGGTAACTTCACCAAGTCATAAGTGTGGTTCTCGTGGAGAGATTGCATCTCTTCATCCATAGCCCTCAACCACTCCTTCTTGTTATCGGCAGAAATTGCCTGTTGGTAAGTTTCTGGCTCTCCTGCTTCCGTGAGCATCACATATTCATCCTGAGTGTATCTAGTAGACGGATGCCGGTCTCTAGTAGATCTTCTCAACTGAGGTTCAACTGGCTGCTCTTGAACCTCTTCCTCGACTTGTTCAGTCGGCTCGGAATCACCAACAGCGGGAGTTTCATCATTGGTGGTGCCATCGGCATAATCCGGCACCACTCCCCCGTGATCAGTATGCGTTGCATGTGCAGGAACTGGATCCAAATCAATTAAATCATTACTGTATCTCTCTGTCATTTCTGCCTTGTTGATGTCTTTAATGCCCTGGTCTTCTACAAACACTGCATCTCGGCTTCTAATAAGTTTATTAATCACCGGGTCATAGAACCTGTAACCAAACTCATCAAGACCATAACCGAGGAACACGCACGGTCTTGACTTCGCATCGAGCTTAGACCTCTCATATTTCGAAATATGGACAAACGCCTTGCACCCAAAGACACGAAGATGATCATAAGAGATTTCCTTACCTGAACACATCCTGTCTGGAACCTCAAAACCCAATGGAACACACGGCGTGAGATTCAAAACATGTACCACTGTACTCAAGGCTTCACCCCAGAAGGATCTCGGTAGCTGCGAATGCGAAAGTAAACATCTTACCCTTTCCACAAGTGTCCTGTTCATCCTCTCAGCTAAGCCATTCAACTGAGGAGTCTTAGGAGGTGTCTTTTGATGCAAAATACCCTGTTGTCTGCAATACTCATCAAAAGGACCACAATACTCACCTCCGTTATCTGTCCAAATACTCTTCAGCTTTGCGCCAGTCTGTCTTTCTACAAGAGCATGAAACTGCTTGAAGACATCCAACACTTGATCCTTGGACTTCAGTGTATATGCCCAAGTCTTCCTGGAGTGATCATCGATAAAAGTTACAAAATACGAAGCTCCACCAAGTGTTCTTGTCTTCATAGGACCACACACATCAGAGTGTACCAGATCGAGTACACCGGGCTTCTGTAAATGACAAGTTTTATTGAAAGCAACACGTGTTTGTTTACCTGCTAAACAGTGAACACACCGTTTTAGAAGACCCTTTTTAATACCTGAGAGAAGATTCTTCTTGGCCAACATCATCAAACCTTTCTCGCTCATGTGTCCGAGCCGATTGTGCCAAAGCTCCACGACATCATCACCATCAACCGTATTCACCATGGAATTTGCAATCTTTGCTTGCGTCACATATAATGAAGAACATTTTTGTCCCCATGCCACGATCAGGGAACCTTTGGTGAGCTTCCATTTTCCATTATGAAAGGTGCTGCAAAACCCTTCGTCATCGAGCTTGCCTGTGGAGATCAAATTCATGCGGACATCAGGAATATGCTTCACACCCTTCAGAATCAAGGTGTTGCCATTGTCGATCTCTAAGTGCACGTCTCCCATACCAATGGCCTTAGCAATACCATCGTTACCCATCCTAACACTTCCAAAGTCACCGGAAGTGTAAGATGCAAAGAAATCCATCCGCGATGTAGCATGTATCGAGGCACCACTATCGATCACCCAACTTGTCTCTTGACAAGCGAGATTGACGACATCACCGTCATATAAAATAAGAAAGTCGTCGATGGCTGCAGCTACCTTCTCACTATTTGCATCCTCTTCGGTCTTCTTATCCTTTCCTCTAGCATTCGAATTCTCTATTAGGAATTTTCTACAAAACCTCTTGATGTGTCCCTTTTTGCCACAATGATAACATTCGAAGTTGGCATGCTTTCCCGACTTGCTTTTACTTCGGTTTTTATTATTCGGACCCCTACTCTGACTTCTCCCCCGCTTTTCAGCAAATAGGACATCCGAATACGAAGAAGAACCCTGTGATCCCCTTCTCATCTCTTCGTTTAGGACACCGCTTTTCACCAAGTCCATAGAGCAAATGCCGTTTGTGGATGAGTTAGACAAAGACGTCCTGAACATCTCCCACGAGTCCGGTAACGTACCGAGAAGCCACAGCCCTTGTATTTCATCATCAAACTTGATGTTCATTCCAGCCAGCTGATTGATAATTCCCTGGAATATGTTCAAGTGGTCTGACATGGCTTTTCCATCTTGATATTTTAAGGCCATCATTTGCTTGATCAAAAATAGCTTGTTGTTGCCAGTCTTCCGTGCGTACAACTCCTCGAGTTTGTTCCACAAGGTCCGCGCATGCTTTTCTTCACTAACGTGGTTGAGCACGTTATCATCTACCCATTGCCTGATGTAGCCGCATACCTGACGGTGACAAAGCTCCCACTCTTCATCGGTTTTACCCGATGGCTTCTCTTTGGCAAACACTGGTAAATAATAATCTTTTACATACAAGAGATCTTCCATCTTCCCCTTCCAAACATGGTAATTGGACCCGTTTAAAGTAACCATCCGGCTTGTGTTACTCTCCATGACTTAAACAAGGCACACGGATCAAACAACCCTCCGATACCAATTTGTAGGGCAAAAATAAATAAGAAGAAGAATATAACTTGGTTTGAACGACAAAGATGAGAAAGTCCTTATTTATACATTGCTATATAGATTGCATAAACATCAAGCAGAACATCTGACACATGCGCAATCACCTCCACACTTGCAGAATTCCTTGCCTACACCACTCGTAGGGCCTGTTGTCTCGCAAGAACATGGATTACATCCACAATGGTCTCCGCAAATGCACACGGTGTGATCAGTCTCGCTTGTTATGCACCGGCATGCGGCACCACCGGTACAGGGAATAGAACACCCTCAGAGGTCGTTCCACCCGACCACGCCTCCTACCTTTCCTCCTCTTATATCAGAAGAGAAAGGCGTGAAGCTTAATATATAGAAGCTCGAGTTCTCGGAGTCCACTCTCTTGGTCACAACCAGCGGATGCCAGTAAGATTGAACAACCGATGTTTGCGTTGCGCTGCCTTGAACGAGAGAAGAAGAAAGCCGAAGGAAAAAATAAAATAAAACTCACTGACAGCGAAGATACATTTGTTCGCTGTGCGTTTTTTTTATTATTATTATTATTTTATTAATTTGGTCCGAAGATGGGCCGGACCCAACATATCAATATACAAATTTATATCAAACTCATCTCAAAGGATCTCTAGTTCATTCAGAATAATAATTATTTTGAGAACACGATTACTCATTAGGGTGCTTTCAATCATCATAGTATTCATCATAACCATCATTGCTTTTTGACTAGTACAGTGAGTTTTATTTCAAAATATTTATTTGAGATTCGATATCATGTCATAGGTACTAGCCTTAAATTGATGCTGATGGTAAAATATATTTGATATAGAAACCAAAATATAACATATACACATCGCATCACCCTTTACATATTTCTCATAATATTTTATTCCCTCACTTGTTTCCACCTTGATAATGTTTACATGGGGGGTATCTATGAGTACAAACTTGTAGTTCTCAGCAGTCAAGATAATATTAGGAATTGTTTTATAGTCTGTACAATTGGTTCCGACAAATTTATTCTCTTTGAAAATGATGACGAATAGGTCGAAATATATTTTCCAAAAAAATTTACCATGAGATTATTAAGCTGAGGCAAGTTGTGTCAATTGTTGTATCACATTAAAAAAATCATTTTATATTACAAATACACATAAAAATATCCATTTGTATGGATATTATTTCAAATTTTAATGAAATTTTAGAATTAAAACACCATTAAAAATTACACATTTAAATTTATAGATAAAGCATAATTTAAAATAAAATAATCATATATCATATGATGGGATATAAACAAAAAAGGAAAAATACCTTTCAAAAGATAAAATATGAACTTTCATATTTATTTTATCATATATCAATATTTTATGAGAGAACATATTCTATTATGGTATCCATCTTGAATTGGATGAGAGCTTACATGTTTTTTTTGATATAATTTATTTTAAATAAAATAAAAATGCTCTCATCGTAGGTCTACCCTAAGCAAAATGGTTGGGGCTCTAATTGAAAATACATACTATTTAAGTCGCATATTGCACTCGACTGCTTATGATATAATTAGAAAATCAAGGTAAAATTATATTATATTTGTGATTATAATGGCCATGTCTTTGTGACATTTTATTATATGCTTTGCTTTACAACTGGTGGGTTGAGTATCTTCTTCATTCCTTGTTTATGTATATGTTATTTCTATATTTTTGAATATTTTCTAGATGCACCATACGCTCTGTTAATTGTGGTGTTGTTTGGTTTAATATTTATGCTACGTTATAATTAAAGTATTTTAGAATTATTAGTGTGTATTATTTTATAAATAAATAATTTGTATGTGATTAATATTTATATGTATTATAAAAATATAAATTATAATAATATTTGAAATTAAGAGTATACATTACAATAAAATAATAATACAATAAAAGAAATATAAGTTATTATGGGATTGAAAAACATTTCATAGAGGGTGGATTTCCCCCTAGATATAAAAGTTGAATATTCGATGGAACCTGAATTCCAGTCTAGGCAACTTTCACGTACCTTTGTTAATATTACATTAAAACAATTAAAAATTTTATTTTAAATTGATAGTGTCAAGGTTGTTCAAAATATCTACTATATTTTCATTAGGGTGCATTTTTAGCATTCATATTCCTTTTTTAACCCTCTTGTACAAAATGATATATTCTAAGTAAAATATTAGATTTTTCTAAGTGTAAACTACTATTTGAAATTAAAGTAATTTTGTTTCTGTTTAAATAATATCTGCAATTAGATTGCCTCTTTAATGGCTTGTTGCTGCAAAATACTCTATTTTTGTTAGTAAGCAGGAACTAATTTCAAGCCCAATACTTTACTCCTATAGTGAGAGTACAAATATTAAAAATAACTAGGCAGTTATTTTTAATATTCCTATTATAGTTTGAATCAATAGTCTCTAAATATATATTTAAGAAATCTTTGTAGTACTCCAAGATTATATGCTTGAATTTACCATACATCTTTGCAGTTTTTTTCTAAAACAAAATCCTATTATTTCTTACTAAATTTGTAACCATAGAATCATGTTTGTTAGTCTCGTCTGTTGTACCCAAGACTAGTGAAAAAGAAATCAAATCCCTTATACAAACACCTACATGTTTGAGTCAAAAGATTTGTTCAACTTACAAACTCGAACTCTTAATTATCTTTAAATTTTTCATAAATATACAATTATGTATTTGTTGTATATTTAACATATGTCATCTTATACTTATGTTAATTATCTTGTGCATAGTTAGATGCCTCAATTTACTTGTTTGGCATCATACCTTGGAAATACATCTAACTGATTCTCAAACATAATTATATATGTTTGAATGTACTTTGAATTGATCTGTGTATTGAGATTACTTTGTGACTACTAACCAAAAAAATAAATGAAGGATGGGGAAAATAAATCATTAAATTCAGTAGAAGAAACAGAAATAGAAAACCACGTGGCCGATCAATACGGCACACTCAAAAAAAAAATACATTGGTAAAATTATAAAAAAGATTGAACCAGCTAACTAGTTAAAAAGTATTGACGATTCCAATCGGAGCCCTTTCGGTATACTTTGGGCAGTTTCAAAATGAATATGCGTTTTATTATAAAAAATTTAAATGCCCTTGTACTGCGGTGCCTATTCCAATGCCTTCAATGATTAATATGTGAACTGGGGTTTTACCCACATTTATTTTTGCAACACTGCTAGAAAATATTTTAAAAAGTCTCCGACTTTTTAATATTTTTAAAAATTATAACAAACAATACATATTAGATATTTATGTTTTGGCACACTAAAAAATAATATACCCAATTTTACCCCCATTTATTAACTGCCACTGCATTGCGTATGAGAATTTTAAAAAAAAATCAAAAAAAAAAAATTTATTCATGTATCAGTATGGTAACAAGTATATATTTGTGTGTTTATATTTATGTATATTCATGCACAGACACATGCACACACATACTTGATGGTCAAATGATTTGGTGATTATAACTCATGGTTGGGGTTGCAATTAATAGTGATTATGTGATAAGTATAAGTGCCATCTCCTACCGGTGTTCCATGTGGTTTGTCTCAGTTGAACAAGACATTAAAATATGCAATATTTAGATTTTAGTCCATTATAAGATGGATAACCCAAGTATGTGACTCCATCTGCATGGATCCGCATTCAACTGGAGGTGTCATACAGGCTGAGCAGCATAGCATGGTTTGGAATCGTGCTAGTGGAGTTGGATTGGGCATGGCTTGTGTGCTTGACTTTATGATACGGTAAAGTAGCCAAGAAGATCCAGTTAGATTTTTTAAAAAAATATAATTAGAGGAATTAGGTACTACCGAGCAAATCCATGCAAGACCCCAACATGATTTGAGTATGAGCCGAGCCATGCTAGGCTGTGCCGACAAGCAAGCCGAGCCAAGTTAGTGGATCTCAAGCCATGAGGTATTTGGAACAGCACTGTTATTGTATGAGGCTTGCCGAGCACGACATGGTGGACCGATTGGGTCATGCAAAAACTAGATGGGCTGACCCGGCCCATCTCATTTAGATAGGCTTATATGTGCACACACACACACACATACATATATTTATGTGTGTGTGTCTACTTATATACATGTATATATACATATATAAAGTATATATTCTTATATATATACTGGCAGTAATCATAATTTTTCTTTATCATCATTACTTTTGACTACAAAAAATTACAAAGAGTATTTACTCGAGTTACAAATATTTCTATAGTCAAAACTCTTTTCTCCGGATAACAGATAAAAGTCGTGGCTAATCCCAGTACTGTGATTTTGGGTTACATAATAGAAATGCATGAGACATGACAATTATTATTGCCGTGAATTCGTGTTATAGATTTAAAGGTGTCAAAAGGGTCGAGCAGCTCAAGAAATGCATGAGGCCCAACATGATTTAGGTGTGCATGGCACGACACGACCCAATTCAGAGTTGTGCCTAAATGTGTATCATGTCAGCCCATGGAATGACTCGGGCTATGCTTGGCCAAAATTCTTGGCCAGCCTCGACTTGACCCAAGCTAGCCTCGTTAGGCTTGACCTGACTTGGCATGACTTAGTATTACCTAAAAATATCACTATGAGTTTAAGCCCGTATCCTTCAACTTGAAACTAACTCAAATCATGAAATTTGAGTTTCGCTCAAGTTGAGTTCTAGTAGGGTCGGATTTGATCGAGCCATTGAGTTAAATAATTAGTTGTATCTAAAGAACAAAAATTAAAAAAAATAAATATATGTATGATATTTTCCATACAAATATAAGAAAATGGAACTATCACATTAATATCTTCTTTTTATTAGGATGAATTATAATTTTTTATTAATTAATAAGTAAAAATATCATTAATATATATTTATAAATTAATAAATCATTTGTATAATTTGGATTAGCATATGATCCAAACAAAAAATCACATAGGGTATAAATATACATGGTTAGGCATAGGATACACAAAAAAAAAAAGAAGCATTTCTCCTTTCTAAACCTAAACTTGCACCTGGTGTATTTATTACCCCCAACAAAAAAACCACATCTCCTTTTCTCTTTTCTCTCGTCTCACAAATTAGGATTGTAATCTCTTTTCCACCATTTTCTTCTCATCAAATTGCAACACTAATTGTTTTTTTTTTCAAAAATGTTTACTTGCAAAAACATTATCCATGAAGGACATTACCAATTTCACTCCTTGTATATGAAAATCTTATGCTTATAACTTAGACACACACACACAGGCATACACACACATTTAGATTGTTGCCAAATATACAATAATACACACACACACACACACACACACACACACACACACACACACACGTTCATGTTCAAAGAATAAACCTATGTATATACTTTTTAATATGTATAAAAATATGGACATAGTGATTTGTGTGCAGGAAACTTATACATATACACACTAAACAATTGTGTTTGTGTGTGTGTATAAATATATAATTCTTGATAGCAATCTGAGACTTAATATAAGTTAATTATATATATAGACATTTAGTGGCATCTCTGCGTGTGTGTGTGTGTTATAATATATATTTATGTAGCTATACATATATACAATAGTATATAAGGCTAAATATATTATTATATATAATTATCTATGCTAATATATGTGTGTGATTATATAAGCATATTTGTATAGGTGCATACACTATTATATATGCTTGTACATACAAGTCTATAAATAAGGGTGTCCAAAAAACTCACGACCAAAGGCCTAGCCTAGGCCCATTGGCTTATTTGATTATCAATATCAAGTTTATCTAACATTTTTACTATATAATTATTATTTTTGTATTCCAACACTATAAACCAAAGGACAACTATCAAGGATGGCAGAAGCATTTCGAATCATCTAGTTTACATGACGACGTGCTCATGGCCATTAGTAACATTTATTATATGAAAATGTTTTTCAAATACATTTTCATATAACAAATGAAATCAGTCTTAAGAAGTACAATAAACTTGGTACACATCACATAATTTACATATCATTCACTTTCTTCAAATGAGTCTCAATGAAGTTACTCTACCAGTAAGAAAATTGAACAAGCTTAAAGACACATATTCTGAATGAGTATAATACTTAAATTGGATAATTTCACATAAATCTTGAAGTTGTTCTAAAACATAATTTTATACAAAATTAGATTTTAAATTGACATTAAATAGACTAAAGTATCCCAAAGTTTGGTTCTAGAAAAATGCAATGAGAAAAGTTTTGATAAGATAGGCACAATTTGAATGATGTAATCTATTATGGTTACTAATTATATCAATAGTTTGAAGACTCTATTTTCTCAAATTACTTAGTTGGATCATATAATAGAAGAAGTTAAACGTGCTAAAATTTTACTTCAACATATACATGATTTATATTAACAACTCATCAACAATCTAATGAACGATGTTCTTATAGATAGTATATTCTTCAATGATATTTCCTTTGTCTTCTAAGAAAAATAAAGTATATGCAAAAACAAGGAGGATATATACACAAATACACAACAAGTAGAAGCCTTGATAGTGATACGAGGGAGATCTATGGTAAGGTGACAATAATAATTAAAAGCAGAAAGTAATTTGGTGATGTGTGGTTGCTAGACTCAGTAGCTTTGTAGATCATGATATCTCGAAGAGATTGGTTTAAAAAATATGAACTAATCTTGGGACATTTATTGCACATGGGTCATGATCATGTTTTAAAGATTATTAGTATTAATATTATCAAAATAAAAATATTTGATTGTATGGTTCATATCATTCAAGAGGTATGATATATGATTAATTTGAAGAAAAATATACAATCTTTAAGATAAATATATAGTTTTGGATATAAAACTCATATTAAGGATTAGATGATAAAGATTATGATATGAACACTTGTGGTCATCAAGGGAGAAAAGATCATAGTAATTTATTCATACTTAATGAAAAAATAATATAAAGAGTAGATCTATGTGTTGCATAAATTAGTAAATGAGAAGAATCAACGATGATGTAATATCTCAAACTAGGCCACATGTTCGAATAAAGTTTGAAGATTCTCTCTTACAAAAAGCTTCTTATGGTGCTCAAATTAGTAAATTTATCTTTTTTAGAGCATTGTGTCACAAATTACTATAATAGATTGATATTTAGCAGATCTATTGTAAGAATTAAATATATTTTTAACTAATACATTCTGATATATGGGAATCACTAGAAAACTCCCATGGATGAGCAAAATATTTTGTATCAATCAATGATAATTACTCAAGAAGATTTAGGGTGTTTTTGGAAAAATCATAAAAAAAAATATATAGATTGTTTCTTGCACTTTGTAAGCAAGAAGGTATTAAAAGATAGTTCAACGTTACATACTCACGGCAACAAAATAAAGTAGCATAATGGTTGAATAAAACTCTTTTAGAATGGATAATAATAATGCTGAGGACTATGAGTCTACCTAATTCTTTTTTTCTAGAAGTAGTCGTACTATATATTATGTAATAAATTGATTTCCTTTAATAGAGATAGATTTGAAGATGCCAACGAGGATGTGGACTAGTAATCTAGTAGACTACTCTACTTTATACTTTTTTGGATATCTTGTATATGTGATGTACAGTATTCAAGAAAGAACAAAGTTGGATCCAAAATCTAGTAAGTGTATATTCCTTAGGGTATGTTAATAGAGTGAAGGGGTATAACATGTGGGATCTAACTATGCACAAAATAATAATCAAAAAAGATATAATTTTTGTAGAAATTCAACTATAATTAATTGATAATAATAATAGCGTGTTGAAAAAAAGCTTCAGAAATTACCACTGTGCAAGTAAAAAATAATCAAAGAAATGATATTTTAACATCTACAAATGAAGAACTAGAGCACGAAGAATAAGAGCAAGTCAAGTATGAGGCTTTAGAAGTTAGTCACCGAACACATAATAGATAGCTCCAACTCAGCAGTTAGAGTATTTTATGGTGAGCAATATTAGATATCATCTTCTCATAGAAGATGGAGAACCTTAAATATTTAATGAAACTTCAAATTGTTCAGATAATCTTTGTGAATGATAACAATGGAGAAAGAAATTGAAGAACTTTATAAAAATAAGACATGGAAGCCAGTGCCATTACCACTAGGAAGAAAACCATTAGTAAAAAATGTGTTTACATGATCAAGTTGAATGGTATAATGCAAGATTGATAGTAAAGAGATATGCTCAGAAAGAAGGCATTGGGTTCAATGAGATTTTTCCCCGGTGATTCATCTTATAATAATCAGAGTAGTAATGACTTTGCGTACTATATTTCATTTATATCTAGAGCAATGAAATATTAAAACTATATATCTTCATGGATATATTGAAAAAAAAATTTCTATGTTTCAGCCAAAAAGATTTGCTAAAACAAGTAAGGAGAACTTGGTTTGTAAGTTGAAAAAATTTATATATATTCTAAAACATACATCGAGGTGTTGGTATAAAATATTTGATTTCTTTATCATTAACCTTGATTAAAATTGACATTCTACAAGATGTTGAAATGATAAAAATAATTTATTCATTTTATTATTGCACATGGATGACATGTTCGTAATAAACCTTAACAAATATCGAATCTAAAAATTAAAGGGATAGTTAAATAAGGAATTTGAAATAATTGACTTGGGACTGACAAATTAGATTCTAGGGATGCAAATTTATCAAGATATAAATAAAAGAATGATTTGGTTTTTTAAAGAAAACTACTTCAACAAGAATATATATGCTTCATCATACAAGGTAGTAAGCCAATTTGTATCCTAATTCCTATTAATTTTAAGTTATCATCAAGTATATGTCCTAGCTCAGAAGAAGAAAAAGTAAAATGTCTTGAGTACTATATGCATCAGTAGTGAGAAGTTTAATATTTGTAAAGATTTGTATGAGACTAAACATTACTCAAGAAGTAAAAGTGATTAGATGATTCATGGTAAATCCTAGCATAGAACATTGAAGTACTGTGAATAGGATTTTTAGATATATTAGAGGAGTCTCAAATGCTGCATCATGCTATGTATATTCAGATCTTATTGTCAAAGGCTGTGTTGATGTAGACTATACTAAAGATATTGAAAATAACAAGTCTATCATGGACTATATTAGTAATTTTGCTAGACGAGCTATATGTTGGGTTTCAAAGTCATAAACTATTATGTTTACTTCTAAGATAGAAGTAGAATAAGTTGTAGCTACACAAGCAAGTAAATAGGAAATCTAGTTGCATATGTTATTGGAAAAGCTTGGATACAAACAAGATAATGTTACTTTATTTTATAATAGTTAGAGTATCCTACACTTAGTAAGAAATCCAGTATTTTACTCATCGACAAAACTCATCTCTGCACAATATCATTTTGTATGAGAGAAAATTAAAGATGAAAGTGTGCTTTTGAAAAAAATTTACACCGATGAGAATATAGCAGATATTTTCACCAAACAGTTCAACACTGATAAGTTTGAATGGTATAGAATATAATATGACTTAGTAAGAATGTATGGGAGCATATAAAATTGAGAAATAGAATTTTCAAGTGAGAGAATGTAACATTAATATGGGTGGGTGAAAGATTACTTTGCTCAAATTGGAAATCCATTTTGGATTTTTAACTATTTTTTCTATAAAAAGGAGGTTCCCCCTCCCTGAAATGTATCCTAATTCCTCTTTAGCTTGTATTTCTTTTATTGTATTATTTATTTTATTGTCATAAGATTTGAATATTATATTTTCAAATTATCATCGTGGGTTCTATTTTTATAACACTTATAAAAATACATATATCGTGGATACATATAATTTAATTGTAAAATATTATAAAAAAATATAAATTTTAATAGTAATCTACATGATTGTAAATAAGCTTAAATATTTTACCACGACACCATAAGTAACACTAAAAATGATAAAGTACCTCTAGTAAGTATTCAAAAATTAAGAAAAAACCTGATAATAAACAATGAATGACAAAGATACCCACTAGAAGTGGTGAAAAGCATATTATAAAATGCCACAAAGGCATGAGAGGGTGCCATTAATATCACAAATACAATATAAATTTACATTAATTTACTTATTATAATATAACAAAACGAGTTCAATGTGCAACTTAAATAGGATGTATATTTAATTATAGCCTCAATTACTTTGCTTGGGGCAGACCGACAGTGACATAGCATTTTTATTTTAATTAAAATAAGTATACAAAATTCTAAAATAATTATGATTTTTATAAGTGGAATACATCGGTTCGAATTTCATCGTCCCTTGTACATCATTATTTGGTTTCTCTATTTTCAACAATAATTTCCAAATTTATTAAATACAATTTTATTTTATTTTTCAAATTATGGAGAGCAATATTAGGGTGATGATTTTTAGTGCACCAAAACTTGATTCTTTTAGAATTTAGTGTTTTTTTAATTATAACAAGTGTGGTGCACATAAAATCAAATATCTTGTGTTTGGAATCGAAAATCACTCATGAGAGAAGTATGCTTAAGGTATTAGGTGGGCAAGAGTTTCAATTAGAGTGCTGCGATAAATCATTTTACAAATCTCACTCAAAATTATTATTCATCTTTGATATACATATAACACACTATTGACTTGAAATTTATTAGGGCATCATTTTTTTTGTTTGTTTTTTTTTATTTTTTTATTTTATTTTTTATTATATTATTGTGTGTGTGTCAAGGACCACACAAAATAATATATTATTGTATATATTTCATTCAACATACACACTAACAAGCACACACATACTAATGTACATGTACACACAAAAAAACACACACACACAACATCAACCCCCTACATGATTTTTTGTATTGTGCAGTACAATGTATGCAGCTAACATTGAAGTTGTTCCCATAAATGATAAAATAGTACATTATGATATAAAGATCATACAAAGAGCTAATTCAATAACAAAATTAGTTATCCCAATAGTGAATAAAATCTACAAAACATTTCAGATCGTACCAACCACATCACTACTTTTCTCTTTGCATGTTTCTACTCCCGAACTTTGGGATATTTTAGTCAATTTTTTGTCAAGTTAAAATCTAATTTAGTATAATATTATGTTTTAGTACAACTTCAAGATTTATGTGAAATTATCCAATTTCATATATATGTAAAACATGTGATGTATACCAAGTTAAATGTACTTATTTAGAATGATTTTATGTGTTAAATGAAAATGTTTTTGAAAACATTTTCATATAACAGATGTTACTAATGGCCATGAGCCCATTGTCTTGCATGCTAGTCATTTTTTAGGCCTCCTCGAAGCAACCAAAACAAAATTGGAGAGGAGCCAATTTGAACTGCTTCTCTCTAATGTAAAGCATGAGGTTTCTGCCATCCTTGATATTTGCCCTTTGGTTTATAGTGTAAAAAATTTAGAATAATATTTATATAGTAAAAATGTTAGATAAACTTGCCATTGATAGTAAAATAGGCCAATGGGTCGCAGGCTATGTCATGGGTCATGAATTTTTTGGACACCCCTATATGCATACATGTATGTACAAGCATATATATTAGTATATATAGCTTTAAAAATATGCTTATATAATCATGTATATATAATAGTTTAGATAATAATATATAAGAATATATATATATAGCCATATATACTATTGTATATATGTATAGCTACATAAATACATATTATAACACACACTCACACATATAACACTAAACATGTCTATATATATACACTTATAAAGTCCTAGATTGCTATCGTGTGTCTGTGTGTGTGTGTATATATATATATATATGCATAGTATTATCATAGTATGTGTATATATAGGTAAGCTGCATGCAAACTACTATATCTATACATGTAAATTATTGTGTATTTATATGTATAATAGTATATATAAGTGTACTTGCATATATACAATATTATATATGCATGTACACACACACACACACACACACACACATATATATATACACACACACACAATCATCTATACATACTTATTGTCTCTATGTAAAATGCAATATATAAGTATATATAGATAATATGAACATAAACACGTCTTTAAACAATAATAAATATGTCTATATACTTATATAAACATTCCTATATACTATGATACACTCACACACACATAATAATGTTAAAGTGTATATATATACATATGCATACATACTATACCTTGTGCATACGTGTATATAGACCATAGTATATAGCCTCCTGAAAATAAATAATATTAACCAACGATGTGCATGAAATATTATCATTAATTTAGTATCATTTGTATTCACAAAGTTAAAATCAAAATAAATCAGGAATGACACTTTTACCAAATCTACAAAATATTGGTAAGTCCTTTGGAAACTCCAATATATTTGGAAGGTCCTGATTCTTCACCTACTTTCTTTGATCGTAAATTTTGTGATGTCATTTATAACAAGGCATTGAATTCTTTATTATTCTAGTATTTCTCCCAATTTATCCAAACTTATAGAGGAATATTATTTGGCTTTACATCTTTATCATATATTTTTCTTTATTTTTCTAGCTTGTCACTATATCTAATACTAGCCACATGTTTCCATGTATCTTTCACAGAGATCAACAAAGTATTATTCTATTTATATTTTTTCTATAAAAAAAAATAAAATGTTACACCGTGATGTATTTTTTTATTAGTTTTTAATAATAAAATAATTTTATATTTTGCTACGTATAATAAAATTGTACATCAAATTCTTACTAATAATATTCTTTTATATTTGATGGTACTTTGCTTCACTTTATACCCTCTGAAAATAGTTTCTCCTTTAAATTATATTCAATTGTATGAGAAATAGAAAGAATAAACCTCTAGGCAATTTAATATTAGCACATACTTAAATATATATACAAAAAATACACATAATTATGTTACTACGTTCATGTTTTCTTCATTTATATTATTTATCAAAACCTTAGCAATGCAAACATAATTTTAATCCTGACTAACAATATTAGATTAGTAACAAAATCATAGTTAGTTTTTATGTGTCTCAAGATGAGGTGAAGACGGAATATTTGTTAATTTCCTGAGATTTTGAATTCCTCCTCCATGAACATAGCCCATACCTTTTGACAATGTATCTCCTAAGATATATGAGATAAAGATAGAATGTTAGTGGTAGACAATATATGTGTCTCAAGATGAGATGATGCCAATGTATCATCTATACATGTAGGTAATTGTGGAGAAACATTTGTAGTGTTATTGTCACTGAGTAAATAGTGAATTCCTCCACGAACTAATTGTTGACTTCTTCTACCTCACCCCATAGTTTGAGATCCTTGTCCACTTGAATTATCACCTCTCATACCTAATTCAATTTTTATAAATATGAAAATATGCAAAGACAATAAATAAATGTAATAAATATGTCATACAAAGAAAACATCATCATAAACCTTTGCCCATTTATATTTGTGAATTTTTTTTAATTGAATGCTAAAATTATAACAGCTACAAAATAAGTAACATAGCATAACAATAAAGTCAAAAAATATCTACTCATTATCAGAAATTTCAAAAAAAATATCTCCATCTAAATATTTATCCTCATCTGATTGTGTAATTAATTTTTCCTAATTATCTTTTTCAATATGTACATTATCAATATTTAAATAGTTTTTATCTTTACCAATCAATATTTTAGCCCCATCATCTACCATAATATTGATTGGATAAATTTCATAATATTCTTTAGAAATTTAGTTACATGCAATGATGTCACTATGACATCTATTTCAACAATTTCTATAGTTGATCTAGGCTTTATTTTACAAATAGCCTAGCACCCACCAACATTTCTTCTTGTGATTAGATAAATGATATAACACACTTATTCTGATTATACCACAAGAATAAATAACTCATACTTATGATAATATTTTTTATGATGTATATCAATAAGGTTGTATTGATGATAAATTCTATTATACAAATTTGGAATGATATCAAATTATTCATACTTAAATAGATTTTTCCTCTTAATTGGTAAAACATAGTTCAAGTATAGAATTTCAATCAATTGATCATTAAAGTTAATATTAGATATAGTAGAGTTAGACCCCTTTATGCATACACCATTATTCAATACAGGTCTATTTGAACTATATTTCAAATTATAAAATTTATATCCATTTATATAATATATGAGATATATCTATAAATTTCATAATGACTCATTAGTAAAATCTTTTATTTATCTATTACATATATTTGATGATGAAAAATATACATGGGGAGATAAAAAATAAAAACAAACTTATATACTATGGTACAATATTTATTAGAAGAAAAAATGATAGTTATATATTGACAAATTTCTCAAACCAAGATATGAAATCTTTGTCAAGCTCAACAGCAATTGTAGAATTGTAAATATGTGGTTCTTTCTGCCTTAATTATATATCATAGATTCTATTAAAAAAAGATTGAAGTTATTTTGAATATAAAAATAGGTATATCACATACCATGAGAAATCATGGTATATCACATACCATAATTATAAATCATACTCATTATAAAAATTAACTTCCCTGCATTTCAATAAGATATATATGGCATGACATGATACTACTAGTCATCCAAAAAATATCTTGATTTTTCTCTATTATATGATAGACCCATATGGGTGAAAATGAAAAGCATCATTTTCTTCTAATCCATCCCCCATATCATAATCATTATTTGGTGACATTTTATAATGCGAAGTATATACTTGTGACTGAAAGTAGTATGCAAAAAATTAATTTTCAATTTTCTAAGATATATAAAAAAATTCTTAATTAGAATAATATTTATTTATCAAATACATATACATTTAAATTTTTAGATGACAAAATATAAATTATATAACCTCTCAAATGGATATATCCAACTAATTTGCACAAGGCTTACTATCATAAATTAATAAGGGAGGTGGATCAAAAGATGTTTTATGGAGTCGAAAAGCTAGGAGAAAAAATACACTCAAGTCTATATAAATTATGAATATATCATTTATAATTACTATAAATTTTCCTTTGTTTTGACATTACAAATGAGATTCTTAAAAAAATGCTTATTTTAGTCTAGGCTTCCCAAATATTTCCTGAAAGTAATTCATGGAATACTAGTATTAGCCTCTGCATAAACAAATGGAAGTCATAACTTTTCATCCTATATAACTTATGCTTTTTCATATCAACACATCTTTACATGTAAGATGCATATTTGTCAAAGAACTTGAGATCTATCGGCCATATACACAAAGTTTCCTTTTCATCATTGTCAATACTGTAATAAGCCTTAGTGAATTTATTCATAGTTTTATTTCTATGTAACTTTGGTCATGAATAGAACTCTTTTAAATCCTATTTTGATTTAGCATTGTCTTTTGTTTTTCCGTCTATATTCATGATAATATTAAAAATATTATCAAACATATTTTTTTAATGCACATTACATCTAAGTTGTCCATAATTTAGTTGATTTTTCAATAAGGAAAATCCCAAAAGATATTTTATTTCTTCTAACCACAGTGACATTCAAAATTTGCATATTAATACTATAATCATTAATTTTTGGAAAATTTTTGTAAAATTTTTGAAGTCATATCTTTCAATTATTTTTAATATTTTAATATCTAATCTTAAAGGTGGCACACCTTTTACAACTATCTACCAATTTTTTAATACCTTTATATTTTTCAAAAATGGATGTTTTATATGTAAGAACTTATGATGATTATTAAACCAATAAATCTTTCTAACTCTGCTCAGAGAAAATGCATTAGAGTTCTCTATGTTGTAAGGACAAGCTAATTTTCTTATAGTACTTCATCCTAATTATAATGAATATGCTAGAAATTACTTATAGTCCTCATAAGTGCTACTTATATCTATAAATTCTACTTTCTAGATATATCAAATGTTTCCACATTCAGGTCCCATAAATCTTTTTAGCTTGGTAATAAGGAGTTGCAGGAAAATATCTAACTTATTCTTTTGGGTTTCTTGTATCATACATGATAACATATTAAAACATTTACTCATTTTTTATACATATCCATGGAGGTAAATCACTAACCATGAAGATTTATTTTCCCGTTTATCCAAATGGCTGGAATCTACTTGTGTATGACATTAATCTAATATTTTGACTTTTATCTACAAATAATGGATGAATACGATCAAACTATTTCCAATATAAAAAATTTGAGTAATGTCACATCATGCCTTCTTTATCAGTATGCTCTTTATACCAACTCATGTAATTAGCAGTGACTTCGGATACAAATCAACTTTACAAATGAGAAGTCAAAGAGAATAAATACATCTTCTTATGAGGAATATTTATTTTATCTATTTTACATGTAGTATATCTTTTATACCAAGGATAGTTATAGAAATTACAAGTAATTATTTTACTATATATACCTTAATATATCAAACAACCATTAATGTAGTAGTTAATTTCTTCTACAAAAAAATAAAACCTTTCATTAACATATTTGTATCGTAAAAGATATATGTCATAATATTATTATTTGATATCAATTCAGATAACAACTCACAAATTTCATCAAACTACTTTTCTGAAAAATAATATATTGCCTTTAAATTCAATAGTATGGCCACTACAGATAATTTTGAATGGCCATATGGATTACATGGTCAAACCTCTTTTTCTAATGCCTCAGCATTTCATAAAATTCTTTTATTTCTAAATTTGGGATATCATCAGTGATATCAGGATTGAAGGAATGACCAATAACATGCTTTAACATAGTTTAACATGTATTGATGGGATTAACATATTACATTATAACATTTGAATCATTAATTCTATGTATATAACATTTTGTTATTCATGACACAACTATTTCTTTATGTTTATACCAAACATAATAGTCTCTATCAAATCAATTTTTTACCAGATGGAATCACAAAAAGTCAACATCTTGAAACATTTGATTCTGATATTTATGGCCATCACATGAACATCTTATATGTAACAAGAATTTTTTTCATTTTTGTTACATATAATACCAACTTATATTTAGTAATACTAAAGTAGATAATGATTTTGTTGTACATAAGTTGTAGTAATTTACATTTGACATTACATAAATGCCATAAATAAGTTGTAGTCACCTTTTGTTTTGTATGATATTTTTTTTGTTGTAATAAATGTTGGACGGGGGTGCTCTTCCATCTAAGTGGCACCACACATTCCTCCTATTAAAAATGGAAGTTTCCTAAATTTCTAACTTTTTTTTTATTTTAGAATTTGATACATTTTTCTTACTTTAATGGTCCACTATGGTCTACACGTATAAGAAAAAAAAAGAAAAATGGCAATAACTATAAAATTAAATATCAAAGATTAAAATAACAATCATGTATTATCATTTTAAAATAAAAATAACTATATAACACTCGGTCAGTCCAACTCAGACAAACTCAACAAAAATTTTTAATTGAATGAACATGCATAACAAAAATAAATGATTTTCAAGGATGAGTTGAAGGTAATTTTGCACTTAAATGAGTTCATGAGGGTTACATCATTCAATTTGATATTTAGCAATAGCTTGAAGTTATTTTTTCTCATTTATAAAAAACCAAATATTTTAGATTTATCTATTAATGATAAAATCATAAAAATATACAATAAATCACATAAAATAAAAAATAATAAGACATGCTAAAGGCATAAATTAAATATACTTTTAGAAAAAAAACCAGAAAATAAATATCCAATAAAAGTATTGCTCTTTTCAAATTGTATGGATATAGAATTCAAAAGAATATCAACTTTTTTAAGATTTAGTCTAGTGGTACTTACATGCCTACCTTTTCAAGAAACATGTTAAAGAATATTGAATTAAATTAATCAAAAAACTATATATATATATATATATAGAATAATATTCATATATGAATGATGAACAGAGCGACTAACACAACCACAAAGGAGTATAATATCGATTAGGTTGGTTCTTAATTTACCCAAAACCTAAACTGAGTTTTGAACGGGCGAAGTGTTTTTTAAAAAATATTCATTAATTTTCCATTTCAAAATAGTGACGAAATAATTGTCCATTTAAAAAATAGTGATGGAATTTAATTTCGTTGTCGTATTCTAAAATAGATTTGTTATCTGTTTCAAAACTAATTTACACAAAATTCAATTTTATAGCAATGTTTAGACAAGTTATTATTTTCAATAATAACTACTAATAAAAAAATGAATTTTCTATCGCTAAATTGTATGCAACTTTATAGTCTAATATCCTCGCATGATAATAGTGATGGAAAATTAAATCATTTCAATTTTCGTCTCTAATTTTATTTTTAATTCAATTTTTATGTTTTGTGAAATTATCTGTGTCTTAAAATAACGATGGATTATTATTATATTTCTAAATTTCGTAGTAATATTTCCTTTCCATTTCTATTATGTTCCTAAGTTTAAAAATGAAATTGGGCATCTCTATTTTGAAAGGAGAATCACAATATCAATGCAAACTTAAAGAAACTCTGAATATCAAAATTAACCAATTCTCCTTTTTGTGTGTGAATATTTTAGGAAGAAAATAAATAGAGCTTAAATTTAAATATGCACAATTTCAATTCAACCCGTAGTATAGAAAGAAATAAGTAAAAACGAGCCAATGAAGCAGAACAAAACCAACAAAGTCGAGCAGTGAAGATCAACCAACGAAGAAGACCATAAGACAGATAATGCGAGATCATTTGCAACATATTTATGAAGTCACTATTCACAACCCAAATTTTTCATAAAGTGAATTAAATTAATATCCCACCATTCAGATTGAAAAAGCTTGAGTTGTGAACCATCATGCAAAATTTTAGTTCAATCGGATCACGAACAACCTTCCATTGAAGCATTTGATAAAGATTTGTTGAAAAAGAGAATACAAAAAAAAAAACTAAACAATTTTTATTTTCTTTTGTCATTCTACCATTCCACTTCTCCACACACTCTAATAAATTGATTTGATTAATGAGACAATCAAATGGATAAAAATTGCTTCTTTTTTCTCCATGAGCAATGAAACCACATGGGTCTATTTTTGGCTTCTATAAATAAGAAGGAAAACCCAATATATTTTCCATTTCTATTTCATCATTTTGTTGTTGTGAAACATATAAATAAATAAAAATATATATATATATATATGTGTGTGTGTGGGTGGGTGGGTGGGTGTGTGAGTATAATTATATTTATATATAAATAAATATATATAGGCATTTTGTCATGTTGAATGTATTGCGTTTGAACCATAGTCTATGCAAGGTTAGCTAAATATTTGTTTTGAAAAAAAAGTGTTTTTTAATTTTTGAAATTATCTTTTGAATTCGAAAATTAAGATTTATTTTTTTATTAAATATTATTGGGCAAAAATTAGCTTGATAAAATTGAGTACATAAAAAATTAATATTTTTTGAGTTATGATAATTTTTTGTTTATATTTTTGTTTTGGCAGACTAAACACAATATTTTTAATTTCTAATACACTAAAATTTTTATTATTTAAAAAAATTATATCAAATTTTAAAACACATAAGTTTTGATACACTAAAATTATTCAACCCAATTTTGTCTACTGAAATAAAAAAAAATATTAGATTTCATTAATTTGGTTGTAGAGAAATGAGGAGTAGAAGACATATTCACAAACTGAAGTGTAGCGTGAATGATAAAATGAAAAAAAAAAGAAAAAAAAAGACAAAATAGTAACTTTTAAAAAAAATTTGCTGAAAATTTTCAGCCCTCAGCATTAAGCAGGTCTTGACCTGCTTAAAATTTTCAATATAGTTTCGCTTAAAATTTTCAATATATTTTCACTTAGAATTTTAATTAATCAGTTCCAAACATTTTTTTATCAAACGTACTTAAAATTGTAAATAATTAAAAATTTTAATTTTAAGTCAGCATAATTTTTTAAGTGAATTATCACAGAGTACCCGAATCTCATACCACTCTTTATACATTAATATTTGTTATTTTGATTTCCCATGCATGTTTACTAATTAATTATATCTGATTTTATTTTGTTTTAGAATTGGGTTCATGAAATGTAGTGTAAAATAATTTAATTATTATAAAATTTGGTATATTTTTATTAATTACGTAAAGTTAGGTGCAATAATATTAAAATAGGTTGTGTTTGGTGCATCAAAACATAAATATATATTTTTTTAAATAAAGCTACATTTTTAAATTATTTTATATTTTAGCGCACAAAAATTTATTTATTAAAATAAAAATTCGTCACTTTTAATCACAGCCGGCCTGCCCGAAGCAAAGTAATTGGGCTATAATTGAAAATCCATCCTATTAAAGTTCCACATTTAGCGCGTTCGAATTGCACTTGTATTTTACGAGATGGCGCAATGGCTCCAATTTCTAGCATATGATGGTTTAACTGTGTACTTCACTTTATATTTGTAATCCTCTAATTCTCCAACATTGTTTTTTTTCTATCATTGATGAAATAAATGATTTTGTTACCAACTTCTTTACAGTCCCATTTGTACACTATTTAGTTCAATATGATTTGTCCACCTTTTGATTGATATGCTTTTATAGGAACCTTTCGGTCATATGCGCTTAAGCTGCAATTTGTTTTTGGATTTGTTTGTGCTAGTTTAGCATCAACTTAATTTGTGTTTTGCTTGTTACCTTCACATGTGATTTGTGATTTGCTTCAATTGTGTTTTTTAACAGTGTTTCTATTAACAAATATATTAAGAGTTCATCTTTATGCATTCATAATAAAATATAGGTGTTTCATTTTAGATGTTTCTTTAGATAGCGTATGTTTTATACTAACTAGAATAATCATATTTTTATTTTTGTTTGTGAGATTCTCTACTCCTTCATTATGATAAAATTAGTAACTTTGTCAATTTTATTTTATTCACAAAATCTAGAAATCCAGTAAATATATTTGGTTAACATACATCTTTAAAGCTTTGGAGATGCACTGAATTATTAAGAAATGTTATTTCATTCACATCAACTAGAACAGAAATTACTCATTTATTATTTTTAAATATAAAAATAGCTGAAGTTTTGGAAAATTATGCTATGGGGACTAAATATTTAAGATTTTTATAGATTTTATGCATTAATATGAGAACATATCCTTGACTATATTAAAAAAGCTAATTATAAAAAATAATGAACAAAATTTCAAAAAACACTTGTCCTATAATTTTGCATCTATATTGTTTATATTTCGTTATATGTATCTATATAGAGGTATATGCATATTTATTAATATATAAATATAGCAATATAATGATATGCTTATGTATGTTTATATGTTTTTTTTTATATTATATTGTTATAAAAATAGAACTTGAAGCTGTAATAGTAATTTGAAAAAAGAAAATTCTATCCTAAGACAAAATAAATAATATAACAAATGAAATATAAGCTAAAAAAGAATTGATATTATATTTTTCAAAGGAGTAATCTCATTTTATAGAAGAAAAAGTAAAAATCTCAAATAGATTTCTGGGCAAGGTTATATGTCACCAACCACCTTGACGTTGCATTCTCCAACCTTAAAATTACCTTTCTCACTTACTATGCTTGATTACATTCTTGCTAAACCAAATAAAATTTTATATCATTTAATTTTGTCAGTGTTTATTGGTTTGGTCAAAATATTTATTATGTTCTCATAAGTATGAATCTTTTGTATATCTATATTTTTTTTCTTCAACTTTCTCTCCGAGTCTCAGTCAAAATGATATTGTACTCTAATATTTTTGTCTTCAAGTGAATGGCTGGATTTTGTCGTTATGTTTAGAGTACTCTAACTATCACAAAATAAATAATTTTATTTTATTTGTGTCCAAGCTCTTATAATAGTCTTTGTAACTAGATTGTCTATATAATGACTCTAAACCTCCAACATACTATGCTCCTATTGTATAAATAGACACAAAATATAGACTATTACTTTGAAACTTAACTTATAGTTTCTCCAGCAAGAATAAAAATATAGTATGTGGTAGATTTGTTTTTATTAATATTTCGAGTATAGTCTGCATCAACATGTCTTCTCATAATAAGCTCTGAGCATCTATAATATTATGTAGTATTTAAAGTTACTCTAATAAATCTGACAATCCTCTTCATAGCACTCTAATGCTCTCTGTAAGGATTTACCATGAATCGGTTAACTAGTCTCATTACTTATGTAATCTCTAGTCTCGTACCAATTATTACAAATATCAAACTTCTCACTATTGATGCATATAATACTTATGATATATTTCTCCTCTTTACTTATGAGCTAGGACACACACTTGATAACTTTAAATTAATAGGAAGTGGGGAATAATTTAGCTTATTTCCTTGCATGTTGAAGCATAACAAAATATTGTTAAAGTTGTTTTCTTGGGAAAGTCAAATTTCATGTTATTTATATCTCGGTAAAACTATATTTATAGAATATTGTTAGCTAGTTCCAAGTCATTCATAACTAACTCCTTAGCCAGTTATTCCTTTAATTCTCGGATTTTATATTTATTGAGGTCTACTATCAACATGTCATTCATGTACATTAATAACATAATGAAACATTTTTATCCTTAAATCTTTTATAGTATGTACAATGGTTTGAACTATGTCTAATATACCCAAAACTAATGATGAATGAATCAAATATTTTATACTAATACTTCAGTGCATATTTTACACTGTATAGAGATTTGTTCAACTTATAAACTAAGTTTTTCGTATCTATTTTAGTAAATCTTTCTAGCCAGAACAAATAAATTTTTTCTTTAATTTCTCCATGAAGAAATATAATTTTTACATTCAACTATTTATAAATGTATATCAAATGTGGCACACATGGTCGTTACTACTTTGATTGTTATAAAATAAATAAATGGGGAAAAAATCTCATTGAAGTCAATGTATTCTTTCTAAGCAAAAATATTTACTATCAATCTTCCATGATAGCTTTCTACTAGATCATTGCTATCTTGCTTATTCTTGTAAACTTATTTGTTATCAATAGATTTTATTCATATTGATGATGATAGCATCTTTCAAGTTTTATTATTGTGTAGTGCTTCAATTTTTTTCATCATTGTTGTCATCCATAGATATCTATCTGAACTATTTTAAACTTCATGAAATATTAAAGGTTTTCTATCTCCTACTAGAATATAATATGCAATATTACTCTTCGTAACATACACCAATTATCAAATTAATTGTCTTCTATCAAGTATTGGTTGACTAATTTCTAGCTTAGTCTCGACTTGCTCTTGTCCTTCGTGCTCTAGTTTTTCCTCTACATATATTAGAATATTGTATCTTTAATTATTTATTATTTGCACGGTGGTAGTTTTTGAAACTACTTTCAATGTACTAAAATTATCAGTGGTTTTTTATAGTTGATTTTCTACAAAGATTACATATCTACTGATAAATATCTTGTGGGTAGTGGGATCTCATAGGAGATATCCATTTACTTCTTGATTTTAAATCTAATTTTATTCTTTCTTGGGTATTGTACATCACATATACAAGATATTCAAAAAAGTATAAAGTAAAGTAATCTATTGGCTTACCAGTCCATATCTCTATCGATATCTTCAAATCAATAATAGTTGATAGAGAATGATTTATCACATGACATGCAGCAGTGATTGGTTCTACCCAAAAAGAGTTGAGTAGACTTGTAGTCCTCAACATTGCTCTCATCCATTCTGCAAGAGTACTATTCAATCATTCTGCTACTTTATTTTGTGGTGACATGTATGTGACTTTGAATTACCATTTGATAGATTCCTACTAATAATGAGCAAGAAATATATTATCAATACACTCTCTTCCACTATATTTCCATAAATACTTAATCATTTTTATGGATAAAAGTTTCACTTGCACTTTGAGATATTTGATTTTTTTTTTATTAGATACACTCAATATCTTTTATAGTTATTATCAATATGAGATACAAAATATTTTGGTTATTCTTAAGAGATTTTTAGTGATTCTCATACGTTAGAATGTATCAAGTATAGAATACATTTACTTATTACAATTGCTTTACTAAATGCCAATAGATTCTACTTAATCGTAACTTAATGCTCATAAAAAATAAATATTCTGATTTCAACCTTGGAACTAACTTTTTATTAAAGAGTATCTTCAAATCTTATTATTCCATTTAATCTAGTTTGAGATGTCACATCATTATTAATTCTTCTCCTTTACTAATTAATACAACACATGTGTTAATTTCTTGTACTATTTCTTTTTTAAGTATGAATAAATTTGTCATAATCTTTTCTTCCTTCAATACAATGAGTGCACCTATCATAATCTTTATCATCTCATTCTCAATATGGGTCTTACTCCCAAGACTATCTATTTGTCCCCAAAATAATAGATTTTTCTTTAAGTCCATTACATGTTATTTCTCTTGAATGATATGAACTATAACATCAAATATTTTTATTTTATATCATCAATATCAATAATATATAAAACATGATTATCACTCATGTACACAGAACCTTCTAAGATTAGTTTATATTTTTGAAACAAATCTCTTTGAAATGTCACGTACCATGATGCTCCTAAGTCTAACAACTACACATCACCTAACTATTTTTTGCTTTAAATTATTATTGGTACCTTGCTATATAAGATGTTATCATTATCATTGATACTTGTAATATTCTTTTGAGTATTTGATAACTCAATATTTCTACTCTTTTCTTGAACCAATAATCTCTTTGAAGTATATTTTCTTGTTATAGTTGTAGCACTTAATATTTTTCTTACTTCATAATTTTGATCAATCATAATTCTAATTCACATTAGGGTCCTAATTCATTGATCTCACTCATATCATTATTGAAGATTTTAATTGCTATGTATCTACATATCTATCATTTTTATTTTTATTTGTTTGTGCCTGCTTTCTTCTTCTAAGATGATATTGGCTATATCTTGTCTATCAAAATATTATTCATCAAATTGATGAGTTATTCATACAAATCAGGTAGAATTTGAAGTCAAATCTAAGCACGTTCAACTTCTTTTATTTTATGACCCAATATAATAAGTTGAAAATAAAAATATTCTAAGTGTCGATACAATTAGTTATAGTCATAGATTTCATCATTATAAGAGTATAATCTTTATGATCTTGTTGTGAAGTGACTTAATCTGGTATAATATTGTGAGAGTATTCCAAATTATTATTGATGTATTAAATTTTATCATACTCAATAATACTCTATTAGTTAGTTCTAAATATAGATCATCAATCATATTATCATCTACTCATTCCACTAATCTTCAAGAATCTTAGTGATCCATTTTCCAATTACATCTAAGTAATTATCTTACTTTTTATATTTCATAAAAAAAATTATTCTAGTTACATTTCTCAACTTCAAATCTTACTTCTATTTATTTTACTTTTACAATAAATTATATCAAAGAATAATAATAATTATTTATGTTAATACACCAATAAGTTTTTAAGTGGAGAATGCAATACCCTCTTAAAAACTAGACTTTGAGTCTATCATCACCATTTTAACAAAACTTTCTAAAATTGCATTAATCATAAAATTTATTATCCTAAATCTCATTTATGATACTAAATCATTTTAAATTTAGCATAAAATTAGCATGTTCAATACTAATTTTTTTTTAATATTCAATGGTTTAGAAATTGGACTTATTTTCTAAATCTAAAAAAAATATAAAAAAAATATAATTGATTTCAATTTTGAATTTAATAAAGTCAAAATAAAGTAATTAAAAAAACTTATTTTTCATAATTAAAAAAACTATACCAAACTCATTATAGTTTTTATACTAAAATGCATAAATTCGATTTTGGCCATCATATTTAAAAATAATTTATATTTCAAAATTAAATTTATTTTTCTAATTCGAACCAATCTGATCAAACCAAGATTTACTTTGGTTCTAATCCATTTCAATCACCACTCAAAACAACCATGAATCATCTGAAGAGTCTCACACACACGCACACATACATGCATGTGTTAATGCTAGGAAAAATCAAGCTAAGCAAAGCACTATGCTAGTCTAATAGCGAAATTAAGTCTTAACACTAATATTACTCAATTAAATACATATTTATAAAAAAATAATATTTAAAATTAAAATATATATTAAAAAAAAAGTAAAATTAGCAGCTCTAAAATTAGGCATTTTGAAATGAAGGCTAATAAAAAAGGATTAGATCAACAATAGTTTAATTAAGAAGAAAACTATGCAACTACAACAAGAGGCTTTAATGAAGCTGTTAAACAAAATCAATTACGATTAATCATTCATTATCAAGGTTAGAATTATGTGTTATAACATAAAGATTGATTAGAGCACCAATATAATAATTGAGCATCCTAGCTATCTAATCAATTGGGCAGGTGTGTAGTTTCGACTCAATAATTGAGCAATCAATAATTTTTTTGTAATTTTTAAATCTTTAAACATCAAAACATGTGGGGATAAAAATTATGAACGTCATTATTTTTTAATTTAAATAATTAATTAATTAAATTTTTATATTTATTCTTTTAAAATCATGATGTTAACGTGCCATATCCCATGGTTCAATTTTTTCATATTTTTATATAAAATATCACAAATATATTTAATTTTTATCAATCTTTTATTATTGCAATATAAATTATTAATCAACTTGATGGTGTTCTACCCAACATATTAAGTTTTTATGGTTCATCAAGTTATGTTTTTGGAGTTGAGATTGAATTGGCTCAAAACCCAACGAGTAAAATAAAAAAATATTAAACACGGCGTTTTCATTATTTTTTTTTAAAAATAATGCAGCATATAAATAATATGTTATGATTATATTAATGCTATTAATATACACTTATTATTTTATTTTGGCATTATTTTAAAATAATTCAAAGCTGGATAAAAGATTTTTTATTACTGTCGATTGTTTTAATCATCCATAAATTCACTAATTGAGACTTCATATAAAATAATTCAAAAATTCAGGATCCAATTAAAGTAATTCACAATATATTGAATTTCACTTTGATTTGCCACCTGCTTCAAGCGAACAACTATGAATTTGATTCAAGCTAGTTCATTTGCGACTCAACTCTAACAAAAGAATGTTACAAATAAAAGATAATGTCAACATGTTTTGAGAGCATATTAATATTATCAAGATTATCAATGTATTCAATACATAGCATGTATAATGCTATGACTTGTATGATTTTTGGCTCCCTTTCTACTCACTAACTCCAATTTATACATTTCACACATAACTTTTAGTTTCATAAATATTCATTGAAATATTTTTAAAACTGAGTTTTTGTGAAATCATTTTATACAAACTTCCCTTTCAAACAAAACATATCATGAAAATCATACTATAGTCAATAATATTTTATATTAGACATCAAATTGTGAACAATAGTGAAAATGTTCTTACTTTTTCTAGCCATTTAGGCCATCATCAAGAAAACAATTATACTCAAACAAATTTCAAGATATTTCTTTTAATTATAAATTGAATGCCTTTCTCATTGGCATGACCAAGTGCCCTGTGATAGAGGTTAATTTTGTTTTTTAATGAATAACATTTTCTTTAATCTCCAAATAGAGCTATCAAGAGGGTGGGATGACCTTGACACAACACAACATGAGGCATGACTCATAATAGTCGTGCCTAGACCTACATGGCACGAGCATGAGACATGACCCAAAAGAGTTGGTCATAGTTTGGCACGGCATGAGGCATGACCCAAAATAACCATGCTTTGTCAGGCACTACTCACATGTCTGGCCTATTAACATGGTTCGCCTAGCATCACAACATGGTAGCCACCTAGAATGTTTATGTAATTGGTCCTGACAAAGAAAGACATGTTGTGCTTGTCGATTTTGTTGAGGTAAAAAATAAATTAAAAAAATCATTTTTTAGAATGATGTTGTAGAAGTTAGATTTCATTTCAATGTGGATAAAACTCATATGGGGAACTTTATGCTTTCATGTTAGAAATATTAGGTCTATTGTTAGTCCACATCTCACATGAAGTGACATCAACTAACTTTGATGAAACTCTATTTAAAATGTAAACAACCTTGAGTGCATAACACCAAAAGGATTTGGGTAGATTCGCCTGACCCATCTTAGGCCACACCATGTCTAATGAGGTGTGGTTTCTTCACTGTTGTGTTGTGACTTGTAAGGTGGATTCCACTAGGACAATTTAACATTGTTCCTAAAATAATCTAAAAAACATTGGCTTATGTATTCACGACCTCTATCTGATCAAAGTGTCTTAATACTTTTGTCAAAGTGTCTCTCTACTTCATTTTAGAATTCTTTGAACTTTTCAAATGCATCATATTTGTATCTCACTTGATGCAAGTACCCATACCATGAATAATCATCGACAAAGGTAAAAATAGATTAAACTACTTCTAGCATGTATGGACAATGGACCACATACATCTAAATGTAGCTGCTTGCTGGATTTCCTTTGCCTACTAAAATGATAGGTTTAATGGCCCACTTGCACATTAACCAACCTTGTCATATTTCTTAATAAGTAAGATCTACGTGTGTCATTCACTTGCACATTCATAATCAAATGACCCTAAACGATCATTTTTGTACAACTTAATCATGGGTCTTTCACTAGCTTGGCTAATGAAACAATGATATATATTATAAGATGATTTAAAAATTTTTTTTATACTTTATTATCATTGATATTTAAAATTATATTATATTAGATATATATAATATGTATATTCAATTACATAACTTACCACTTGCATAAAAACATCATTTAACATGTTAGAACAATTATTATTACTAAAAGTCATATGCAAACCATTCTCATTAAAATAAGAAATTTAAATAATATTTTTAGTTAATGTTGATATGTAATAGAAATCATCCAAATTTAAAATATGCTCACTAGAGAGGATGAGAACTAATTTAGTAACTATTACTCTATATATCATTTTATTTGCATATTATTCATTTGGCTCTATATATCATTACTTATGTGTGAGTCACTATTTAATGTATAAATACCGAACATTCTCATGTAATTGGGGCAATATTTGATGATGTGTAAGCATATAAAAAAATTATATTGATTTCATGACTTAAAATTTTTGGTGAATTTTGATGAATAATCATGAAATCAGTATGATTTTGGAGGTAATTATCGATTTCGTGAAATATGGTTCATCGAGTTAATTTAGTAGTCATTCTTGACTAAAACTCCTTGTATTTAGTCATGAAAATTTTTAATTTCATATCTCTACCTCCTCATTAGTGGAATCTTTCAACTATACAATATATTTTTTTAATTGGAATATTATCTTAGATAGGTTATTATGCATAATAACCTATCTAAATCATTTGGTTATTATTATTCTTTATTGCATGAAAGAATGTTGAATTATAGTTAAAATGTCTTAGTACACTATTGGCATACAAGGTGGTTGAATTATAGTTATTTGCTTTCGGGCTCATTCAATGCAAGGTTATTTCTATAAGAATTTTTTTATTTGTTAAGAAATAAAAATAGAATCTAACGTATAGCCGTTGAGATAAACCAGAGGCGCCAATGTTTTTCTATTTTTCTACTTTTCTCTAAATTTGTCAAAATGCCGCCCAATTTTCAACATTTTTCTACATCGTTTCTATTGAAGAGTTATTTTGTGATATTGGCTGTCATCTTGGTGGTTATAGGATTACTTTTGGTCGACATGAAATTGACGTAGCTCGGCTACGAAGAATAATAAAATAAAACAAAAAGAATGCAAATAAAAGAAATTGAATGAAATTCTCAAGTTTTCAATAATAATCAAGTCCCCCAAAAACAATAACCTAAGGTGCTATTTATAAGCACAAATAAAATCCTAATAGATAAATCCAAACGGATAAATCCAAATATCTTAATAGATAAATCCAAAAGCACTAAAGGATAAATCCAAAAATAAAATTAAATAAAAATTAATAGTAATAAAATTCATCATTGGACTTGGGCTTCCTCTCTCGTTTAGGCCCATATAAGGGCCTACTCCATGCCCCATCATTCCCTCCGGGTTGAAAAGAACTCGACTCTGAAGAGTGAAAGGAAAGGTAGCTATCCAACAACGAAGAATCCAAATGACGAAGATCATCCTCCGGTATCCAAGTAGCATCAGAATCAGGACGACCATGCCATTTGACAAGGAAACGACGAAACCCACCATCTCTAGAAGTCGCGAACTCATCATCAAGGATAGTATCCACTGTCTCCTTAGAAAATTGGAACGAAGGCATAGTGGGTGCATATTTGTTAGCTTCACCTGCAGACACACTAGAAGGCAAAGTAGAAGGCAAAGTAGAAGGCTCAAAAGTGCCTCGGTAAGGTAGCAAGTCCTCTACATTAAAAACATGGCTAATATCCATGTCATCAGGCAAATCAAGAAGATATGCATTAGATCCCATTTTACGAATGATAGAATAAGGGCCCATGGCTCTTGCATAAAGTTTTTTTGAAAACGTTTTTGGAATTCTTTCAGGACGAATGCGAACCATAACATAGTTACCAACATTAAATTCTTTAGATCTACGATGCACATCAGCAGCCAGTTTATACTCTTCATTACTTAGAGAAATTTTTCGCCTAATCTCAGCATGTAAGTCATGGATATGTTTTGCAAAGTTTTCTGCAGGTTCAGATACACACATGTGAGGTGGTAAAGGAACAAGATCAATAGGTGTGCGGGGTGAGTAGCCATTAACAATTTGAAAAGGACTTTTACCGGTTGAACGGTTAACAGAATTGTTATAAGCAAACTCAGCTGTTGACAAAATTAAATCCCAAACACCTTGTTTTACCCCAACCAAACACCTAAGCATATTACCCAGACTATGATTAACAACCTCAGTTTGCCCATCAGTCTGAGGATGAAAAGCAGATGAAAATTTTAGAGTAGTGCCAAACAATTTCCAAAGGGTTTTCCAAAAATAACTAACAAATTTCACATCCCTATCAGATACAATGGTCGAAGGCAAACCGTGCAATTTAACAACTTCTCTAAAGAACAATTTTGCAACATGTGAAGCATCATTGGTTTTGTTACATGGAATAAAATGTGCCATCTTAGAAAACCTGTCAACAACAACCAAAATAGAATCATGTCCTCTAGCCGTCCGAGGCAATCCAAGAACAAAGTCCATACTAACATCTTTCCAAGGTTCATGAGGGACAGGTAAAGGAGTATATAAGCCAGTGTTTTGTTTCCTAGTCTTAGCTATCTGACATGTTCTGCATTGTGAAACTATCCTAGCAACATCCCTTTTCAGAGAAGGCCAATAAAACCTATCTTCAACCAATGCAATAGTTTTATCCCTCCCAAAATGTCCAGCTAAACCACCTGCATGCATCTCCCAAACTAATAAATCCCTAAATGATGTTCGAGGTACGCACAATTTAGTCACTTTAAACAAATACCCATTTTCAACAAGGAAGTCCAGATACCCTTGATGGTTACCATTACTAACCTCATTATAAATAATACCAAAGTCAGGACATGTAAAATACTCATTTTTCAATCTATCAAACCCAATGACATGAGCACTCATACGATGAAGTGTAACAGTTAATCGACTAAGTGCATCAGCAACTTTGTTTTCAATACCAGAACGATGATTAATCACAAAAGAATATTCATTCAAAAATTCAACCCACTTAGCATGTCGAGCATTCAATTTCTTTTGTGAGTTTAAATATCTTAGAGCTTGATGGTCAGAAAACAACACAAATTCAGTCGGCAACAAATAAAACCTCCAAAAACGCAGACTCTGCACTATAGCATAAAACTCTTTATCATATGTAGAATATCGTCTTTTAGCATCATTGAGTTTTTCACTAAAGAAAGCTATAGGGTGACCTTCTTGACTCAAGACACCACCAATACCTACACCTGATGCATCACAAGCAACCTCAAAAACTTTAGTAAAATCAGGATAGCTCAAAACTGGTGCCTTAGTCATTCTGACCTTGATTTCTCTAAATGCATGGCTAGCAGCATTAGACCATTGAAACTCTTTATTTTTTAAACATTCAGTGATAGGAGCCATAATAGTGCTAAATCCACTTATAAATCTCCTATAAAAAGAAGCTAAACCATGAAAACTATGAGTCTCAGTGATAGATTGTGGTTCAGGCCACTCTCTAATAACCCTAACCTTTTCGGGATCAGCTGAAATGCCATGTTCTGACACAATAAAGCCTAAGAAAAGCACATGTGGTTGCATAAAAGAACACTTCTTAAGGTTAACATAAAGCTTGGCCTCGCGAAGAGTGAGTAAAACCTGTCTTAGGTGTGCCAAGTGCTCTTCTTTGGATAGAATATAGATCAATATGTCATCAAAGTAGACCACCAAAAATTTACCAATGAGAGGTTGTAGGACATGGGTCATAACTCTCATGAAAGTACTAGGAGCATTAGACAAACCAAAAGGCATGACTAACCACTCAAACAAACCATCTTGTGTTTTAAATGCAGTTTTCCACTCATCTCCTGGTCTAACACGAATTTGATGATAACCACTACGCAAATCTATCTTAGAGAACCAACTAGAACCAACTAATAGGTCCAACATATCCTCAAGGCGAGGAATGGGAAATCGATATTTAACTGTGATCTTATTGATGGCTCTACTGTCCACACACATTCTCCAAGATCTATCTTTCTTAGGTGTCAACAAAGCTGGCACTGCGCAAGGACTAAGGCTATGCCTAACAAACCCTCGTTCTAAAAGTCCTTCGACTTGCCTATTCAGCTCATCTTTCTCTTTAGGATTCATCCTATAATGTGGAAGGTTAGGCAATTGAGAACCTGGAACTAAATCTATAGCATGTTGGATGTCTCTTAGAGGTGGTAGTTCACTAGGTAGCTCATCAGGCACCATATCAACAAAATCATCTAGCAAATTCTTCACTTCCAAAGGAACATCGACAATCGAAGAATCAGATGGAACTTCTTTTGCCACTAATGCTAAGCACATACCAGTCTCCAATCCCTCTCTCTCAAACTGCCTACATTTTAAAATATGCAAATTCCTTTTAGGAAGTTTAGAGATGTCACGTTTACCAATGCAAACTTTAGGCTTAACAGGTCTCAAAATAATGTTCTTACCCTTGTACTTAAAAGAATAAATGTTATCTTTACCAAAATTGGTAACATTAAGATCATAAAGCCAAGGGCGGCCTAAAAGAACATGGGCAACATCCATGGGTAGCACCTCACAATAGATTTCATCCTTATAATCCCCCATTTGAATAGAGACTAGACACCTATGAGTGACAGGCAAAGTATGGTCATTCACCCAAGCTACTCTAAATGGATTTGAATGTGGTTCTACTTTCAGGTTTAATAATTTAACAGCATCCTTAGAAACCACATTCATTGAACTACCCCCATCAATCACTAACTTACATTTCTTATCTCCACTCTGTATGACTGTGTGAAAAATACTAGTGCGCTTCCAATGATCATTATCTACAGTTGTGGATAACACACATCGAACCACATTAACACATGCATCTTCATCACAATTTTTATGAGGATCATCTTCATCACCAGAATAATCTAAAGGATCAATAATTTGGTCTTCCTCATTTTCCAAAATACTCTGTTCAACATCTAATGCTAATGCACGTTGGGGACAACGAGACGCAATATGACCCTTATGATGACACTTATGACAGACAATCGATGAATTACTAGCCTTAGACTCAATAGGAGAAGTAACAGGAAGAGAGTTATGTAAACTAGACTCTTTGTTCCTAAGGTTATTAGGCATAGTATTACCGGTTGATGATTTGGACTGTGACTGACCTAGGTGTGCAAATGAGTAAGGTCTATTGAACTTCTCGACTTCTAAGGCTTTTTGGTATGCATCCTCTACAGTGTGTGGAGCATGCAATCTAACCATTCGTTGAATGTCAAACCGGAGACCATTAACAAAGCGAGTACAGACAGCAAAGTGGTCCTCAGCATGGAACTCACTACACCTAAGTCTAGCTTCCTCAAATTTAGCAGAATATTCAGCTACACTAAGAGTCATTTATTTTAGATTAATCATGGTGGACAACAATTGACTCTTATATGATGGAGGAATGTACTTGTCTTGCAACTTTGCTTTCATAACAGCCCATTGGATGATAGGTGGTTTACCCAGACGAAGCATGTCTTGCAACACATTCTGCTAGTACATCTTAGCTGAATTAGTTAATTTCATTTTAGCAAACCGAACCCGTTCACTATCAATCATTTCATACCAATCAAAATATTCCTCAATAGCAACTAACCAATCAGAGAAAACATTAGGATCCATCCTACCATCAAATTCAGGAGCACTAACCTTAACTTTTTTTGTGATGTCCCTTGGAGGTTGTCTACCCTGTCTATCCTGATCTCTACCCCAAACACCATTAATCCTAGGCTGGTATCGCTGAGGAGCGACATCTTCTCTCACTGGATTTGGTGGGTAAGTTTGCCTTGGTGGTTGGTAATCTAATGGGAAGTTGACATTAGCAGGTTGAAATCGATCACCTAAGTTAAACTGAGGGTCTCCTGTTGTAGGTAACCTTGTGTGAGGTTGAGCAATTGGATGACTACTCAAGTTCATTTTACCCAAATTGTCATGCAAACCATTTACGTATTCATCAGATTGATGTGAACCTCTAGAAGGACTTAAACCCCTAGTGTGTGGTGACCCGACGTGTTTCCTAACAGTTTCATCGACATAGTCACCTTTCTCATGTTTACCCAGATGTGTTAAAAGCAAGTCCATTTTTTTATTTATTGCATGAGTTTGTTGTTCGAGGGCCGATTGACGTTGAGTCAATTGACCACACATGGAATTTAAATTACCTACCGATGCAGTGACAGAATCAAATTGTGCGTTGTTGGCATCATGATGACGGGTAATACAAACTAGACTATCATTCAGATCTTGAGATAAGGCTTGTAGTCTTAAATCAAAATTGTTGAGTTTCTCAATTGGATCATTTGGGTTAGGTGAAGAAGAAGATGCAACAAAATCACTTTTGGTGGCTGACATGCTGAGACAGAATCTAAATTTCCACTTAGTAAAGAAATTTATAAACTATATGTTAATGCAGCAAACACAAATCAAAAATGTAATGTGATTATATATCACAGAGTGCACGAGTCACGAAAGAATAACTAAAAATAATAATAATAATAATTTTTTTTAAAGACTCTTTATGCTCTATCAAAGAAACTGAGACCTAAAACAATCAAACAAAATATGCTTAAATAGACGAATAGTAACTGAGTTTTCAAAGTAAAAGAAAATATACCCGTTGAAGAACCTTTAGAACGCCTACAATTCCTTAGCGTGGTGGTAAGGGAATCCCTTATCAGGATTTTGGGTTTTGTTGTTGTCGTAATGAGCTACCAATAGGGTGGTTGGTGAGAGATCTGTGGCGGCAGCGATGGATTTCCGGGTGGTTAGGCGGGTGTGGATGTGAAATTGAAACAAATAGAGATAACTCGATCTCGGATCGAAGTTAGCCTCTGATACCAAATTGACGTAGCTCGGCTACGAAGAATAATAAAATAAAACAAAAAGAATGCAAATAAAAGAAATTGAATGAAATTCTCAAGTTTTCAATAATAATCAAGTCCCCCAAAAACAATAACCTAAGGTGCTATTTATAAGCACAAATAAAATCCTAATAGATAAATCCAAACGGATAAATCCAAATATCTTAATAGATAAATCCAAAAGCACTAAAGGATAAATCTAAAAATAAAATTAAATAAAAATTAATAGTAATAAAATTTATCATTGGACTTGGGCTTCCTCTCTCGTTTAGGCCCATATAAGGGCCTACTCCATGCCCCATCACTTTGATTGATAGTGTCAATGCTTTTTATATTTGAAAATTTCTCCCTTAAATATATTTTACTGCTCTACAAAATAGTTAATTATGGTTGTTTTATACTCCCTGCAATTCTTTGCATGTACATATGCACACAACAATCGTGTATTATGTTTATATATGTTTAACTCGCACTCATCTAAACATTCAAAGGTGTAGTCAGATTTTGGTGAAAATTAAGCAACTCTTTTCTACTTTTGGTGCCTTTGTACAGTGCACGCCATTCAGCAATGCTTGCTTTATTCAAAAACCACATTATGTATATATTTGTCTAAAACAAAAAATATGGGTATGTGCAAACTAAGAAGACAAACTAGCAGCCACATACCTGAATACAAGAGAAAAGACTAGGAATCAATGTACCCATGCAAAAATAAAGAGCAAAGATTGAAATTTTGATTAGTTTAATTGGTGTAGATGTCTTAATTTCTTATCATAGTGAGTTTTATTATTTTATGTCTGCTTTTTATATCTAAATAATATTTCAAAAGTTTATTGGATGAGGGTTTTTCATTCAATATTGGTCCAAGCATGCGTGCTATTTTGAGTTAATTTTTGTTCATATATATATCTCATTGGGATTGTATTAATACTAAGTCAATTGTGATGCTAATAAAATGGACAACTCTTGGGATTGAGCAAGTGTAGTGATTTTAGATTTCTTTTTGTAAAGTTATAATTCTAGGGAATTGTCAATGCTAAAGTTGTCAACGTCCAAGCAGCCCAAGCATGACACAAGGCACAACATAATTCAATTATTCTTGTAATGCTATAATCTAATATAGAGCCATGCTTGAGCATGCCATTGACTGGCTTGTGACATGCCCAGGCCATATCGAGCCAAAGTTCTTGGCATGGAAGGAACATCACAGCTCAGCTCTGTGGTGGCTCGCACATGTCAATTTTAACCCAACTTGCCATATAGGATAGCCTAGAATGAACCAAGCTGGTTTGGTTAGGCTTGACTTATGTTGGCACAACTCGGCTAAAAAGACATGCCAATGGATCATGTTGAGCTACCTATTTTTAGAGTAATGCCGGTATGACAGGATCCATTTGAGACACCTCTAGTCTTAGTGATAGGAATAACTATGGCTTATATATTTGTTTTATATGATATAAAGTCATGGTATTGAGAATGATATTGACTCGTATATTATTACTTTGTAACATAAAGTCATAGTACTCGAATGATTGTGGCTCATGCATTTTGATTCTATAATCCAAAGTCATGTTATTGTGAATGACTGACTTAGAGGTGTCAAACGGGACGTGTTGGGTTAGCCCTTGCTCGATATTTTTTGAGCATGATCATGCTTTTGTGCTCGACCAAGCATGACATTATTACTGTGCCGTGCCTTGCTTGACCTCATTTATTCAAGCCAGGCCCGGCACGGCATGGTGGTAAAAGTACCGTGCTGGGTCAGGCTAGTATGGGATTGGTAAAAAATAAATAAATATTTATATTTTTAAAAATTTAAAGTATTGTATTAAACTATATAAAAAATATATATTATAATATATATAGATAATGGTTAAAATTTTAAATTTTAACTTGAAAATTATTAAAAATTTATTAAATTACAAAGTTTAAATTTGCAACTTTAAAATATTAATAAAGTTAAATTTTTTTATTAATTTTTTATAAATTTAGATTATAAATTATTAGAATTAAATTATAGAGTTTTAAATGTAAAATTTAAACACAAAAATAAATTAAATAAAAATTGTTGTTAAAAAAAATTACAAAGTTACAAAAACAAAAATAAATAAAATGTCTAATTGACCAATAGATACTGAACCAAAGTAATATAACGTGACGAAAATAAAAAAATATACAATCAATACAAAATAAAATATCAAAATCAAAAAGTAGAATCAAGAATAAATAACACAAATTATTAACTGTGTCCGTGACTATGATGCATCAAAAATTAAAATCAAGTGGCAATGACAAATGATATGTGGCGTGGAATGGTGTGACATTGGCAACTAGCATATGGCAACAGGGAGGGGAAACTGGCAATCACGTTAATCATTAATCGGTATATCATGAGCATCATCAACCGTAATATTATAATCACTATCATATGGATCATCATCATCATAAATCAACTCATTCGCTTTCGCAGCGGATGCAGTCCCCGTCCCAGCTCTAGCACGATCCTGGAAGCTAAACCTCAAATTCTCTCAATCTTTTAAACATACTAATGTCTCAACAATATCTAGACGTAATCTTCACCTCCTATCCAAAATTAGTTTCACTAAAAATAAAAAGCATACCCTGATACTACGCTCAACACCGGAAGAGTCAGTAGATTCCGTGCCATTCTAGATAATACTAGAAAGATGGACTCATATGATTTTCATCACTATAATATATCAAGATTCTTGGTATCAGAATGTGATAAGATTGAGCAGTAATTGGTATCTAAGTACCGAGAAAGCTCGCTCCTATGTGATGGTCTATCCCGTCGTTTCCTCCTCGCTAACTGATTGGAAAAATTATCATCTCCTAAGAAGATATCCATGTCTGTAATCACAATCTCACTACTATTATCATAATATCTAGTATCGTAGTATGTGAACATGTCAGTCAGCTTCTCGTGAATAAACCATTCAGGTGGGTCTTTCATGTTCATGCACGAGGAAATATAAGTCAGAGTGTTATCTACCCCTTCTACCTTAACCCCAGGGTCCATGCATGCAGTGAGATAATAAAGAGATGGAGGGGTCAACCAGTACTTTAAGTACTTGGTTTCCATCTCTAAAACTATATGGCTAAGTGTCGACTCAGCTCAATACTTTCTAAACATACTATTAATGTTGTATATGCACCTGAGTGCGATGCAAGTCTTGGAAGTATAAACCGATGAATACATGTTCTTTGTGTCATAAAAAATCTTCACGAATTTCATTTATAAAATTTCTGAAGTCCAATCAATGTCGTCAATAATAAGTTCATCACTCTTACTATTGATGTAGTTGGATATCACGTGTTCGTATTCAACACGTTCTAACATCAGGTACGTGTAATTCCAACGATGTCTCACATCCGATTGGAATTTTTTCTTCTTAAGATTCGCAGATAAACAGAGACTACCAAACTCTTGTTGTCTGCGAGGAGTGTAAATATATTTTAGTGCATTACGTATATTATCCAACGTGGGGGAACTCACCTTCATATCTGCTTGAACAATCATGTTAATCACGTGACACATGCATCTGACATGAAAGATTTCTCCTAATGGTGCATTTCTAATATTCCTAACAAATATGTTAATCGCTACTCCATTATTAGATGCGTTATCGAATGTGATACTAATAATTTTATTTTAACTTTTATATTCTCTAATAATTTTCATCAAATACTCAAAAATGGCCGGGCCATCACGAGGATGAAGAATCATAGAGAATCCTAAAATTTTTTTATTCATTGTCCAGTTAGAATTTACATAGTGGCCGATGAGACATGCATAAGATGATTCATCATGACTTGTCTAGATATCAGATGTTTTGGACACCACTCTACAATATGCAATAAATTCATTAATTTTTTTTTGTTTTTCTAACTTATAAAATTGTAGTATATCATTCCTAAATGTGGACTTAGGAATCCTACAATAAGCAGGCTAAAAATAAGTCTGCATAATACGCACTACCCTTTGATCTTCCAAAAATTTGATCGGAAGACCCATCAATGTGATAAGTTTGCACATGCCTTCCCTACCCAACTCACTATGGTATATGAAGGAAGTAAACTTTGAGATTATACTCGATCCAGTCTCAAAAAATGTAGTGCTAAGTTGGGTTTGCCTAGGATCTAATGCACCATGTTTTTTGGTGCATAATTCGGTATTTCTCTTAAGGTGCTCAGTCCCAAACGAACTCTTACAAGTTAAATTTCTCATATAATATTTGTACTGTGTCATTTCTTCTTCCTCACCCCTAACATTTTTTAATTTTATTATATTAAAATGAGTCCAAACTACAAATATCTTAGTTTGTTATTTTTTAGATGTTTGGGTTGAGACGACTGGATAAACCAAAGTTTCAGCATCCTCAGACCTTTGTGAAAGATGTTCATTTTCTAAATTTAAATATGTTTCATTATCATTAGTCATTTTTTTAGGATTATTGTTAAACAGGAAATAGAGCCTAGATGATAGATTTTAGATTTTTGGATTAGAGAGAGAGAGAGAAACTAGAGAGAGACGAGAGAGAGAGAGAGAGAGAGAGAGAGAGAAAGTAAAAAAAACTTAAAATACCCGGTAAAGCAGTGAGGTAGATCACGTGCACGGTGCACCACAGTCTAGTTCAAATTTCCAAACCCAAGTTGAGAGTCCCAAAAATCCTAGCCGAATGATGAAATCCCGAGTCCCGAGAGAGAGAAGAGCAAGAGTTTTGAGAGAATTTTGAGAGCGTGAGATTTGAGAATAACTGTTTATGAAAAACATGAATGTTAAAGAGAGGTGGGAGAGGTTTTATAGATCAAAAGTAATTTTTTTTAAAAAAAGTTATTTGTTATGTTTTTTTTTTTATTTTTTATTGAATTTTAGGGGGCAGAATCATGAGGGCCGTCGGATTCAGCCATTGGAGGCGAAATCCTATGGCTGATATTCAAAATTTTATTTATTTTTTTAACCGTTGGTGGGGGGGAGGGGGGTATTTAGGTGGGGCGGGATTACGGGTTGGGTCGGATTGGAATCGAGCCCGTGCCCGTGCATTTTCCCTATCCGAACTGAATGGCACTAGCGATGGGGTGGGGACGTGGGGTTCGGGACATCTCTCGTGGCGGTGGGCTGTGCCATGAGCCACCGAACCGTGCTAGGTCAGGCACGACACGAGGCTTGGTTGGCGTCGGCATGGTCGAATCTGGATGTGCCTCGTGCAGGTCCAGGCTGGCCCAGCCTGGTTGACACCTCTACTGTGACTTTGGCATATTCTCTAGAGTAAAGAGTTGTGATTCTAGAAATGGAAGTAGTTTTGGAAATGACCATTACTAGAGTAAAAACTCTCTGAAAATATTTTTAGCAAAAAATTAAAGTGTTAGAGAAAATCCATGGCATAATACTTAATATTTATGGTTTGTAATGAGAAAGTTATGACACTATAGGATGCCATGGATTTTAGTAAAAGTTGAATACTCAGTTATTACGATGTAAAATTAACATTAAAGTCATAAAAATATCACTGAGATAGTGTGGCTATAATTTTAAGAAAATTTTGCATCGAAAGAGAATATGTTATATAGTAACATAATTACATCAATAAAATAATAGAATCATGACATACAAATATTATCAAAATTATTATATATAGCTTCGTCCAATAATTTATGCCGAAACTATCATATAATTTCACGGGGTATAATAAAGTCATATCACAATGAATGCTATGATTTTGCATAACTTTTTGCTCCACTCCAACTCTATAATTTTACCAATTCTTATATTTTATAGATAACCAAATTTTATTACTATTCAACATATTCTATTAAAATTATAATTTTAAGAAATTATTCTACTCAAAGCTAAGTTTGATAGCAATGATTTAATAATATCAGTATAGTGGGAGGATATTAGAAGATCTAAATGGACATGTCATAATGTTCTTAGAGTTTAATAATATAATTAAAATAAATGAAGTTTGTCTGAATACTATCAAGTTATATCTATTTTTTTTTGAGATACAAGATATTAATTCAGTTTCAATGCTTATTTCAATGTTCGATTCAGAGTTGGGATGAATTTGTACAAGATTTCATAACAATGTTCTTCCTACCTCAAATTATCTCATAATTACGGAGTGAGATAATCTAATTCCACTAAGAGAAGATTGATATTTTATATGATACTTGAGAGTTGAGACTAATTTAATGAGTTATTAAAGAAAAATATATAATATAATTTGAGTTATGGTTTCAAGCTCAAATTTTCTACAATGTGCTGAATTACATGATAAAGAATACTATTTATGTATCTTCAGGTGGGTTAATTATTAACATATAACCCGAGAAAGCATATTATTTATTTGATAAGTTAGCTAATAATAAATATCAATCTTTGAATATCATGTCTTTGGGAGAGAGTAAGCCGGAATGTTAGAGTTGAACAAAATAACCGTGAAGGAGGCAAAGATGAAATAATTTCTTAAAAAGTTGAAATATATATATATATAATTTAATTATATATGTATATATATAAATATGTATATATATTTGTATATATGTTTATGGATATATATATATTTATTATATATATGTATATTTGTATATATGTTTAATATATATATATATATTTATATTTATATACTTAGGATATATTTATCTATGTATATATATTTATATGTACATATATAGACACACACACACAGACATACTTATGTGTTGGTCAAATGATTTAGTGTTTATAATTGGATGGTTGGAAGAGTAATTAACAATGCTTAGGTGATGGGTTTATGCCATATTTACTGCCGGCATTCCATATGGTTTGTACCCCAATTGAATAAATTTCTTTATTTTCTTTTTAATTTGATGGTATTTTATGGAGGGGGCAAAATTGGGTTTTTGATTTTCATTGTACCAACACGTAAATATTTTATGGAGAGGACATAAAATAGCCTAAAGTATCCCAAAGTTTGGTCCTAGAAATATGCAACAAGAAAAGTTGTGATACAGTAGGTGCAATTTGAAATGTTTTGTAAATTTCATTCACTACTGGGATACATCATTTTGCTTTTGAATTATCTCTTGGTATGATCTTTATGTCCTAAAATACTTTTTTATCATTTATTAGAATAACCTCAATGTCATCTACATACATTGTATTACAAATTACAAAAAATCATGTAAAAGGTTGATTTTATATGTGTGTGTGTGTGTGTGCTTGTCTGTGTGTCTATTCAATGAAATATATACAACAATATATAAGTATTTATAACTAATAAACATTATAATCATATTAGAATTAATTTTTTATCAATTAATTATAAGATTAATAAATAAAATAAAATAATAAATAACAAATTAAAAGATATTTCTTTATTTCTATTATTCTGAGTCCAGTATCATAAATTAATAAAAATGATAAATAGTGATTTTAATGAAAATAACTCAATCGAATGATTCAATGTTTAAACTCGATTGTCTCCCAGGACTCAACCCATTTACCTAACAAACTTTAAAATATAGAAATTTAAGTAGTATGCATATAATTTTACATAGTAATAAATAAAAATATCAGGAATATCGAGGAAGATTCAGTATATTATATATAATTTAAATAAATAAATAAACATATCAATTAATATACAAAAAAATATGTCAAAAATTCATTAAAAAAATTAGTAAAATATCTTTGAAAATTATCACATAAAAAAATTTGACTACGTATATATATTTTTAATGAGATAAATAAAAAAAGATTTCTCAATTGGTGTTTAAAGTGTATGTTACTTTCATGGGAATATATGTATACTTTTATTTTATTCATATAGTTTTAATGCATATAGTTTCATTAATTTTATTCAACATTTTTTTATTGTGATTTTTACCAGTTAATAATATTATGCATTACGTACTCTACTTTACGGAATTAATTATTTTTAATTGTATACACACCGGAAGACACACACAAATGAAAACAAAATAATATGGCACACACAAATAATATGGCACAAATAAAAACAAAGTTACATAGATTTTGACTCACACACATAGGCAAAGATACAGATGTCATAAAGAGGTATCCACAAGCAGATATAAACATAAAGGGTATACACACTAATTTTCACATGCATACACACACACACACACACACACACATACATACATACAAACAAACATATAGACACATATGTGCAAGTAGATATGTAAGTGTATATTGTAACATTAATATGGGTAGGTGACTAGGTGGGACATCACATTGCCCACATTGGAAATTCATTTTGGAATTCCAAATTTTATTCTTAAATAGAGATTCCTCCTCATTGAAATATTTCTCAATCTCAATTCTCTTATAGCTTGTATTTCTTTTATTATTTTATTTATTTTATGGTGTTAAGAGTTGAATTTTCTATTTTCAAATTATTGTTGCGGTTTCTATTTTAAAAACTGTGGTATTAGAGGTGGGGTTTAGATAGTATATTTTGTGGTTAATGCATGTTTAGGAAAATTCTATCAAAAGGGTGATAAGAGCCTATAAATCTTTGGTTTGTAAGAGGGTCTTGTAACCCTCTCCTTACCTAGAAAGTTTTTTTGTGTATTAACATAAATAATTATTATTATTTTCAGTTACTATGAACTATAAAAGTGAAATAAATGACAATAAAGATTTAAGTAGAAAAATTTAATATGAGTAATTTTTAATAATAAAAAATAAATATTAAGAAAATTTTGAGGAAGAATAATTGTTAAAATACAATTGAAAAAAGGCCCACCGGAATTTCTAAAAATTAGTAGAATGAGATATATGTTAATGCGATTGTCGATCTATATTTTAGACTAGTTGATTGAGTATTGTCACGTGTGACAGAAAAGAATGTAGCAAAATAAATTTGAAATACTATCATAAAATTATACAAGGCAATGTCACTTCACCATAAAATTTTCTTAAAAAGTAGACTTAATACTATTTGAATGATGGAATCTGTAATGGAAACTAATTATATCAATAGTTTGAATACTTTATTTTTACAACTTACTATGTTGGGTCATAAAATAGAAGAAATTAAACGCGCTGAAATTTTACATCAAAGTTTACATGATTATATGAACAACTCATCATCAACATGATGAATGATATTCTTATAGATAGTATATTCTTCAATAATATTTTCTTAATCATCTTAGAAAAAGAGAGCATATGCAAAAATAAGGAGGACAGATACATAAATGTACAATAAGTAGAAGCATTGACGGTGATACGAGGGAGATCAATGAAGCATGACCTTAATGGGAGTTAGAATTATGGTAGATCAAAATTAAGAAGTAAGAAAAATATTAAGTGCAATAATTATGGTAAGGAATGGCACTCCAAAAGAGATTGTTGGGTTAAGAAAAAGAGTAAAGATGATGAGTTATTGACTACTCAAAGAAATATTACAAGTATCAATGATGATGGAAACATCTTATACAATAAGGTGGCAATAACAATTGAAAGCAAAAAGTAATTTGTTGGTGCGTGGTTGCTAGACACAGTAGCTTCGTGGATCATGACATCTCAAAAAGATTGGTTTAAAAAATATGAACCAATCTTAGGAGGTTCTATGCACATGGGTCATGATCATGCTTTAAAGATTGTTAGTATCTATACTATCAAAATAAAAATATTTGATGGTATATTTCATACCATTCAAAAGGTATGACATATGATTGATTTGAAGAAAAATCTATTATCTTTAAGACAAATAGATAGTCTTGGATATAAAACTTATATTGAGAATGAGATGATAAAGAATATGAGATGCACACTTGTGGTCATCAAGGGAGAAATGATTACAACAAATTTATTCATACTTAAAAGAGAAACAATTTAGTAATTTGATGTGTGTTGCATCAATTAGTAAATGAGAATAATCAATGATGATGTAGCATATCAAACTAGGCCACATCTTAGAATGATGACGTGCACTATGCTTATAAACCACTCTGAGACCTCATTTGGGAGTGATGTGGGATCAACAAGATCACAACACAACTTAAATATGATGTATATTAAATGATAGTTCCAATTACTTTGCTTGGGGCAGACCGAAAATCACAAGAGCATTTTTATTTCAAATCAAAATAAAGTATACAAAATTCTAAAATAATTGTGATTTTTATAAGTGGAATACACTGGTTCGACTTTCACCATGTCTCCTGTACATCATTATTTGGTTTCTCCATTTCCAACAAGAATTTCCAAATTTATTAAATGTAATTTTATTTTATTTTTCAAATTTTGGAGGTCAAAATTGGGTTGATAAATTTTAGTGCACCAAAACTTAATTATTTTAGAATTTAGTGTTTTTTTAATTATAAAAAGTTTGGTGCACAAAAAATCAAATATCTTGTGTTGATCCACCAAAATAAAACTCTCACTAAAATTATAATTCATCTTTGACACTAATGTCACATACTATTGACTTGAAATTTGTGAGGACATTATTTTTTTGTATGTTTTTAAAATTATTTTTTATATTAATTTTAATATATTTTTTTATTGTATTTTTTATTTTATTTTTTATTTTATTTTTTTATTTTCATTTTTTAATATTATTTTCTTTGTTTTGTTTTCAGCCAACCCAATATCAAATCAAATTCAAAAATATCAACCCAAGATCTCATCCTACATTAGTTTCAATTTGATCTATTCAACTTATAATTTAACTCAATTTAAAAGAATGAAATTTGAATTTTATTCTTGAGTTGGATCGGATTGGGTCTAGACGTCAAGTTGATTAATAAGTTATATTGCATGAATAAAAAATTTTAAAAAAAAAATTAAATATATTTGTGATATTTTATATTTAAATATAAGAGAGATGAACTATGTGATGTGACACATTAATATCTTGATTTTATAAAAATAAAATATAAAAAAAATTATTAATTATTTAAATTTCCAATAATATAAATTTATAAAATTAATAAATTATTAGTTTATATATATGAACTGCTAGTAACTAGACCATGATCCATGAAACTTATTTATATTTCACTTCCATCTATCATATTATGATAAGTAAGTTTTACATTGCACTCAACTCTTTTTTTATCCACATATTTCTGTCTTAGGCCTGCTAGATTGTTTGTGATAGATGTGTTGTAACTTATAATTTTTGAAAAAAAAAATGATGCTCTAAAAAGATGCATATCAAAACTTTATTAAATCTGAATATGATAGATATGTATGAAACAAAAATCTAATGATTTTTATTGGGTTCGGGTTTGCTTTTGGTTGCCCAAAATTTAGGCCCAAACCCAACATGGTTTTAGTTCGGGTTCAAATTTGTCAACATAGGTCCAATCTAAGCCAGAGAAAACTTTATCCCTAGCTTGATCAAAACCTAATAATACTTTTATTTCATCTTGAGTTTTTTCTCATGCTAGGTTCTTTTACTCAAGTGGACTCAAAATGTTGCATCTCATACATTTATTAACTTAAACCAAATATGATTTGTGTTCAAGCCTAGAGCTCAAGAACCTCAACATAATCCAAACTATAGAAAAAATATAAAAAAAAATGTATGCTCTCATCCAATTCGAGTTGGATACCATAGTAGAATACGTTCTCCCATCAAATAAAATATGAAAGTTTATATTATGTTTTTTGGGAGTTATTTTTTCCTTTTGTTTATGATCCTATTAAATAATATTCAATTATTTTATTTTTAATTATGCTTTATCTATAAATATAAATGTGTAATTTTTAATGATGTTTTAATTCTAAAAATTCATTAAAATCTGAAACAATATTCATACAAATGGATATCTCTTTGTTTATTTGTAATATAAAATGATTTTTCTTTCTTGTAATACAACTATTCACACAACTTGACTCAACTTGATAATCTCATGGTAATTTTTTTTGAAATATATATTACAACCCATTCGTCACCATTTTCAAAGAGAATAAATTCGTTGGAACCAATTATATAGACTGGAAAATAAATCATAACATTATCTTGACTGTTGAGAAGTACAAGTTTGTACTCATAGATACCCTTATAAACCTTATCGAGGAGAAACTAATGAAGAAGTTAAATCTTATGAAAAATAGGTAAAAGGTGATACGATGTCTAGATGTTATATTTTGGCTTCAATATCAAAATATATTTTACTATCGACATTAGCCCATGGAAACTATATATGACATGATGTCTAATCTCAAATACATATATTGGAATAAGACTCGTTCTGCTAGTCCGAAAGTAATGATAGTTCTGATGAATACTATAATGACTGAAAGCACCATAGTAAGTGATCATGTTCTCAAAATGAATATTCTTCTGAATGAACTAAATATCCTTAGAGCTGAGATTGATATGGTTTCATAGATTGATATTATTCTGTAATCACTATCAAGCTTCTATGAGCAATACTACCTGAATTATAACATGAACAAAGATACTATCAAAAATATAATTAGAGTTATGTTTGATTTTCATGGTGATCCCTCTTGGTTGGATCAAATACTTGGTATCGAAAAATATGCATCATGTATCACCTTTGGATGGATAGTGGTGTCATGAAAACGTAAGCTACACATGTGTACAATAATATCTAAAGATTAAGTTCATTATAGTTACTAGAGTTTTTAAATAAATTTTATGGATGAAAAAGTTTTTTACAAACTTGCTACGTGATAACATATATATAGTATATGGCATTATACTGAGAGTACAATATATTTATCTACAAATTTAACTTTTTGCAGTAGGTCAAAAAACATTATTGTATATTATCATTGGATATAAGATGTATTAGAAGAAAAATCTAATATACTTGGAAGAGTATACTAACAAAAATATTATTGATAAGTTAACTATATTTTTGTTATCAGGAAAATTTATTTTTTTTATTGTTGTATGTGTTTCCTAATCTAGGATAGTGAGAGAAATTTGTTGGGCCAGCTTGATTTAGGTAATTAGATTGGAATATATATTTTAATCATAGATATTTTATTTTTTAGTTCCTACTACTTTTTAATTTTAAACATGTAATATGTGTGACTAACTAAGAAATTAGATGAATTGAATAAAAATAAAATAAAATAAAGTTTCTAGCTTCTAAAAAAAGTATGCCCATGGTGCCCTCATTATAAAGGAGTGTCCCCATCAACTCATCTAATGAAAATAAAACAAGTAATGTTGACCAATAGTGAAAAACAAAGCATTTCATGTGGAAACGTATTATTTCATTTTTCATAGATCAAAGGAGACGAAAGATTTCATGTAACATACTTAGTAGTATTTGTTTTTTTTAATTAATACTGAATAGTATTTTTTTTGAGTTTAATGCTAAATGATACTTAATAGTATTAAGTAATAAGTTGTTTATTTTTTAACATTGGGTAATGAGTAGAGATAATAACAAGTCAAAAAAAAAATAAAAATAAAGGAGACATGTCAAGATGAGATAGTCCCGTACCAAATCTCCCGTTGTCATCTATAATAGTGAGTGTTATTAGTTCTCCTCCTTATTAGGTAAAGATATATTTTTTTCTTATTTTGATAGAAAATGATTTTTTCTGAATAAAAAAGTCAAATATTTTAACTGTTTATATTCAAAACTTTTTTAAAAAAATTCAGCATTAAATTTTATATTTTTTGAAAAACAAATAGCTGAACACTAAAAGAAATTGCTTTAAGTGTTCATCCCAATAGACAAACAGGCCATTAATCTTTCTGCTAGGCTACCATATGATACTTAGGTGATGTTTATTTTGTTTACTTAATACTAAATAGAATTTTTTTTGAGCTTAATGTTGAATGATACTTAATTGCATTAAATATTAAGTTGTTTGTTTTTTTAAATATTCTATCGCTATTAAGGATTAAATTATTTGTTTTTTACATACTATTAAATTAACATACCAACAACTTAATATATTAAGAAATTTTAACTATATATTTTTAAATATCTAAAGATATCACATTTGATGTCACTATTTAATCTCATTTCATAACCATTATAAAAGCTAAAAACACAAACATTAATTAAATTTAAAATATTTTAATTCAAATGCATATTCATATATATTTAAAGAAAAATATGAAAATTTAAGTACAAATTTTAAAATATCTAAAGCCATAATATTTGATACTTTTATTTAATATCACATTTCACACCATGAGAAACAAATAGAACGACATTTGAAACTAGTATTTGATATCTTATTTTATACAATGATAAAATTTAAAATGAAAAGTTAGTTAAACACTTAAAATAATTTATTTGCAATATGGTCGTGAAATTGATGCATGAAATATTGATCGTTAGTTGTAAAAAAATATTTCATATTTGAGCCTTGATTTTGATTTTCAATATCAATTTTCAATTCCTCTTTAGTGTCATATTCATAAAACAATCTATATATAACTGAGACTTGTTGAAGAAAATTATGAAGGAAGAAATATGTCATGATTATTTATAATTGTGTAGCATATGAATAAGGTGTCATTTTCTTCAATATTAAAAAACATGCCTTAACATCAAATACAGGTTCAATGATATTTCTTAACCTTGCATCACATAAGTTGAATATCTATTTTACTCCTATGACTTTATCATCACTATGCAAATTACTTTACCAATAACATTCATTACGATATGGCGTCATAAAATTTCTAATGTATATGCTGTATCAACTAAATAATAATTTTCTTGAAGAGAATTTTATATATTATAATATTATTAAATAAAAATAACATTAAATAAACAACAAAAAATTAATAAAATAAAATAATTTTCAAAAGGGTTGGAGAAAAATGCCAGATTAAATATTTTATGATGACTTTATATGAATAAAAAAACCCAACAAATTTTGCTATCATATTAACATATAAAAAAAATTTAAGTGACAAGTAATTTAAAAAGTGATTTCGGCATTTGGTCAAAAAACATAAAAAAACTTCTAGTGTCAACTCATTAAATGTTTATAAGTCAGTTTTTGCTTCTTGCAAATGATTTGTCTAACTTTTACCAATATTTTAAGAGCAAAAGAAGCGAAAAGAATAGATATTAAAAAACTTGGTATTTAAATAATATAAAATATAAATCTTATTAATTTTGATATATTCATCTGATATCATGAATTCATGTCATAATAATATTAAAATTAATTTTATAAATACATATTTTACCATACCAATAAGGTTGTAGCCTAGAATAAATTAAATTTAATGAAAAAATTAAATTTAATTACCTATTATCTTATAAAAGTTTGATGGATCAGAAAAATATTTAAAATATAATTTCTGCAAGAAATAATGCAGCTCAAAATAAAAAAAAAACTAAAAACAAGTTTAATAAACATAATCAAGTTGATTAGATAAGTAAATATATTTGGGTGTGTGCTTGATTCATGAAATTTGTTGTAAATATTTGGGCATGCTATGCAATTGTTAATAATTAGAAAAGAGAAATATGATTAATTAAGAAAATTAATAGAATTAATTAAATTAATAAAATTTGATTAAATACAATAGAAGAAATACCAATGGAAACCATGTCAAGCATCAGTATAACCAGAAATGATAACTGAAACAATAAATTATTTAGAGCAAAATTATCAAATAATTAGAATCAGCCGACTGTTTAAATAGTAAGACGATTCCAATCGGAGCCCTTTCAATATACTCAGGGCAGTGGGAAAAAAAAGGTAAGCCATTTTATTATAATAAATTAAAAAATTGAAACAATTTTTTAGTGACTTCAATAATTAATATGAAAACTATGTTTTTGGTGACAGCTAGAAATTATTTTTTAAAATCTCCAAATTTTAAATATTTTAAAAAAATATACAAATATATATTTATGTTTTGGTGCACTAAAAAGCATATACCCCATTTTACCCCCCACATATCCGCTGCATGCCAGTGAATATTTTAAAAAAATCAAAAAAAAAAAAATCAAATTAAATCAAATGATTTAGTGCTTATAATTGGATGGTTGAGGAGCAATTAACAATCCTTAAGTGATGGGTTGATGCCCTATTTCCTGCTGTCATTCCATATGGTTTGCACCCCAATTGAATAATTTTTTTTTTATTTTTTAAAAAAATTGATGGCTTTTTATGGAGGGGGCAAAATTGGGTTTTTGATTTTCATTGTAGCTACAAGTAAATATTTTATATTTTGGCATATTTTTTTTAATATTAAAATTGTAGGAATTTTTTTAAAAAATTTTATAACCTTTACATCTAAACATAAATATCCCTGATTAGCATGAAGAAATATTAAATTTCATTTTTAATATACCACAAATTTTGTTTTAATACACAAACTAACAAATATTTACTAAAACTTGCCTCAAATTTTGGCAATTTAAAAAAAATATAATGAAATATACAATATTTAGATTTTAGTCCACTATAAAATGGAAACCCAATTTTGCCCCTCCATTTGTACGGGTCGGCATCTAACAATAAAATTGAATTTTTTTTTGGGTAATAGTGATTTTCGAACTATACAATGAATGTTTGAAATCAATAGTTATTTTACAAAAAAAAATGAAAACTAACTTCATTTTTTTAACATATATGTGTGTGTGTGTGTGTGTGTGTGTGTGTGTGTTTATAATTATATATGTATATATCTAGACATATAATTATATAAATGCATATATAATTATATAAATTTATATAATCTTATATAGAAACATATATATAAACCAATATAAGCACCAATATACATTAACATATATATATATATATATAGACATAGTAATTTGTGTGCAGCAAACCTATATATATACACACCAAGATACCATTGTGTGTGTGTGTGTGTATCTTGATAGCAATCCGAGACTTTATATAAGTGTGTTTACATATATTGACAGTTAGTGTTGTATATATTATAAATGCATATTATAATATGTATTTATGTAGCTATAAACACATTGAAATGAATTCTGACTTTTACAAATAATACTAAAAAACAAGTTTTTTTTTTATTTTTACCAACAACATCGACAGGCACAACATGTTTCTCTCTTTGTCATGACCAATTACATAAACATAATGGGTAGCTATCATGCCGAGATGTTAGGTTTTTTTTTTCGGTCCTACTATGACCCATAACTCATGAGGAGACCATGACCATTACCCATGACCCATACCGAATTACAAACCTACCATGCTCGTGGACCATGCCATTGGCCCAGACATGTGGCTAGTACCTGGCCAAGCATGTCTATTTTGGGCCATGCCTCATGTCATGCCAGGTTCGACATAACTATTTTGAACCATGGCTCATGCTTGTACCATATTGGTCCAAGCATAACAATTTTGGGTCAAGCCGTATGTTGTGTCTAGGTCGCTTGACACTTGGGTCAAACCTCATGTTGTGTCCAGATCGCTTGACACACTTGATACCTCTACTTGGAGATTAAAAAAATGTTATTCATTAAAAGTGTAATATTAGTTTCTAGCAAAAGAAACTTGGTCAATATCAATGAAATGGGATTCGGCTTCTAGTTAGAAAGAATATCTTGTTTTTTGAATAGATTTCTTCTCTTGATGATTGTATGGTCTCTATGGCTAGAAAAAGTCATATAAAACTTTTTCGCTCTTATTTACTATATGATATGTTAAGTGCTTAGTATTTTTGACTATTTGGTATGATTTTCATGATATATTTTAGTTGAAAGAAAGGTTTATGCATAATGATTTCACAAAAACTTAGTTTTGAAGAGTTTTGATGAATATTTGTGAAATTAGGAGTTTTTTGTGTGAAATATTGGAATTGGTTGAGTTGGTGACTAGAAGCGATGTAAAAAGTCATCTAAGTCATAGTATTTTACATGCTATGTCTTGATTATATATTTGAGTACTTATAGATTAGTTTTAGTATTTATTCTTTGCTCAAACTTTACACACAATCATGATAATATTTATATGCTATGACTCTACCATTTTGTTGATAGAATCTTTTATTTGTGCAACGTATTCTTTTGGTAACAAAGATTTTTTGGAGTCACAATTGAACTAGCTCGAAAAAATATCATAGTTATGATATTTATTTTATATCATAGCAATCAAGTACCCTGTTAGTGCTAAGATTCATATTAACATCTAGATAGCATGACTTTTCCTTTATCAAATTATAAATACTCAAGCCATAGTTTTGGCTCTAATTTAGAATCATGACTTTTAGCTACATATGTGATAAAAAGCCAAAATCAAGTTGAGGCTATTACAAGTACCATGACTATTTGCTCAAGAAAGACACCAAAGCTATGACCATCACCTAGTGACGTGATGATGGGTTATAGAGACTAAATGCATAAACCACAACTATATTTTACATCATAATTTTCTATTATATATATTACATGTATAAACTATGATCATATTATAACATCGTGAATTTGTATTATAGAAATTAAATATATAAGCCTTTGGTACATTCCAACACATTGACTTCGTATTATATTAGTTAAATCAGTTTTCAAACTTTTTTTGTGTTATGACCATTAAATAGTGGATAAAGTCCTAATTAACTCCTCATATTCAATGCAATGACTCTGTGTTATAGAGAATAAATGAGCTGTCAAAACTTTTACCAGTATCATGACTATCAAGCAGAGGAAAAAGACTAAAGTCATGGATCATACCCAGTACCATGACTTTGTGTTATAGAAGCAAAAGTCCAAAGTCACAACTTTTATTTAAAGCCACAACTTTCAATTAAACAAACCCACACCAAATGCTTAGGTATATACAAGAAATCCTATGAAGTCATAAAAGATCAATCAGATGCATGAAAAAGATGAATCAAAAGGCTCAACAACTCCTAAAAGGCTAGCACACCTTCTGACCATTTCCAAGTGGCAAATCTATGTGAAATTGAGTAAATTTTGTGGGATTTATGTTTTAAAACCTATATTCTCAATAAGACTTAAATTGGATTTTGAAATTCAGGTGAGATAAATTTTCACTTGTCAAATATATTTTTCTACCCATGTTCAAGCTGAAAGGGGAATTTGTAGATGATGTAATTTATTTATTATAATGAATATTTTTTTGATGTTTTAATGTGATGTTTTATTATGATATTATTTAGTTATTGATAATTTAATAATTAAATAGAATTGAGACTTTGGTTTTGGTCGTTAGTGGGTTTGTACGTGATTAGAGTAGTAGACAATGACAAGTAATCCATTATGAGGGAGACAAACATAATAATAACAAGGTGTACTATGAATTCTATCAAAAATAAATATATAAATCATTAAATGTATCTATGATTTATGACTTTTAATTATGTTTAGTGTGCCCACCAAGTAGCTATTATTTATTATTGTTATTTTATTATTATGACAAAAGATGAGTCATGACTTGGAGAATGGTGTCGTGATTTCTTAATGTCATGAACAATAAAATTAGTCATGTATTTCATAATGCCCATCTTCGCATAAAACATAGTATGATTGCATAGTGATAAGAGAATCATCAAATTATTATTGAATTGATAATTAATGTATAAATATATTATTTCAGTTGAGAATTATTCTCCTTATTCTAAATGTAATAATAATGTCATTCATTTAAATCAACAATAAAAGAAATATATCTTTTAAACCACATATATAGAGACATGATTAATTTAAAAAATATATACTAAGTACAAAAATACAATAATCTAAAAGATGATATTTTAAGAAGCTCTAAGAGACTACTTCATCTGACACAAAGCCTTCCCGAATCTTCTCAACTTGTCCTTCCTAAAACTATAGAATTTAGTGGTTTCTCTACATTGGAAACCTTATATAGGTCCATCCAGTGAGATAACAAAAATTTCAAGTCATCTTTCCTTGATTGATTAGTTAAGAGCAATGAGGTTTCTATATGCAGAAGAAAATTATGGAATCTCCAAGCATAAATATGTCTTGTATTGTCTAGACTTATTTTTTTTATGTGTATCCCATGATAATAGTTGCCTCGCATTCTCCTATATAATTATATTCACATATACAATCTCCAATCTTTATAGTTATAAATAGTGGTAGGATATCATGACTAACATCATCTTTACTTTCTTCAATACTTATATCCTGTGAGAAAAAAAGGATCAATCATAAATTTTCAAATTGATATCACATAAAAGAAAAATGTAACAATCTAATGGACAGTAAGTGTCATAATATCATTAGCAATTGGAAGTCAAGTTCCAATTGGCCATGATATTGATTTCATTGTAGAAAATTCTCTTGGAAAAATATTTAAAGAATGATACTTTTTTAAATAGAAAATTATCAACATGAATAATAAATATACTCTTTTTAGAAGAATATTGGCACTCTTTATATGTATTAATATAGATATGAAAAATATATTGGAGACATGTTCTACCATCCTATCATTAATTGGAGAGTTTTCATGAACAAAATGCATAGATCCAAAGTAATGTGGTGATAAATGATGCATTGTATGGGTTTCGATATGTAGAATTGATTATTACTCAACAAATATATATACACAAGGCAATTATTTTTTTTCACTTAGATACTTTTGAGTAATAATTATTCACGTAGATTCCATGATTTTGGCTTTTGCATGAGTTTTTGGTATTTTTAGATTTATTTGGTCTTAAATAAGTTCAACTGACTATCAAAAGTATGATTGAACCAGGAAATAAATCATGGATATTGAGCTGAAAAAAAATGTTCATAAGGTCTTATGAAATTTTTTAAGTTGATAAAATTTTGGATAGCAATGTAGCCTAATGGATTTGTAAATTTATTATTTACAACACCTTATGAAAACATTAGAGAGCATAACTAAATTGAAAATAAGAAAAACCTAAAAGTTTTTTAAAATGTGCAATAGCATGGGAACTACATGAAAAACTTACCATGAAATTTACACGTTATCTTGTATTTTTTTTACTTTTCATTTGAAAAAATATGTTGCAAATATATGTAAAATATATTAGAAATATAAAATGGTACACTCATCTCTCATATATAATTTTTTGTTATATTTTTTATATAATAATAATAATAGAATCATATTTTTATTTCAATTACCCAAAGCATCCAATGCTTGTCATTATCTTATCTAGAACCTAGAAAATGTGATTGAGCTCATAGCTAAATATTAATAGAAAATTTATTCTACTATCTAAAAATATTATATTTGGTTTGAGGTGCCAAAATATAATTTTTCCAAAAAAGAAAGCCATAATAGAGGAATTTCAATTTAAATATCTTTTTGCTTTTCATTAGCATGGGCTAATATTGTGTAAGTTATGGTTAATGGTTCCTAATCAATATAAAGATTTTATTTTAGCTATGTTTTTTTATTAGTAATTATCCACAACTAACTCAATTTAAATATTAAGGGTGTTATTACAAGATTGTAAAATATTTATTTTTATATTAGTTTTTATTATTTTGGCATGTTCTAAATCTTGATTTCGGTTTAAAATATTATTGAAGCATGGCGATAGTATGCTAATATTAAAAATATATAAATAAAGGTGAAAATGATATTTACAAAGTACATGAAAAAAATTTACAAGGTGTTACAAACTTAGACTACAAAGTATATTAGTTGGAAAAAAAGCTTCACTTTTTTTCAAGTACTTTGAGAAATATGATGGGCCAGATTTTTGGACAAAAGATTTTATAAGTTCACAATTACTTCTAAAATTATGGGATAAAATTGTGGGAAATAAGATTTCATAAATTTCAAGCATTAACAATATTTGAGTGAGCATATTTCTAGACAAAAGATTTCATTAGTTCCCAAATAATTGTGAAATTCTGGTGATTAATAAGTTAGGCATAAAACTTCATTAGTTTGCAATAACAACAAAAATTCTGAAAATCAAGTGAGTGGCGGAAGGTTTCAACTATTCACAAGCTATTTCTAACTATTAAATATGTGACAAAGTAGATGAATTCAAAGTCATCATCACCTAGGGAAGCCATAGCATAAAAATGAACTAAAATTGACCAAAAAAACCAAGATTAGCAAGGAAAACATAACTAAAATAGTAAAAAGAAAAATAAATTAATTTGTGAAATTTCATAGACTATGAAAGAAATCATAAAAGTGAATAACAACTAAAAATATGCCTAAAAATTTAGTTGAAGAAAGGAAAAAGAAAATCAATATGTGGAGAAACAAGGAGAATTACAAAATAAAATAGAGAGAAAGGTCTACATTCACATACTTTTGCAAAATTCCAAAAAAAAGATAAAACTAATTTCTAAATCATTCCTTAAAACACTTCTTGCAACAAAAAATTAATGACATGTAAATCTTTGAAACACTCAAAGAAGTGAAGATAAATATCTTATTTTTAATATTTTCAAGTACGTGCTAGCCTATGCAAGGTTTCTCAAAGACTCATGCAAGGTGAAACATGGGCTGAGAATGGATAAAAATATATTTTTAATCAAATAAGTTAGTACCATTATTGAGTGATAAATTAGAATAAAGTATAAAGTTCCAAGATGCCTCACAATTTCATTAAACATTGGCAATATGAATGTCAAAACTTTTATTAGACTTGAGTATAAATGTGAACCTTCTTCCTTATTAGGTGTTCAAGAAACTAGAATTAGGAGATATGAAGCCAACTCCTAGTAGACTCGGCTTCGTTGATCATTTGGTGAAGATCACGAAGAAGAAAAATAGTATTTTTTGTACTAGATGGAATATTTTATTATTGTATGCATTTCATGGGATTAAACACAAAATCTATAGCAAAAAGAATCAATATTGTGCAAATTAATATTGGAAGAACCTTCTGTAGTATTGTTAGAATTATTTTATTTTGAAATTCATTTATTGTTATTTTTCTTTTGATAAGTTTGATTAATTTTCTTGTTTTAATGAATTAATTTACAATGAGCTCAATTTATAGAAATGCATGTCCTTTATTTTAGATAATAGATAATTTTGTGCATAGAGTTTAACTCATGCACGGAAGATTTAATTGTCAGGTCTTGTGAAATATAAGTTTATTATTCACAATCTAGATAGAATCGAACAATATATCAGCAAGATTATAGCACAAAATTTTAGTATGTTTATCTTGACAATGAAGAATAGTGAAGTTTTAACTTCTAGTGCTAGCACACTTATGTGTGTTGAATTGGACCACCACAAAGTAATAATCTTGTACTAACATATAAAATAAAATACATTGTTGTTAATATAAAAATTATTACTCTTATTCTTGAAGTAATTAATATTGACGTGCACTTATTATTAGTTGTTTTGACTCATAAAGAAAAAGATCTAGAAATAGAATTATGATCTCTATGAATTATATAATTTTATCAAATACATGGTGAATATTAATTGTTGATGGAATCCATATTATGTTAGAAGTATTGATGATACCCCCATGTAGAAGCTTCTAAGCTTTGATATTTCCAAACACTACAAGTGATTTTTGATCCAGCATTTTAAATAAGTTAAGTGGAAATTTTCAAGGAAATAATTTGAGATTGGTTGAAATAAAATATTAGCAATTTAATTCAATCAATGAGTATCTGTAATCTTATTTTAAAAAGTTTATAAAGTATTAAATAAAAAAAGGCATTAATTATTTTAAAAAAGTGAGAGAATATAATTATAATTTTATAGTGGTATGAATTATAATTAATATAAATTATATTACAATGAAATTTATTGGAAGCCCAAGATCTTATTTAGACTAGAGTCTCTTTTGTAGTCACATCCAATACCATAAGAAATATTATAAAGATTTTATTTATTTGTTTAGAATATATGTGTGTATATAATTAGAATAATTAAATTGATTATTATTGAATTATTGGATTTTATTATTAAATCAAATTAATTGATTTATATTAAATTAATTCTGATTATATATATATAAAAATAAATTTTTTTAAAAATTAGAAGAAACCATAAATGTCACATTCTTAAATAATCTTTAAGAAATGATGTAACTTGAATCAGTTAATTTTGTAATTTTATTATATTAATATGGCATGAATGATGCTACTCCATAGTAGTGTCATCTTCTTCATCGAAGACCTGGTGAAGTGTAATAAGGGAGACATCTATACTGATGGCATATGCTCCATTTTAGGTGGCTTCCTCTTGTTAAAACAATGACAATTTTAAATAGTTAAAATAATCACATCCTATGAGTATTATCGTGATACTGAAATTTGATTCCAAGGTTCTCTAACACTGGTATCACATGGACAGTGATGATATAGCACAAGTATTGAATAGATTATCACCTTAATTAAATAGAGACATTTTAGTCTCTATTGATTAGATAGCCAACCTAGCTATATCGGCTCATAGATTATGAATTTAAGTGGAAATGTATTTGGATTCATTTCATTTAAGAATTATAATTTTGTGTTTGTTAATGTGTGATTTTTTCCACAACATGCAATTTTTGTGTGTGCTTCATTTTACCTTTCTACAACCATTGAGAACTTGTAGTCAGCAATGTTGCATGTGGTGGTTGTTGTAGCCAATGATAGTTCTAATAGAGATTTTCACTACCAACTATAGTTCTAGTGGTGGTTGTCACAACCAATGATAGTTCTGGTCATAATTAGTATTGTGACCATGTTTGTCATAGTATTGGCAAACATCAGTGCCATGAGGGATAGATGCAAGGAAAGCAGGTTTTGGTAGTGATGATAATTCAGGTAGAGATTAGGTGGAAAGTAGATTAGATGAGTGAAAGAAGGATTGGTATTTGGATGAATGAGGCAATGGAATGGTACACTTGGTAAAATTGACTATACGTGCAACATGAACAGATTTGTATTTGGATTTGTCATCATGAATATAATTGACTATAGGTGCAATATTTCATGGTCAATGATCTTATATCAAATCATTATTTGAATAGTATCATAAAGTTGTGAGTGTGGATAGTAGTAATAAGTTCCTTGTAGGTAGTTTCAAGACTGTGAGAAGCATAGACAAGAAGTTCAACATCAATATGAAGACAACCAAGTAAGTACATCTGCAATTTATTTGATTGAAAGAAAGAAATTACTGATTGAGAGATCACCTCGAGTGCTCATAGTTAACTTATCTTTGAGATAAATGATGTGTTTAGTTGAGCATTTGACATAGTGGCATGATAAATAGGTGCAAGCATCATTACTGGAGGTTGAAGAAGAGACAAGCAGAACAACATATTCACTTAATGAACTAAAATTGGAATGGAGGATGAGTTGATCTTGATGGCTCCAAGAAAGATAGTTTGGATTGGAAAGCTACACACTATCTTAGATAATAGGGGAAATGAGACAAATTGATGTACCATTGAGATAGCCAAGAAGATCCAAATCGAAGATGAGGATACTGAATTGAGTTTTCCAGGAGTAGTTTATTTAATGAATTTTAGGGAGATGAGAATGCATAGCTGAAAAATAATGCCCTCATGTTTTTCCCAAATTTCAATCACCAACTGATTAATAATTTTAATATTGTTGGGAAAGAGGAGAAGAAAAAGCAGCATGCACAGTTATAGGGTTTTAGAGAGAAGAAGAATTCAGAGAATAAGATGGGGTATGGGGATAGGGTTTATAGATAGTAGAATGAGGATGCAAAGCTGAAAATAAAACACTCATGTATTTCCTAAATTCCAAATGCTAGCCAATTATCAATTTTCATTATGATGGGGGAGAGAAGAATAAAAAAGTGGCATGCACAACTATAGGTTTTTGAAAAGAATGAGAATTCATAGAATAATATGGGGCACATGCACATGGATAGGGTTTATAGAGAAGAGAATGAGAATACAAAGCTGAAAAACAATCCACTCTTGTTTTCCCAAAATTTTGATGACCAATTGATTAACAATTTTGATATTGTTGTGGGAGAGGAAAAGAAGTAGCAGCATGCACAACTATAGAGTTTCATAGAGAGAGAGAGAGTTCGGAGCATAAGAAAAATGAATGTTTTTTTATTAAATGTTTGTTTTTTTTTTAATTAAATGATGTGAGAGCACCTCTCATCAAATAGTTTTTAATTCAAGATATATTGTTTGAAATTATGGAAAACTAGTGAATAATTCTCAATAAATTTTTTAATAGAGCACTAAGCTATTATTTTTCTTTAAAACTAGTATATAATAGTCCACCAAATCATTATAATGATGATAGTGGTATGATGGATAATTTGACATTGTAACTTAAATCCAATTATAGCACAACACCTCATCTCCTTCATCATTCCCCAACTCTTTTCACTATAGAAATCAACATTCCCTTAATAAATCTTACATTAATTCCTCAAGATTTTATGAAGCCAACACAAATTTCAACTAGTAGTTCAGCAAGAGTCATTATGTTGACTAATCCTCATTGTACATTTTTTTAGCAAATAAGCAAAAAGTGTATCATTATACTATGGTAGGCGAAGTGGTAGGTTAAAATTCACCATTCCCACATAGCCTATTCATTTGTTTTACTCCCCTTATTCATCTATAAAAAATCATTTTTCTCTTTTATAATAATCCTAGATCCCAAGAGTCTTTAGCTTTTATGTTATTGTGTAGTTTAATTCTTTTATTATTTTTGAATTATATATTTCAAATCAATACTATATATTTTATTTTCATATTAGTGGTATAAAATATAGACTTTAGGATAATAATTTTTGTGATTGATATGTATAAAAGAAAGTTTTTTCGAAAGAGTGATAAAAGGCTAAAGGTTTTTGAATTTTAAAAGGGACCATTATGGTTTCTTCACTTACATTTTTTTTTAATATATTTAACATATATAATTACCATTTTTCTCATGATTTATTCATTATAAAAGTGAAATAAATAACAAAAAATTTTGAATTGAAAAAATTCAATCGTAGTAATTTTTGGCTATGGAAAATAAAGATAAAAGATATATTGAAAAAAAAAATTATCTAGAAACAATTTTATAGTAGCAAATAATATATTATTAAGTTTACTCAAATTATAATTTATAAAAGAGATTTGTGATACTTTGATAAATATGTATGAAGTAAAGTTTCTATACAATAAAATCTTTTTGAAAAAAAATCTCAATGATCTTTAAATGTCAGAATGTGTTTCATTGACTGAACATATCAACATTCTAAAAATATAACTCTTAAATATCATACACGGAACATGACATTGAAGAAAAGGAATGAAATAAACTTCAACTTCAATTTTTTTTTTGATTCATATGACATTTCATTATGTATATGTTAAATAGTACTTTAAGAAAAAATTTAGTTTTACATCAAGTTTCGCGTACTATACTTGATGAATAATGTAGGCATTAAAACAAGAGAGATTTGAATATTTTCCTCTCAACAAAACTAAGGCTTTTATTGTCTTCAGAAGAAGATCGATGGAATGTGACTCTAGTATAAGTCAATATAAGAATAGGACAAAGTCAAAAAAAAAAGTAAATTTTATCATTATAGAAAGCAATGATATCTAAAGAAAATAATATTATTACTATAAATAAGGGGTAGATAAACTTATCAAAATTATGAAAAAAAAAAGATTCAAAAATTTCAAATATTCAGGATTATATGTTAAGTACTTCAGATGATAGTGAAAGTTTATATAGTGAAGCAAAAATACTCCGGATTATCAAGTCACCTTCTAAGGTGATGCTATTTTATTCGTCAGATCAATCTCTTCAGATGCACTATTGTTGTATTCCTCTCTAAGAATAGTAGTTCTTTTTCACGTGTCTCATATTCTCATCTTGTTATAGTAATAACACTTGATAGTTTTTCTATTTTGTGAATTTTTTTTCGAAGAATAAGTTCTTCCACTAGCTTGTGTGCCTCATGATGTCTCTATTGTGTCTCTTAGAAATGAGATTACCATGAGAAAGTCTTTTCTTGTCATTTCACTTTACATCTTTAGAAAATTCTAAAAATTGGGAATGAAGCTTGGTTAATTAAGTAATGGAAGCGATACATTAAATGACCCAAAAAATGAAGGAAACCTCAACATAAAAATTATAAAAATTTAGACTAGTAAAAACAAAGCCCAAATACAATACATCCACAATAAATAATATATGCTAAAGACGTTTTCACAAGTACAAAGAGTCTATAAAGCACATAATGTCAAAAATTATACTTTAGACTAAAATATATTTTCTAGGATATAAAACTCTACAAATCTCAAAGTTAGTACATACATGTAAACTTGTGATTTTGGGGTGAATTCTTTTATTCTCTTCATGCATTATTCTATATGTGATAATATCGATTTATCGGATTCTCAACTCAGAATTGGCAACGTGGTTGCATCTTAATTGCTATTCTGAAGAAAACATTTTGTCCAATAAATTTTTGAATCTCAAGCATTGTTCAAGCTCACATTCTTCACAATACACAAACTACACAAGCAAAAATAATTAAATAGCATCACCCACACAACAAAAAAAGATAAGTTGCATTCTTATATTTATGTGATTTTTCATAATTTCTAAGTCTAGTATATAATTCATCAAAAATTCTGTCATAAGACTTTTTTATAAGTATATAGCAAGCAGGTTGATAAATAATTTTCCTACTACGATGAGACAATCCTATTGTATACTTTTAGCAATATGTTGAATAGATACTGATCCATATGTACCATTATGATCATATCTTTATGGCTATATGATCAACATATCAATGATAGGCTCACAAGGTTAGGTATTAACACTATCAATAATAATTCTTTCAGTATGATGAATTAATGAGGTATCAAAGATGTTACCTTGTGGTATTCCTTTTGGTATTAAAAGAGTTTTGACTTGCTTATCACTTCTTAGAATCTTTAGAATAATTCTTTTTCTCAGCTTATAGTTGCTATATAGTCTTATTCTTAGAATTTGGCATTAATGCTAATTAACTTCTGATCCTTTAGTTTATAAAACAAACCATCTTTAGTCTCTCTAGGATGTACCACGAATAAACAAACTTTTATTCTCTTCTCCAATTTAGCTATCCCCATTTTTAACACATGTGCTAGACAACCTCATAAATGAATGTGTTTCAGATTAGACTTATGCTAGTCCACATTTTAGTTGGAGTAGCAGGCAACAACTTAGATGAAACTAAATTTAAAACATAAGTTACTATTTCTAATGCATATCCTTAGAATGAATCAGACAAATTCGAATAACTCATCATTGACCTTACTTAGTCAATAAGAGTCATATTCTTTTTTTTCTATCATACTCTTCTCCTCTGGAGTGTAGGCGTGGATGATTAAAATGAAATTTTTTGATCTATCAAGTAATCCCAAAAGTCTTTAAAGATTTTAAAATATTTATTGTGATGTTTCTTCATTTATATCCTATTCTCTTTTAATTTCTCAAAAGTATCGAACTTATGGTATATTAAATAAATAAAGCCATTTCTTGATTAATTAATAATGAAGTACTCAAAAACACCATTTTCTTGTATAGTCTTTAGCTTGCATATATTAGAATGAACTAATTATTGCGACTATTTGGCTCTATAGCGTTTGGACATAAAAGGGTATTTAGTTATTTTTCCTTCTAAGTAGGCCTCGTATTATTAAATGTTATGCATAACACAATTTATACTTAATCATAAATATTTTTTAATTATGCATAATATAAATATTATGTTTACCACTAATATTATATATGCATAACTAAAACATATTTAAGTTATGGATAACATGATTTTTTTAAGCCCAATACATAAATATTTCAAGTTTTTGTAATTTTTTATTAATATTTTTTTGGAATGATGATCAAAACATAAATATTTTTATTCTTGACCTCTAAATGTTGGGAATTTCGCTTGCAAGGTTTGTGATTTTATAGATTCAATATGAGAAGAAGAAACAACAAGTGATATATATATTTACAACGACGACAATCTGCAAAACCAAAGCACACACAAACCACAGCAAAAAACACAATATAACATGGTTCACTAGTCGTTCAACACGAATAGCTACATTCACCAGAAAAATACTTATGTGCTTATAGATTATAACCAAAACTAGAATATTCTTACAGTATGTTCAGTAATCAGGAAGAGAATCATCGGGGGGGGGGGGGGGGGGGGGGGAATCTGTCGGAAGAGAATTCACAGAGTAAGCAAATAGTACAAAAAAATATTTTTATATATAATAGTTTTTCAGTTTAATTAACCGAAGCAGGTCGGATCACTCGGATAGTCCAGACTCTGCTCTACAATTTTCTTCGACCCTCTGACTGGGCAGCAGGACTCCCATTTTTGTGCTATTGCTGTATTGCCAATCTCATAATATTTTCTTTCTTGCACTTACATAAAAATATTAAAATAGAAATATATTCGATTATACAAAATAGATAATCAAAATAAATTATATACTATACTAAACATAATTTCCCTTCGTTTTTTAATTACTTTTATTTTTATCTATCAAAACATTAATATCCCTCACTAACTAAATTTGATTTTATGAAACTCATGTCAGGTAAGATTTGGGTCAGGTTGGGTAAGATTTGGGTTAGGTTGCATCATTTCTAGTAATAAAAATTATTTAAAAAAAATTAAATAAATAATTAAAATATTTAAATAATATAAATTTTAAAAATTATTAATTTTTAAATATTTCTTGGATGCATCAACATTTTCTAATATAATACTTAAATTGAATTTTTAAATTGCTATTAATTATTTTAGAAGTTAATATTTTATTTTAGGCTCTCGAGCCTTATATTTTAAAAATTTTCAACATATTTTAATTACTTTATTAATAAGAATGGCAAGTAATAGATTTTCAAATTGAAAATTTTGGAAGCTTGCAACTTGAACTGGAACTTGAATCCAATCCAATTTTTTTATGTTAAAACTTTTCAATCTATGACTGCCTAAACGGCTGAAGTCGATAATACTCCAACTCGAACCTAATACTTTTTTTGGGGTTGGGTTCAAGTTATTCAAATTGATCGAATTTGAGTTGCGACCATCAAAATTTAGATGCTGCCCACTTGTCAATATCCTATATTATATTATATTATATTATTACTGGGAGCATGGTATATTGCTTATGTTGTTGGTCTGTTTGTTATTTCACCAACAACAATTCATTGGGCAACTATTCTTTCCTAGTTTGAGGTATCTTCTAGGTATAGTCGTTTAAAGTCTTCTACCCCCATTCATCTATTCTTTATAGTTGCATCCATCTGATGATTTATAGACATGTACTACCAAAGAAATTATGTGATTATGTTTGTTACTTGCAGACATGAATGTATTTTTTTTCTCACTCAACTCCTATGTATTGTGACAACAAAAATATTATTCAGATTGATCATAATTTAATCTTTAATGAATAAACCAAACACAATGAAATTGATTGTCATCTTATACATTATCATTTCAAACTCTCAATGCTTATAGCAGATGCATCATGTGTTTGAGAGGATATGTTAAATAATATATATATATATATATATATATGTATGTATGTATGTATATGTAAGTATGTATGTATATGTATATGGTGGTTAGTCTTTTTAAGACATATAGTTTAGAAATTTTAATTATTTCAAGTATTCTACTAATAAAGTGGAATTGATATGACTATGTGTGAGCTATAAAAACAAATACTCGAATTGTAAATGATTTAGACAAAAAATTGATCAACTTTTAAATTATATCATTCTCCTTATTATCCCTATCTTTTTGAGTGTTTAATTTTTACAAGGAATATATTTACAAGAATAATTATTTAGGTAAAATATAGGTACGAAGGTAAGGGTGACAAGTGAATAAAGATGCCAATGACAAATGGAGTATATAAAATTTTAGAAGTAATCAATTTCCTAAAATCTCTCAACAAAAGCAATACATAGCTTATTTCAAATGATATATCATGGAAAAATGACCCAATATCAAATTCTTCTAGAATTTTATTTGATAAAATTTTCCAATAAGTCTTCAAAAAAAATTTTTTAAGAGAAATGACTCAATATAAAAAAAAATATACTGTGTATAATGTGTATACATATACTATGCGTATGTATAGACATAGTATATGTTTTTGGTAAAATATATACTGAATAATATAATTTCATATTTCAAGTAAAACTAAATAATCATGAGCAAGAAAAAAACTATCTATGCCAACGAAAATATAATATAATTAAAATTTTAAATTTGTCTTCTAAATTGTTTTTTAATATAGAATTCATTTGCATTGAGAATGTTTTTTTTTTTTTTGGAAGCTTAAGTCCATTTTTTTTAATAAGTTCAAAAAAATTAACCAAAACTAAAATTATTGACCTTTTAGTTTATTTTAACGTATAAATCCAAAAATACTTTTAAGATCCATAAGGCAAAATCAAGTTTTCAATTTTTTGATCCATCAAAAAATTAATATTTTACACCATGAGGTATATATTTTAAAGGGGAATTTATAGTGATGCATAAAATATAAAATAATTAAAAAATATATATTTTTTAAACCCAATTTTGCTCTGACGTATCAGCAAATTAAAAAAATAAAAAAAAAATTAGTTAATAGTAATTCATGCTTAAATCATCAAATATAAAACTAGGATTCAAACATGCATCCTTAATAAAAAAAAATTCAACTCTATCATAAACTAAGAGCATCTCCAACCACACTTAACAAAATAGCTTCTCAAAATATATTTAAATATTAAATTCACTAATTTAACTAGCAAATTTTTAGAATACATTCCAACCAAACTCTTTATTTTACACATAATTTCTAATAATTTTTAAAAAATCAAAACATATATAGAGAGAGATAGAGAAAAAAAAGGAAGAGTGAAAATTTAGAGAGCTCAAATGACTCTCCAAATTTGTTGAGCAATTTGAGTAAACTAGAAAATAGACCAAAGAGTAGGTAGGAGAGGATTTATTGTGTTTGACTAGTTAAAATAGCTAAAAGTGAATAAATAGTGAGTCCGTCGAAGATGCTCTAAGCGTAACAAATCAAATACATACTGAGTATATTTACATATATATGTGTGTGTATGCATGTGTGTATTTAAGTTTATGTTTATATGCTTATATATATTTAAATTAATGTATTTATGTTAAAATATTTATATTTAGAATCATATATTTATATATCTTTATATTTATATATATATATACAAATACATAAAATTTATTTATATATATATAAATATTTTCGGTAATCATTTATTTGTTGCATTTAGATAGAATCCCAGCTTGACAATGAACAATAACACACTTATTTTAAGTTTTTGATCCCTATTTAATATTTTAATAATCTTTTTATTTGTTGCTTGCGCGCGCACACACACACACACACACACACACACCCATATTTACGCTTTTTTTGTTTAAGAAAAACAGAACAAATATTTTGAAAATGGCCACAATAATCAAGAAAAGGAAAAAAAAAACAAGCAATTTGTTAGATTTAAAATATTTTTCTTTTATTATTAAATATATAAAATTTATTAAAAATCATTGTAAAATATTAGTTCCTATAATTCACAAATCAAAGATCGAATAATACCTGACAAATCAACAAAGCAAAAAAAAACAAAAAACAAATATTATCCCCACATTACATTACTCACAAGTAATGCAGCAAAAACATCTGCAGAATAAATAAAAAAAAAAAAAAAAAGTCATGGGGAAGAGGAGAATCAGACTTGGAAGAAGCTGGCATACTTGGCACTCAGAAAGAGCCTCTGGATGCAGAGCAAAGCATTTTTAGTGACCTCAGGATTGTCGTGGTTCAGCAGTTTCATGACTCGGTCCTTGGCCCTCAGGTCGGCCACAACGATCCTGCCCGCCGGATGGTACTTTATGAACTGCGACAGATCAAAACACGCCACTGCTAGAGCTCGTGGCTCACTCGACGTGTCCAGGATTGTTATCAGCACCCTCAGGATCTGCACTTTCATACCTTCAATAACATATGCGTACCACACACGCGCACGCGCACACACACACACACACACACGCACACAAGCATGTGAAAGTCCCCCACACACCCGCATGCACACACATGCACATACATGCGGGCGCTAACACATGCATCAAAACAATGCTTGCACAAACACAAGCATATCAATCAAGAATCAAAACAAGCATTAAAGTATGTTCATTCAAATATAATATATACCTATACATATGGACACACATGCATATAGGCGCAAACATACACACACATATATGCATGTGAAATGAAAGCCCCTCACACATGCGCGCGCACACACATACATATGAATGTTGTCGCCAACACATGCATCAATACAACACTTACACAAACACATACGTATATAAATCAACAATCAAAATAAGCATTGAAGTAGGTTCTTCCAATTACAATATACACCTACACATACGGCCACACACATGCATCTAGGAGCCAACACACACACACACACACACACACGTATATAGTGCATAATTCTTCCACTTATCAATATTATCCTCAAAAATCAGAGAGGCTGCATTTGATTAGTATCGAATATAATTAATTATCTAATTATTATTCTATAAATTTTTCGAACTTACTAATAAGCATACACATTAATCCTATGATTAATGTCTTCCTTAAATTTGTTATTTACTATTAATTATAAATTGAAAGATTCAAAACTAACATAAATGAAAATCTCAATTGTAAATTTTAGTCATTACTACAATATAATATGTGGCGGATAATCATTCAACCAATCGTGCATTATAATTAGAGAGTTTTAACCTCTTATATTCAGAAAACAATGGAGATGGGAGCATTAACATGAATATATAAAAATTCATAAAAAATAAAAATTGAAATAAAATAATTAGAAAATACCTACATATGTTCCTATAAAAGATAGAATCACGAAGAGCAAGCTATCAAAAAATATTTCAATTAATGGCATAATAAACAAGGTAAACAAAAAAGTAGGCTATTAAAGATACACACACACACACATTATATATATATGTATGTATGTATGTATATGTATGTGTGTGTGTGTGTGTGTGTGCGCGTACACACACCTGGCGGCAAGGCCAGGGGAAAGATTCATCTTCATGTGAGAGCAAATGAGATGAGTGCAAGCTAGCTCGAACACTCACCATCATTGAAAAAACAATAAATTTTTGGTGCTCTGAGTCACATGATAGTCTAGGCAACAAGAGTCAACTCACGATAGTAGTTTTCAATCAGGAGACTAATGTTTATTTCTCATCCCTACATTAAAAGTGTTGGTCGCCTAAACTTAACGAAAGAAAAGGTCACGAGGATTCAACAAGGCAAGATTCAAATATCTGACTGAAAAAATTCACCCAGTCTTCAATAAAAAAGATCATATCCAGTACACAAATCTACAACTTTATCATGAGATCTAAGAGAGATTAATATACTGACAGCCTTGCCTATGAAAATCACAAAGACTACACCTGATGAATCTCCAACCAGAGACCTATCACCCTTAGATGAAAATAACAAATACACAAGTGTTAGACTTAAAAAAAATTCACTCATAATTTTCAATGGAAGAAGTTTATGCTCAATACACAAAACTCACTTCAGCACGAGATCTGGAAGGGATTAATATATCGACAGTATTACCCCTAAAAATTAGAAAAACTACTCCTTATGAATCTCCAGCTAAAGGCCTATCACAATTAGATGAAGATACTTGACATCACACATGACATGACTTTCAAAATATACATATAATACAAGAACTTCCTTATTTGTGTGAACACACACGGACACCAACACTGACTCAGAGTCTTCGATAAGCTATGTTTTAGTAATTTGGCCAATTTAATGAAAATATAATTCTCTCAAACAAGCAATGGTAAACTATGTCCTAGTAATCTCTTCTTAGTCACTAATTCTACAAATGATAAACTATTGTAAGTTGTAACAAGAAATTGAGATTCATGAAAGTTTGCTTTGCTATTCTCATATTATCATCTCGCTAGATGACAGTTGAGCCCAGGAAGTGACCATGGCAATTGCACAAGTGGCCAACAATGGCTACTATGTTGCGGGCCATTTCCAAGTGTGACCCCACAGCGAGATCAGTAACAATCAATGGATCATATCACAGAGAGAGAGGGAGAGAGAGAGAGAGAGAGAGACCATGTAAGCACATTTTCAACAGCATAAAGTATGTGTCTATCGGGAGTTACCTCAAAATCATTCTCTTCTAGCTTGGTAACATTCTCCCGCCAGAAAATAGGATCCTTATGCAAAGAAGACCAATCAAGATGGCCATGGAGAACCCCTTGCTTGTACTTGTCGAAAGAACTCAATTTCCTTATGAGATCCCTCAGCCCCTCTTCCAGGTGAGCAAGAACATCCAATAAGTCCTGTGAATCATATATCGAGATAGTAATTAAGAAAGAAAAATATACAAAATTTGTTCTATGTTAATAATCTCTTCTCAATTGCTCAAAAAAAAAAAAAAAAAAAAAAAAAAAAAAAAAAATCTCTTGGCAAATAATTTAATCTCTTCCCAATTGCTCATGTATCGAGTACTCTCAGCTTGAAGACTTGTTATGATGCAAGTTGGGCAAATTATCCCATGATTCGAAAATCAACCATAGGCTATTATGTGTGCATGAGAAATTCACTAGCTCCATGGAAGAAGGCTATGCTCTGAAGATGAGTATGGGCCCATGTTAGCATCAACTTATGAGTTAGCTCGACTTATTTTAGTAGTGAATCTAGCATATCATGAGCAGATCAAGCACATAGAACTCGATTGCCATGCTGTAAGAGAAAAGATAAAAGTAGGTCAAATTAATAATATTATAGCCTTCAGAGTTCAGACCCACAAAAATATTATATAGAGAGATACACACGATTCCTATTTTGTCAATGCTACACCTCTACTTCTTTCACACTCTCTGCACACTCCACATTTTCTGCACACTCTCTGCACCCATAGTGCACTGCTGTGCTCACTCTTCCACACATGATGCACCTTCAAAATTTTTTACACACTTTCTGCCCTCACATACATCTTCATTGCGCTCGCAATGCATTGTTCACGTTGACAGAGTGGGTGCCAACGACACGCACTCGTGGTGACACACGGTAGAATTGCAATGTGCATCCACAGGTGCACTGTTGCACGTGCATCCACACGTGCACTGTTGCACGTGCATCCACACGTGCAATGTGTTATCACAATGCATGTCTCTCTTCCTCTAACTCACATAGGGTTTTCGACTCTAATATCATGCAGACAACAAAATTTTAAGTGTCCAAAATTCAATAAAACATGTCAAAGTACAACAACAATGGGAATATATAATCCTAGAGTTTAAATTGTGGTAACTTATATGCTGGGTGATCATATCTATAAAAAATAAATAATAATAAAAAAATTAAAAAAAAAAAATCATGCTAACCTACAGCTGTACAGCATATTTGTAATTTATAAGAATAAAATGAAAAACATAATTAATATTCCACGACTACTCAAAATGAACAATGATATAAAAAAAAAAATAGAGGAAACCCACATTGAGCAAAACAGTTTTAGGTTCCATCAGGAATAAATAGTAAGATATTCTGCAGATCAAGCTGACTCAATTGAGTATCACATGAAACTAGAGGCACAACATGTTGAAAAGAGTGAGAGGAGCAATGAGATTTTAAAGTTAAGAATTTTGAAAACTTGAACAAATCTCATGCAACACCCGTAAAAAAAAAATCTTCGGCCAATATGATTTTGAGGAAAAAAAAAAAAAATCTTGACGATAAATCCGACCTCATCAGTAATGCTGGAAAGAATAAGCCACCACAACCAATATTGAGTAAAAAACATGGCTGCCATATCATTTCACAATAAAAACTGATGAAGAATATACAAAAAAATTAAATAAATATGCCAGTTACTAAATATATGGTTGAATATTAAGTAAAAAATATTAGTTATTAATAATTAAAAAAATTAATTAATAATATGAAACACACACACACACACACACACAGAGCCCAGATAGAAAGGTTGAACATAATAAATTAAGTCTCTTCTCATATATAATAAAATTTTATTCTAGATGTAAGAGTGGGCTTAACTTTTTACTTGTGCATTCTCTATTTTGTCATCTATCATTGATAAAATTGAATATACTATATCATAGTCTTAAAAGTATTTCGATTCAATAGTATGAAACATGTCAATTAGAAAAAATATATCAAATCTTCATACTTTGCCTGACAGTATGATATGAGTAGAAACTCATTCGATCTAATACATTTAAATATATTAGAATCTAATATATATAAGACCATGATAAGTTTTAAGTACTTAATTATCTTTATTAATTACTACTAATAATACACATGAATATTTCTATTTTGGCAATAAATTATAAATATTTTCTATTTTTCATACATTACATAAAATAAAAAAAAAATTAATTTGATATAAAAAAAAAAAGAAATGACAATACACTAAAATACATATCAATCAATTTTAATACTTATTATATGAATCACGAAATTATACACCAAATTTTCTGTGCCGATACACCTCACAGAATTACATGGCCAAAAGAAAAAATAATATCTAGTTGAAATGACTCGGATACTCGGTCACTCATATTTGAAAGGAGTATTTTGAAATAATTTTGAGTATATAAGATTTTAATCAATAATTATTCCATCAATTAAATATCTTCTTTTATCTTTTCTCAATGCATATCATTTCAGATCGTGTATTCTAGAGAGAGATTATTCAACATGTCTCACAAATTTTTTGAGAGTATTTATCTTATCTACGATCTCTATCCAAAAAGTGTACTAATATATTTTATATAAGACAATTTTAGTGAGTTTTGTCATTAATTATTTTGAGCATGAGTCATTTTTTGAGTAAGAGTAAGAAGAGTAAAAGTCCAAAAGATACTTTTAGATTCATTATTATTCCTTACTCTTCTATAATCCCACTTGGAATTCTAGCTAGAATAAAGAACCACATATCCGCTACAATAAAACTTATTAATGCATATTCAGATAATACTCATGTGAAGTCATCATATGTACTAATAAGAAAAATTTTTAAAATATGTTTTTAAGAAGTGAGGCATTCGTAAAATGCCTAGAGGCTTAAAAAAAGCGTGGAGCCCAGGTGGAGCTTGATGGAGCTTCATCGAGGACCTCCAAGATGCTCCATTGTGCTTTTTGAGGAGCAGGGGAGAGGGGCGAGGGGAGAGAGAGGAGAGGAAAGAAGGGAAAGGGCAAAGAGCAAGGGCGAGGACGAGGGGGGTATAGGTGTCAACCAGGCCGGGCCAGCCTAGGCAGGCACGATTCGGCCGTGCCCGGGCCAGCCCGGCACGAAAATTTCCCATGCCTGGGCTCATGCCATGCCCGACCACGACATAATTGTGTCGTGCCGTGCCGAGGCCAACCGTGCCTCATGCTGTGCATGGCTCGGCACGGTACCGTGGCCTGTTTGCACGGCACCGTGCCGAACCCAATTTTTTTAAAAAATTAGGGTTACAGGGACGACGAAACCCTAAATTTTTTTTAAAAATTAAGATTTCGAGCGCGCCCAAATCCTATTTTTTTAAAAAATTGGGGTTTAGGGCACGACGAAACCTTAATTTTTTTTAATTAGAATTTCAGGCACGCCGAAATCCTAATTTTTTTAAATTAGGGTTTCGAGGGTGCCGAAACCCTACTTTTTTTTAATTTAGAGTTCGGCCAGACCGGGCCGAACCCAACGGATTGTGCAGCGGGCTCGTGCTGGGTTGAACTCCACAAAACCGTGTCGTGCCCGGCTTGGCACGAAAGCACAGTCGGGCCTGAAAAAAAAAAGACTAGGCCAGCCCAGCATGTCCCGTTTGACACATCTAGGCGAGGGGGAGGGGGAGGGGGAGGGCGAGGGGCAGAGCTCATATTAGTTGTTACAAAGAAAGATTGTGCTTGACAAAATAACAGGGGTTAGATTTTTAAGTTTTCCTTCAACAGATGCTCATATTAATTTAAATATTATTTTTACTTCTGATATGAATCATACAGTTGATAATACAACTTACAAGAGAACTATAGAAAAAATATAATTGTATAACTATTATCAGATTAGATATAATATATATAATAAATATAATTAATTATTTTAAAAATTCACTTCAACAAATTTATCTAGATGAAACTCTTCATAAACTGAGGTCTATGAAAAAGACTTCATAGTTTAGAACCACTCTCAATGATCAAGAGTATTTATAAATAATCAAGTATTCAAATTAAAGTAGAATATCAAATTACACTGAGTAAAAATCTATAACAAATTTTTATATTTTTCTTATAAATAATTTTATCTTCTATAAAAATAAAATACATATAATTATATTGAGATCAAATATAGAGACATATTTAAAGTAGATAATGACTTTTGCTTATGAGATATTTTAAATCCGACACATTAGTCTTTACTATGACAACTAGACATCAAGATCAAAGCATATGACTACAAATTCAATATTTCACAAACGAATAAAATACATAAAAATGAATAATTTCTATGAGAAGAAGATCAAAGATGAAATTATTATCATAACATAAATTTAATTGTAGAGCCACAAACAAATATATTCATGAATATTATAAAGAGGCTTCAACCCATATTTCCTTACTCTAAACTTGATATCTTAAGACTTACAAGCAAGGAAGCATGGATACGGTTCCCTATAGGTGTGTCCGCGTGTCGGACACTCGGACACGGCACGGACACGGCACGGATATGTGTCTGATACGCCATGTGGCGTATCATTGATCAATCCGTATCCGATACGTCACGTGGCATATCAGAAGGATGCGTCGGCTGCCGTATCCATGCCGACAACGCCCGACGACGTCGCCTATTATGGCCAATAACCAATTCTGTGAGACGGCACAAGTAAGCACGATTCTGTGTGGTGGCGGGGGTGGCATGATTCTGTGGAGGGGACAGTGGGCGAGCGCGATTTGTTGAGAGAAGGGCACAATTTGTGGGAGGCAGGGGGCGTGCGCGATTCCGTGGAAAGGCAGGGCACGATTTGTGAGAGGCAGGGGGCGTGCGCGATTCCATGGAAAGGCAGGGCGCGATTTGTCGTATCCGTATTCTAGCCGTATCCGTATCCTAGTTTTTTTGAATTTGTCATATCCCCGTATCCTGCCGTATCGTATTCCCGTGTCCGTGCTTCTTAGCTTATAAGCACTAGTTTGATAGAATATTGATATTTTTAACTTTATTATTATACTTTTTTTATAATATTGATAAGAACTCTCAACCAGAGAGCTACCCCAATAAAAATAGCTCATTATATAAGAATATTATTCAAATGAGTTTTATTCATCGAGTATACTAAATTATTTCACTTGAAAACTTTTACTATATCAGTGTATGCAATACAAGGAATATTCTTACATGCTGCCATCATTCATCTGTCCACATTTTATGATAATAAATAATACTATGTTGAAAGTTGAGTGTGCGTGCTTATATATTTTATGATAATAATATGTTGTTGAAAGTTACAAGGAATAAAAAATATTATATATTTATAATAACAAATAAATAATACAAATATATGTGTGAGTGTGCGTGCATGTGTGTATGAAGTGGAAAACCTAAGCTAAGTGTAAACACTTCTTTACTTAAAAAATTTACTAATTTATGACCAAGCATTATTGATCATTCTAGCAAATAAACACATTCCTAATCTTAATGTGCAAAAACAATAAGAGATTAGTTCAATAAATACTAAAGATACAAAGAGCAATCAATTGTACACCATATACGAAAAATAAAATAAATACAACATGAATTCAACACATATATCTGTATATATATAATTAATAAAACATTAATGTATGCAATACAAGAAAATGTAATGGAGCATTCTCACAAGCTGCCAGCACTCATCTATCTAAGTTTTATAATAATAAAGAATACAACACTGACAACATTGTGCAAGCATGTCTGCCTCTTAACTTGCTTGAAAAGAAACATAAAAGTTGATGCATCTTCCAGAAACAACTTTTTCGAGGCAGCTGATAGCTGTTCTCAATGTAAGAATTTTCAGTTGAGGTCACTCTGTGCATTCAGAATACATGTCCAAAAGTTTTATATAATCAAATAGATACATCTTAAAAAGCACAATAATTTTGGTTATTAGAGATCATACCCTAGTATACAATACTCTCGTTAAGCAATGAGACTTGTAAAAAAAAATTTGGCCACAAACTATAATTGATGAAAAAATATTTCTAAAAATAGACTATTTCTTTCTTTAATTTTTGTTATTTTACAATCAATACAATGATTTATTTATAGGCATTAGTTTGCCCTAATAAAACCGAAAATTAAAAATCATTATCACTATTGACTCTTGACATTTCATCTTCCCTATTGAAAACAAATATTTAATGTCTAAAAAAAAACTCTCCATTAAAAATTGACATTTAATGTTTATTTAACAAAACTCTCACATAAACTTAAATGCTCCTGCCATCTTTCATGCCGAGTAATCTTTTGCAGTTGTCGAGTAGTATCGTAGGTAGTGATTTGGTGAAGATATCTGCAACTTGGTCCCGACTTGCCACATATACTAATTTTATATTTCCTTCCTTTACTTGATCTCGGATGAAGTGAAAACGAACGTCAATATGTTTGCTTCTCTCATGATTCACCGGGTTATTGCTCAATTCAATTGCTGATTTGTTGTCAACTCGTATCTCAGTTGCACCGAGTTGTTGCTCCATCTTGCCCAATAAATTTCTGAGCCATATCGCATGACGTACACACAAAGATGCTGCCACATATTCAGCTTTACATGTTGAGAGTGTCACGATTGGTTGCTTTTTTGAAAGCCAAGTAAATGCTGTGTCACCCATAAAAAATAAATAACCAAATGTGCTTTTCCGATCGTCCAAGTCTCTGCACCAATCACTGTCGGAGTACCCGACCAACTTGTAATCTGCCACATTTGTATAAAATAACCCGAGTGACATTGTTCCTTTGATGTATCGAAGGATTCGCTTTAACGCCTTCCAATGTGAATAGACTGGCTCCTCCATGAATCGACTTACAATGCCGACACTTAATGCAAGGTCCGGCCTTGTGCATGTGAGATAGCTAAGGCTTCCCACTAAACTCCGATATTTACTTGCATCAACTCGTTCTCCTCTATCAAACTTAGAAAGTTTTGCACCTGGTTCCATTGGTGTTGAAACCGGATTGCAAGACTCCATCCTGTACTTCTTCAAAATCTCCTTTATATATGCCTCCTGGGATACAAAAATACCCGTCTTTTCTTGCCTTACCTCTAGACCAAGGAAATACTTCATCAAGCTCAAATCTATCATCTCGAATTTCCGTGTCATTGTGCTCTTGAACTTTTGTATCATTTCATTATTATTTCCCATAAAAATGAGATCATCAACATAAAGAGCAACAAATAACATATCACATCCACTCTTCTTCACATAAAGGACATGTTCATAAGGACATTGCTCGAACCCGTTCTCTTTGAAGTATGTATCGATACGAGTATTCCACGCCCGCGATGCTTGCTTCAACCCATAAAGTGTCTTCTTCAATTTCAATACCTTCTTTTCTTCTCCAATTTTCATGTACCCGGGTGGTTGTTTAAAATAAACTTCTTCAAGCACACCATTTAGGAATACTGATTTGACATCCATTTGAAATATCGGCCAATTGAGCTGAGCTGCTTGTGAAATGAGCAATCTGATTGTCTCTATTCTTGCAACTGGAGCAAACACCTCATCATAGTCAATTCCCACCTTTTGCTTGTATCCCTTTGCTACAAGTCTCGCCTTATACCGTTCTATCTCTCATTGAGCATTCATCTTTCTCTTAAATACCCACTTAACATCAATGGGCTGAGTTCCTTTTGGCAATTCTGCTAACTCCCATGTGTTGTTGCGATCTATTGCTTTAATCTCCTCGTTCATGACAGTTTGCAACTTCTTGTCTTGCACCGCCTGTTCAAAACTTAAAATTTCGAAATCTACCAAAAGATATACAAGGTGTACCTCATTTGTTGAATCATACAAATCTTGTAAGCTTTGCATCTTGGGTTGTCGCGGTTCATCTTAATCATCAATGGTTTTAGAATTTTTTGGTATAGTTGTTGGCATAGCAATTGATGATTCTCCAACATCAATGATATCCTCTGTTGCTTTATTCCAATCTCATTCATTTGCTTCATGAACTCGTACATCACGGCTCACTAGAATCTTATTGCTTATTGGGTCAAATAACTTGTATCCTTTTGTTTTCTTATCATACCCAATGAAAATATATCTTTTGCTTTTGTCTTCGAGCTTTGTTCTTCGCTGATCCGGCACATGTGCGTAGGCCAAACTGCCGAATATTTTGAGATGAGAGACTGTTCGTTTTTATCCACTCCATGTCTCTTGTGGTGTTTGATCATACAACTTTGAATGTGAACACCGATTTTGAACATAGACGGCGCATTGCACAGCTTCCGCAAAAAACCCCTTCGGCATTTTCTTGCTTTTAAGCATTGACCGAACCATGTCAAGAATAGTTCGGTTCTTCCTCTCGGCTACACCATTTTGCGGTGGAGAGTATGGTGCGGTTAAAAATCGCCTTATGGCTTGCTCCTCACAATACTCCATGAAAATCATCGAAATATATTCGCCGCCTCTATCAGATCATACAGATTTAATATATCTATCGGTTGCCTTTTCCACCAGCACTTTGAATTTTTTGAACACCTCAAATGCCTCAGATTTTTCTTTCAGAAAATAAACTTAAGTTTTTCGTGAGAAATCATCAATAAAAGAAATAAAATACCTTTTGCCGTTGAAAGATTCAAGGGTGATTGGTCCACATATGTCGGAATGAATCAATTCAAGAGGTTGCTTAGCCCGATACTCTGCCTTCTTTTGAAATGACATTCTTGCATGCTTTCCGAGCACACATTCTTCACAAAATTTTCCCTCATATTCCATGTCTGGTAGTCCGTGCACCATGTTCTTCTTTGCCAACTTGTTTAGGCCATCATAATGTAGGTGACCAAAACGAAGATGCCACAGTGAGCCTTGTCTTCCACATTGACTTGTAAACATTTTCCTCGTACACTTCTCAAATTCAGCTTGTACATCCGATTTCTTCCCATTTAACTTGTGCAACTGAATGCCTTTGCTTGTCTTTCAATAGTAATATTCGGTCTTTCATAAATACCAAATATCCTTTCTCCATGAGTTGCCACATACTTAAAATATTGTTCTTGAGGTCTGGTATGTAATACACATCTTGGATTGACCCAATGAAATCATCATTTTGTACATAATAAATCGTACCTTGGCCTTTTACCTCAACCTTTGAGCCATCTCCAAACGACACAGATACAGCTTCAACCTTTCGCATTTCTTTGAAACAATGCTCGTGCCCACACATGTGGTTGCTTGCAGCTGTATCAAGGTACCACACTGTGTCGTTGTCGGTGTTGACTTTGTTATATACCATTAAGAGAAAGTCTTCTTCTGCCTCATCATCCATGGCTAGATTGGTTGTCTCTTCCATCCTTTTTTCAACTCGACATTCTTTTGCAAAGTGCCTCACCTTTCCATAATTGTAACATTTATCAGAATTACAATCCTTCGCATGGTGACCATATTTGCCACACTTGTTGCACTCGAAGTTGGAATAATTTGACCGACCGCCTTTTCCACGACCGCGTCCTCTTCCACGCCAATTTTGTTGGTTTGATTGCCCATTCTCCTCGTGATATCCTTCTTGACTGCGACTTTTCCCACCACGAATATTTCCTCGACCGCCACGGCCTCGCCATTTACCTCAAAAGTTTTGAGAATAGAATACATTTTCGTCATTAAACGATGCTTTAGTTTGAAGTGCATGCTCAAGTATCTCCTCATTTTTCTTCTTCTTACAATATTCATGTGCCATTAGGGAACCTGCAAGCTCGTTGACTGTGAACGTTGCTAGATCCTTTGACTCTTCTATGGCACATACCACATTCTCGAAACTGTCAGTTAACGACCTTAGAATCTTTTTCACGACTCAAGCATCGGATAACTTTTCTCCGTCTCGGTTGAGTTGATTTACCACGGTTTGAACATGCGTGATATAATCGGACACACCTTCTAACTCCTTCATTTTCATGCTTTCAAACTAGTTGCGAAGAGTTTGAAGACGAACTTGTTTAACTCGGTCGGCTCTTTTGTACGTAGTCTCCAAGATGCCTCACGCTTCTTTTGAAGTTTTTGCACTCGCAATCTTCTCAAAGCCCGATTCATCAATAACTCGGAACATTATGTACAATACCATCTTATCTTTTGATCACGTCTCTTTCAACGCCTTATTTTGAGCCGTCGTATATCCTTCGGTAGATTTAGGTTCTTCAAAACCTTCTTGAACCACCTTCCAACAATCAACAGAACCGAGAAGAGCTTTCATTTGGATGCTCCAATTCTCGTAATTCACCTTTGTTAATCGGGACAGTGGTACATTATTGATTATACTCCTCATCCCTCTGATACAAAATTGTAAAAAAAAATTTGGCCGTAAACTATAATTGAGGAGAAAATATTTCTGAAAATAGACTCTTTCTTTCTTTAATTCTTGTTATTTTACAATCAATACAATGATTTATTTATAGGCATTAGTTTGCCCTAGTAAAACCGAAAATTAAAAATCATTATCACTATTGACTCTTGACATTTCATCTTCCCTATTGAAAACAAACATTTAATGTCTAAAAAAAACTCTTCATTAAAAATTGACATTTAATGTTTATTTAACAAGACTGAGAAAAATTAATATCTAAATAATATTTCCTCCAAAAATAGAAGTTATATTTGATGAGTATCAAACCTGAGATATACAGTCATTTAACCGGCATCAAGGCATGACATTTAAACCTTAAACTCGAAACTATAAACCATAAAGCATAAATCCTAAACAAATATGTACATAAGAACTTATATGATCATTTATCCCAATATATTTTCATCTAAATAATTTTGATCTCGATTATATTCTCATCTATAATAATATTTCTTCCAAAAATAGAAGTTATATTCTCATATAGATAGAAAGAAAGAGACAGAGAGTAAGATAGAGAGAGATAGTGGGTGGGAGAGAGAGATCGAGTGAGAGAGGAAGAGTGATAGAGATATAGTGAGAGAGAGAGAGAGAGAGAGATTGTGTGAGTGTGAGAGTAAGAATGAGATTGTGAAAGAGAAAGAGCGAGAGAGAAAATGAGAGTTAGAGAGAGTGGAATAGAGAGTGAGAGAAAGAGAGAGTGAGATGGAGAGTGTGTTAGAGTAGATAAATTATGTTAGTATTTATGTAATTGCACATTTCTTTTGATTATTACACATAAGAAATTGTTCATAGATCAAGGCAATATGATAAATAGTTAGAAATCATGAGCATGACAATAAAAATTACCAATTCTATTGAATGTTTCTTAATTTAGTGTAGTTAATTTTCCTTTTCCTCGTGCAAATGTTTGAAATCATTTATGCATTTCTCAATGAATAATTAGTAAGCTGTTGAATGCCAAGTTTCTGAATGGCTTACCTCATCACTCCATGCTTGAGATTTCAAACTTTGAACAATTTGGGACAGTCCATGATCTACCATCTGAATGCCGAAGGACCCTTTTGGAAGCAAGTTCTTGAATGTCAAGACTATCACCCTGACAACCTAGCAGAAACCAAACAAAACTAATTCCCAGAGTCCTGAATATATTCTCCAAATATATCAAAAGATAGAATTTTGGTTAAATTGACAAGAACAGCCTGTAATTGTTCATAACGTGATATATTGCAACAATTAATCAATAAAAACATAAAGAAGAATTGACCTTCTCTTTTGTGGAGCTCTTTACCACCTCTATTAGTCGTGGCAAGGTTCTAGAAGTAGCCATGTAATCAATAGCTGGTTCATAGTAAGATAATAGCCACAAACAGAGACATGTTTCATATAGAAGCTGAAAAACAAAATAAACAATAAGTAGCAGATTGCATGATCCAGCCTCTGGATTCCTGATAAATTTCTAATGAATAAAACACGATGTCATTAAAAAAAACAAAACTTGAGCATCGAATCTCTATCCATGGCATTAAAAAAATCCATTGCCATAAAGAGAAAAACAACGCAACGCAAGTATCAACTTTAATAAAATTTTTCACAAACAATTGATAGAAGCTACCAGTTTCCCTAACTACAAGTATCGCCTTTCTTATGTTGTGTATCCTTGTTCCTACATATAGAATAATATGTAATTATACAAATAATAATATATTAAATCTCATAAGAACTCCAAAGTTAAACATATTTGACCAAGAATAATACTGCAATAAATGATCATCTGGTAAGTCATTGACAGTGACAAGTGACTTCGTTCAAAGACTGTAAGTCTTAAATTCGAGACTTATCAAACACAATATTTCTGATTTTCATGGATAAGATCGCTGAGATATTAACATCGCATAGAACTTGTGCTAAAGCAGGGACCTAATGCATTGGATACGACAACCAAATGACCTATAAAATAGTTTTTCTTTAGAGATGAACAAACATACACTATTTTCCCTATTTTACTATGAGAAAATCCTTTGAATATTTGATATTTTTTAATTATTTACTTATTAACTTACAACTTGATTAGCATTTATTGGCTAACTTAAGATCAATCAATTTAAATATTACAAAAAATTCTTTTATTTGAATGCTAGACATACTAGCTAAAAAAACATTAAAACTTCTTATTAAACTAATCGTTCAGAATTAACAAAAATCTATCATATAATTTATAATGATAAATAGAAATATAATAAGAATGATACTAGCGATAAATTTAAAATTTTTGGTGACTTTTTTACTATTATTCATAATTTAGATACATATAGTTATTTAAATAAATATAAAAAAAATCATAAAATCATAAAAGCTTAATTTAATTATGAAATAAAAAAAATTACATGAAATAATATATTAGAATTCACATCTAGGCACGAAATGATGTGCTAGGCTTCATGTGCATCTACTTTATTTTAGAATTGCACTGCAAAGAAAAAAAAAAGATATATTTAATTAAAATATCTAAAATACTTTTACAACACAAAAATGTTCATAATTAGTTGTATTATTTTAACCACAAATTATTTTTGATATTTTATATTTAAGAGAAATGAGTGTTATTACACAAACATGAAAATATTAGATCTCATGAAAATTTTAAAATTCAATACATTTGATTGATAATAATACCAAGATAATTAATTACCTGATAAATCCTTATGTTGCATGCATATTTTGATAATCATATCATTATGCGATGACAAGTATAATCAACTAATGTAGGTAAGGCTATCCACCATATCAAGATATTAACATTTCACATATTTCATACTGAAGAACAAACCTTATACATTGGGTATGATCTTTATATATTCAGGTGAAATGAACTTATGTAGGATCTCTCTCAAGGACAAAAGAAGATATCACATGAAATATTAGTTGTATTGATTTCACCACAAATTAATTCCATGAATTTATAATTGTCGTCATTTTATGTAGGACCTATTTCCAAGACAAGAGATGTAACATAAAGTCATAAATAAAAAAACTTATCGATTAATCACACATATAGAATGTCAAACTACATCAACAATGACAAAGAATCATCATCATCACAAATTTTAAGTTCGCTGCCTACAATAGTTATTGAGAAGCTATGTATTTGGGCATGTTCTGATTAGAACTCCTTAAAACATTTCACTAATATTCATTCTCTTTATCAACTACATATGAGACTGATGATTCTCAAACACTCAAGATTACTACATAAGCCTTATTGATTCTTACCACAACTTAATAATAATTAACCTTTGTACTCGTGCTCCCTATAAAGTTTGATCTTGATTAGAAGGAAAATCAACAAATTGCCTGATTGTGATTAAACTTGGATAATATAACTTTAATCAAGATCATGTTATTTTTAGTAAATTCATGTAATAGTGAATTTATCATATAGACATAAAAAAATCTATCATTATGGAGATCTAAAGGTAAAATTACATATGTAGCAATCAACTAATTTTTTGTGCACAATTAATTAATTTAATATGTATATTACAAAATACTTTGCAAAAGTTAAAATAACCTCTAGGATTTCAATAGAATTCCTATAATGGTGATACCTTTTAAATTGTGAATATAATTTAATTTTTTTTTTATCCGAGATATTCACACGACATAATTATTCTTTTAGTTTATATAGATAATAATATTATTACTTGAAAAGATGATTAGATAATTACTAACTCAAAGTTCAATCTTAATTTAAAATAAAAAAAAAATCTTAATATACTTAATACTTTATCAGGATCAAGATGACATACAATCATAAATAGAATGCTACATCCAACAAAATTATGTAATCAATTTCTAATATAATTTAATCAAAACAATGCATTTTCAAAGATACAATTTGAGTCGAGATATATCCTTTAGTTGATACAAATACTTCAATTGATTTCATCAGATATAAGATCATTATAGGAATCAGCTCTATGGTAGTTGGATTGGCTGGATGCGAAACTCACAACTATTGGGTTGCGAGTTTGAATCCCACCAACTACCCTCTACGGAAGGGATGAGGTTGCCTACCATTATGCAAGGCCCAAGTGGTTAGCCCATAGCCCAATTGGGTTGGTAGACCGACCCAATATCAAAAAAATAAAAATAAAATAAAAATATTACAGGAATACTAAAAGATCTAATATTTTCAACATCATATATATCATATTTTGTTAATATATTGAGTCATTTTCAAGATTAATAATAACATATACATATGAATGTTATTCTTCATATAGTTCAATATGTGAAAAAGTCAAGTCTTTATATTTGTTTTAGAAGTAGTAATCATACACCACGTGTCAATGAATTATATATATATATATATATATAAAAGTCAAACTTGTCTCTCACAATATAATTTTTTAGGAGCGAACGAAACATTTTGAAATAAGCTATTAATACAAAATGAAATAATAATTATAAATTTCATTCTTACAAGAGTTCAACTAGCACATATTATTAGAAAGACAAGGAAGGTATAATTTTTTTTATTTCCTTCAACATAGCTGATTAAATATTTATATAATAACTTGAAATGTCAAGATTTTTTACTTTGATTAAATATTTTACATTTGTATTCATCTTCTATTTTGCTTGTCTTGAACTTATTCAATATTTTAAAGGAGTGCTCATTGTATACATATACCTTGCATAATCGTTGTATTGTATATTCATGTTGAACAAAATGATATGTAATATTCCCTTATGCATTTTATATATCATACACACAAAATTTATTCTCACTTATCTGAAATGCATAGATTCGAAACAAGAAAAGATGAATAATTATCATCATGAATATTTGTGTTAACTAATACCAATAATTATTACATCTCATAATACATGTTTATTCTTATTTTTATTGAAATCCAACACATAATATATATTAAAACATGATTAGATTAACTAAAAAAAAAATTAATTAGTGTAATATTATTCCATAAGAGTGTGTCTAATGAATAAACATAAATATTAATTCTCAATATATAATTATTAGGCGTGTAATAATGATTTTAATCTCCTTTATATTTGGCAATCAGCATATATGTGTATCATTATCAGTTTTTGGAGTAATGATATACTTATTATTTTCTTTCATAGCTTATGATTAATTAATAATTATTGCAATGTCATGAGGGCTTCAAGAGTGCCTTAATTAATATATTTTCTTATTTTTATATATATATAATCTATGAATAAGAGAAATCATTCCTTATCACAAGATTTTTCATCCTATAATAATACATAACAAATTCGAAATTCATCAAACACAACCTCTATAATTTTTGAAAATTAGACTGTCAGTATATTAATCACTCATAGACTTCAAGCTAAGTGAGAGTCTTGTGCATTATGTATGACATTATATATACACACACACACACACACACACACACACACACATATATATATATATATAATATTACTAGAAAAAATGTATCATTCAAGCAAGGCATTGACCCTATGGCTAAACAAAAGAGTAAACTAAAATTGTAAAAATTAGTCAATTTTTCAATAATTCATGCTTGGTCATATTATTTTCATAAACATTGAAACAATTTCAATTGTAATAATGAATCATTAAAAAAATACTAACAGATAAAAAAAATCAACAAACTATGTTTTAAATGATCATTTTACATGAACAATAGCTCAACACATCAGCATAAAATAGTGAAGATCACTACAAAATGTAACCTGCATTGATTGCTGGTTCGATGCAGGAGAAATTAATGGGATAAGCAGCTTCACCCCATCCTCCTGAATAAACAAACATCTAACCAGGGGCAGTCTGAGTAATGTTGCCAGGCAACTAATAGCCGCAGGAATGCCACGACTCGGGTGCGAAGGTTTCTTTAACTACATAACATTAGGAGAAGCATTATGAAAACCACAACCAAAATTGAGACCAACTGATGCTCACAATGATGAATCGACCTGAGAACAAAGCCATTGAACTAATTCTTTCAACACATCATCAACAGTAGCGTTTTTTTTCGCAATTGAAGCATCTTCATCAAAACTATTTACACCTAGAACTGGAGGCCCCGCACTAAAAGAGTGCAACAGATGGTGTATTTAAGAATTTTTAATATGAATAACTCAATGTTAATCTTCAGCCAAGGGATGTTTTGTGTACCAGACTATTAAAGCGAGTATCCTGCAGCTCTTTTCTTGTATGAACCAGTTACCTCTGCGCAACAGTCTGAAAATGAGTAAGAATTGTGCTGTTTCAGTATTTATAACACTGAATAGTGCAGATGACAGTAAGTTTTACATAAACATATAAAGAAAAAAAATCTGCATTACCCACATGCACATACACACAGACCCATGCGTGCATGTTATGTAAATGAAAGTTTGGCGTGGAGACGAACAGAAAAATAAGAAACATATGCAACATAAAATGGATTGAGTTGAGAGAATCAAAATATTTCTTTAATGGACATTTGAAGCTCAGATGCAAAAGAAATTTCTTGTGGGATAATTATACTAGAACTGATCTCTATCATGAATATAATTCTAGTTTTCACAAATAGATCAAACAACCATTTCACTTCTAACTGAATAATTGCACTTCAAATGTAAAATGGAAGGTTCTTCAATAACTTTTACTATAAATGATAATGGGCATCTAGTTGAAATTGAAGTAGTTAAAGTTGAAAGTAAAATGATAAGTATATAGTCCCTGAAAATTATTTACAATAAGCAATCATAAACATCTAACTTAAATTAACTTAAGATGCTGTTTGATAAAGTACTTAATTTTTTCATAATTAATAAAAATAAAAATTTTCAATAATTTAAAATTTTTAATGTATTTAATAAAAAATAGTTGAGAGCTGATAATTAAAAATTTTAAATGAAATAGCATCGAAAATATTAAATAGGTAGAGACCTACTTATCGTTGAATGCTAAAATTACTCAACATAATAATTTTTTTAAAATTATTATTTTATCCTTAGAATTTCGTATCTGTTTTATTTTCGTTTTCGTTATTGTTCTCGCAAAATTTTTTTCTCGTTCTCGCGTAAGGATTCTATGTTTTGGAAGTATAGTCAGTTCAGTTTTGCGGTGAGCATAAATAATTTTTATGTTGTTAATATTTAAGATTTTTTCTGTGTTTGGGATATTTAATTTTTGCAAGGTTAGAATAATTGGATTTTATTTTCATTTTCTTCTCTGGATGATATTCGATTCTGATTTCTTCGCTATTTTCTTCGTGAAGAACTCGATTCTTACAAATAATTATAAAATTATAATTAATATATTTAGTTTATTGTGAATACTTTGAATTCCCGAATGCTTTGAATCCCGAATACATTTATTTTTTTGCGAAATATTTGAATCCCTAATTGGTTTGAATCCCGAATGATTTTAGTTTTTATTCTTTCTGATTTATTTGAATCCCAAATGATTTGAATCCCGAATGATTTTTTTTTATTATTCTTTCTATTTGTTTGAATCACGAATGGTTTTAGATATTTTCGTTCTATTTTGTTTAAATCTTAAATAGATTGAATGCTGAATGAATTAAATCCGGAAGACTTGTCTAGACCATAAGCATAACTGTTGTGCAACACATCTATACCTTCTATTTTGCTTATCATTTTGCTTAATTTAATTATATTAGGACAAATGATTTGAATCCAGAATGCTTGTCTAGGCCTCCATCGCAATTGCTATGCAACACATCTATACTTTATATTTTGTTTATCATTTTGCTTAATTTAATTATATTAGGCCAAATAATTTGAATCCCAAATGCTTGCTTAGGCCTCCATCGCAACTGTTGTGCAACACATCTATACTTTATATTTTGTTTATCATTATGCTTAATCTAATTATATTAGGCCATATTAAATATGAATTACCTATAGTTTAGGAATAATTATGTTTAGATATGTAAAAATAGTTAAATTTTTAGTTTAAGTACCCAGAAATATGTTTAGGTATATAAATATTACGACATTCCAATTATGTCATGTATCTCATATGAATTACCAATGATTCTCTTATTGTTTGAGTTTGTCATATATTTCAACACAATTAGTCACTTTGTTTATGTTGGTTATGCATTTAAATGAGTTTTATAACATGTTATGCATTAATGTGAGTTTTGTTATTGCATTATTTTTTAATGTTTAGAATTAAAATTTATTGTCTATTCTTTTACTTGAAAAAAGAAAATATTTAAAATAACTTTCAGTTAAATTATCTTATGTAGGAATGACTTCTCTTTATATTACCAAAGCTAGTTGGAAAAAACCAACACTAGTTAAATTTTTTTTAAATTTATGTCTTGACCAGAAAAATACTTTGAGAAAAAAGAAGAAGTTTGCATGTTGAATCATAGGATAAATTTTTAAAAACATTTAAAGAGGACAAAAATATAAATTTTATTCAAAAGCAATTGAAAAATGAATAAAATTATTTAAAACATAAATACACGATATAGTCAAATTTAATAGGAAAGTCTGGCCATGGCTAAAATTCAGCAACTAATATAGTTGACCGGTCTTCAAAAAAGTAGGAAGAGTATATCAAAACATAGCACATTTCTTTAGTTCATATTTTGGAAAAATAAATTAAACTACTATTAATTATTTATAATGATTTGATTAACAAAAAATTCTGGATACAAAATAATTTTAATATATTGGGCTACAATATGTAAATGAGATGAGATCACTCTTTGATTGCGTTACAACTATCATGCAAGAATCATGGGGTCCATCTAGATAGGAGTTGCCTAAAAATAGTGCTGACAAATATTAATCAAATAATCAACCAACTGTAGAGAATTCTTATATACACAAGGATATAGAGTATGAGTTTTTACCAAGCTCTTCATCATCAAAAAAATATATATTTACCAAAAAGGAAGAACCAAAAAAAAAGAAATAAAGAACTTGATAAAAAATTGATAACAGTTCTTAATATATTGGAGCAATCAAATGGACCTATCATAGAAGAATATAATCAGGAGTTGAATAAGATTGCAACATTATCTATAGATGACTCATTGTACATTGTAGTTTCTAGCATTTTTTGTGAAAGCAGAGCATACAGAGAATAATGAATAATATTTTCACAAAAGTTAAAGATAATTAGGATTGCTTAGATTCGAATGAATACAAAAAAATTAGGATTACTTTAATTTTAATTTAGGTACTTGAGATTCAAGAAAATACAATTTTATGTGTTATTTTATGGGTTATTTTTATACTTTGTCTGCACATTTATTTGTATTGACATAATTTTTTTTCATGATAATATTTTATGGTTCGTTTTGCTATTAATTATTTTTACTTTTATTAATTTTAATTGATATATTTGTAAATATTGAATATTATCAGAAGATGTTAACTGAAAAGCAAAGAAAAATATTAAAAATTACAACATTGATTCTAGTAAAATAGATTATCTGAAAAAATAACTTGGAAGAAGACCAGATACCAACGACACTGAAAGATTTTGCATGTGCAAGAAATTCTAAATGATAATTCAGCATATTATCTAGAAATTTTACGAATGAATAAGCAATTATTTTTACGTATTTGTGAGCATTTTAAAAATATAACATTGTTGAAAGATAATCATTACATCAAAGTTGAAGAAAAAATTACGATATTCCTTATGATATTAAATCACAACGTGATGTTACCAAAAGAAGATTCAACCATTCAACTCAAACCATACATAATTACTTTCATGAAGTACTAAAGACAAAGCTTCTCTTTGAAAGATAGATGATTGTGCCTACCCCAATTATTAAAGTCATAAAAAATCATCTTCATCAACGATTAAGATAAATATTTAAGGTAATAAAAATATAAGTTTATTATTATTGGTGTTCTGGTTATTATTATTATTATATTGATATTTATTCCAATTAATAGAGTGCTAATAGTGAACTTTATGGGACTCTTGTTAATGTTGTATCATCTAACAAACAAGTTCCTTATAGAAGAAGATGATGATGAGAATGTTATCAAAATATTCTAGTAATATGTGACTTCAATATAATTTTTATATTTGTTTGGGTTGGATAGGAAGACATAGCATATGATTCAATAGTATTATTAGAGACTAGAGGTGTCAAACGGGCCGGCCCAGCACGGCACGGCCCGTTTTTCACGTGCCCAGCCGTGCTGCCGTGCCGTGCCCGGCACGGCACGGTTTTTAAAATTCGGGCACGGCACGGCCCGTGGGCACGGCAAGGCCGTGCCGTGCCGTGCCGGCCCGCTCGGGCACGGGCGCACGGCAAGGCAGGGCAGGCGGGGCGGGTCTGTTTGGACCCGACCCGCGGTCTTTTTACCGGGGGCGGGGCCCGGTTGGGTCACGAGTCACGACTCAGTGAGTCGTGACCGTGAGTCGTGACTCGTGACTCGTGAGTCGCGACTCACGAGTCACGACTCAGGCACGCGGGCCGACGTGCCGTGCCAAGGCACGAGTCGTGCCGGGCCAGGCACGGCCCGGCACGTGGTTTGTTCGGCCGGGCCCGGCACGGGCCCGGGCACGTTTTTTTATCGTGCCGGGCCGGCCCGGCCCGTTTGACACCTCTATTAGAGACTATACGTAATCCAAAAAATAATTTTCCAATACCTCCACTAGGTTAGTATAATTCTCTTCTAGGCTTGTATTAATAAATTCATAATTAATTTGAAAAATAATTTTTTATGTAGATAAGTATTATCTTTGTGATGCAGCATATCCACATACTTGAGGGTTTATGACACCTTACCGTAATGAATGATATTGATTGCCTAATTTTTACAATGGTGTCCGCCCTCGTACAAAATAAAAGACATTCAACTATGCATATGTCAGATTAAGAAATGTCATTGAGCGATCTTTTGGTATTTTGAAAACTTATCTTTTAATCTAAAGAGAATGACACTTTATTCTTTTCAAGTACAAAAAAATATTATTATTGTTTGCATAGCTATGCATAATTATATCCGAAAATTATGTATTGCTGATGCTTTCTTAGAGCAGGTGAAAATGAGTATGATAAAAATTTGGAATACCTCAAAATAATCATGAAGATCTACTATAAGTATGAGGAAGAACTGTACAAGCTGATCAAATTTACATGAATAATTTAAGAGAGTAAATAGCAAATCAACTAGTTACACATTAATTTTTGTTTATTTTATAAACATATTTATCTTTTTTTGGATTTTATGATTTAATTATGGATATATTTGTAGTAATTTTCTTTTAAATATTATTAGAAATTCTATTTATTTTGAATAATATATACCACAATAATAATAAGGATAAAAATATAAATTACAAAATTTTTAGTATTAGCATTTATAGTTATCAAACAATATATTTATTTTCAACATTCAATCGTCAGTAACTTATCAAACAGTTTTACAATACACTTATAAAATTCAACACTTAATTTTTTCAATATTTTTTTTCCGTACTTAATTTTTTTAGTTTATCAAACAACCCCTTAGTCACAGTCAAATCATAATAATCATCAAAACACATCTGCAGTATAATTTAAATCAACCATATAAATTTTAGTCCTCCAAATAATATGATCACAAACTCATTGTTATTATCAAAGTTAAAAAATCAAAATTACAACTCTTAAAAATTTTTTAAGCAAGCATAAAAGAAATAATACACACACACACACACACATATATGCATGTGTGTGTGGCTAGGGTTGATGCAAAAAACATACTAGATGCTCCCAAAAAAAAACTAAAATAAAATAAATAAAATAAACTAAACTAAAATATAATATATGATAAACATTATGATTTCTCATTAAATTAATAAATACATATCACAAATATCTAGCATGCAGAAAAGGAAATACATTTATGATCTCTAAAAATCATCGTGAATATATTTGAAATCTTATCACTGGTAAACACATATGTAACAATAAAATCATCCTAAATTTTTTCTCAAATAATAATTAATTTTAATGTGCTTAATTCATTTACAAAATATTAAATTAATAGTAATGTATCATGATGCCTAGCTATCATAATAAAGTATTATTGACTTTTAGACTAATAAACTCAATTCTTCTAAAAAATGATCTATTCATTGAAACTTACAATCAACAAATATTATAATCTTATACTTTACCTTTAGACTCGATATGAAAACAACAGTCTACTTGTTACTTTTTTAAGAAGATAAAATTTCTTCAAAAAAATATAAAATATAATCATAAATCTCTTCTTTATAATCAAAGAAATCCAGCTACTATCAAAGTAGACCTATACTCAAGTGTCCATGATCTCTGAAAAAAATCTCATATCATAGAATTCTCTTCATACATCTAAGAATCATAAGAACTATATTGATATGAATTAATATGAAAAAATCAAAAAAAAAAATAACTAATTATACTAATAATAAATATTATATCGGGTCTAATACCTATTAAATAGTTAAGTTTCCATACAATTTTATTTTATATTACAGTAACCTCCTACTTAAGTACGCACCCGTTTAAGTATGCATCCTGATTAAGTACACATTTTATGCCAAAAATTTTAGGATACAATATTTGTCAATGAAACATATCATGAATCATTATCTGGCACAGGTTTTGATTTTTTTTTTTGCATTTTGCTTTGAGGACAACAATCCAGATCTTGCACTGGAACTGCTCAAAAGATTTTTTGAGATCATCGAATGCTTCTTCAGCTTTTGCCTGAACGTCAAAACAGAATTGTTGATCTTCAATATCGAGAATCCGCTTATACAAAGCTTCGAATCCCTGAAATTGAATTGTATCTACTAAACCAACATTCGGCTCTTGCTGAGTAACATCGTTATCTTCATCAACTACTTCTTCCGCAATCTTTATCAATTCCATCACTTCTTCGATGTCTTCCAACACTGCCGAGGCATATTCTGCATTGTTCTCGTCATCAATATGAACAAATTCTTCCAATTCTAATTGATTGATCGAAATATTTGAGAATCCAATGACTCTGAATAACTAAGTAGCTACGCAGTCATCTTCCTTTTTAGCTTCTAGTTCTAGTTCCAGGTTCGTTAGCTCCGCCTTACTGAAAGCATTTTTGATAGAGCTGGATGAGACGGAACCTCGGGCTTCTTTGACATTGCATGTGGCATCAAGTAGGTGTAATGAATTTCCATACAAAACTCCTGGTGCACCTCGTCGTAAGCATTTTCCAAGATCCCTTTTTCGCTGCTTTGACTCCCCATCAAGCTCGTAAAAGTCAAGGACATCCTTGAGATATAGATACTTGTAGCATTTCTTGAGAGCTACGATGATTCTCATATCACATGGCTGTTTCCAACCGATACAGTTTAGCAGAAAGAAAATGATATGGATGTTGTCACGTTCAAAGGCATCAAAGTGTCCCGGCACATTATCCATCAACAAAAGAACGGGGCGACCGGTTCATTTTTTGACTTACGAAACAAAGACCTCACTGAACCATTTCCACATCCATCCATGCTTTCGCTTGATTGAAATAAGGAACTGGCCACAAACGGTCTTTAATATACACTGGCTCTTTTGACTTTCCAATCAATACGCATGGAATTTTATGTGTTCCAGATGCGTTGGCGCAGACTATTAGAGAAGCATGATCTTTGGCTTTCTGTTTATCTCTAATGCTTGAAATGTCCTCGTTCAACATCAGAAAGGTACATCTAGGAAGCAAACAGAAAAAACAAGTTGGTCTCGTCCATGTTGTAGACATTCTCAAGGTTATATTGAGCGATGATAGAGTATAACTCTTCTAAAGCTGATAACAATTCCAGATCGCATTTGTCAACCTCAGCTCCTTCTCCATGGAGAAGTATTTTCTATAGACTTTGACGTGCCCAGAAACGACTAACTCATTGCCACGATGCCTTGAAATCTAATTCTGAGATCGATAAAGTAGAAACAATGCTTTTTGCTTTGGCAATGGTGGGAGATGGTAGAACTAATAGTCTGACACAATGCATATTGTCAATCCAGATGTACAGAATATCTTCAAGTTCGGTAAATCTTCCGACTGAAGCACGGAAGGTTTTCTCCATTATTTTTTTAGAGAGCAAAGCTGATCGCTCTAGAATCGACTCTCATTTCTCCCAAACTTTTCGGATAGAGCCTTCGCTAATGTCGTACTCACGTGCTAAAGCACGTTTGCTTGGAGGGTTCATCTTACTGAGTTTTGAAATGATATCGCAGTGTTGGGATTCATTCAAATGCTTGCCATTAGGTTTCTTCGAATTTGTAACAAAAAGCAAGTGATTTGGAAGTGAAGAGTCTAAAGTACGCACTAACATCTAAGGTTCAAGTTGCGTACTTAAACAGGAGACTACTGTAAATAATTAACAAAATATCAATATTTATGGATGAGTCAATATTCAAATTAATTGATGAATTGACCAATAGATTACTTATCATGCCAAGCTCAAATAAAATATCTATAGATATCTTCTCTAAAAAAGACTTCTTGAATAAGCAACCGCAAAACCTATAAAATACTTAAAATATCTAAAATCTTTCATCTAGAATTCAGTCTGCAGAAATATATTCAATTGAGATATTTCCAACTGATCATCACTAGTAATAAGAATATCATATATTATCTCTTAAACCACAAAGACAAAAATAAGAATAATCTAACACGCATCTCTTAGAATCAAAAATAATAATTACTAAAAAAAAATTGTTGAATTATGCCCTAAGAGATTACTTATGCCCATAAAACCCCATCTATAGTGTACAAACCATACGTGCACTGCCGTGGGTGGTAAAATTTGAAGGTTGTTGCATAAATACATTATCCTCCAGATCAACATGAAAAAAGTATAATTTTCACTTCTACCTGATAAATAATAATATGTGTGAAGTATCAACAAAAATAATAATCTAATAATAGTAATATTAGACACACAAAAAATATCATAATAATTTACATCTTAAGTTTATATGAAACTTTCACAATCAGCTTAGCCTTAAATCGATTAATCATCTTTTTAGATTTAGTGTTCACCATATACACTCACTTAAATTCTACTATAAATTTACCTGGAAATTAAAAAAAAATCTCATGTGTTATTAGAAATAATTACACGTATGTCAACAAAAATAACTTGTCATCATCCTCAATGACTAAATGCCTCCAACAAAGTATATGAGATACAATAACTATCAAAATAAATTAAAAAACTAAAATATATAATATTAAAATAAGATAAAAAAGTAGCTATGATAAAAAATATTTGATTGAAGACATTGCTTATTTCTTTTATAGAGCAATCAAAAGATCCAAGTCTACACTCTCAATTAGATCATCTGATAATTGATGGCTTGACAAGAAAATATTAAGGACATATATGTCTAGTGTAAACTTTATGTTAGGATCATCAAGTCTTCAAACTTTAATCTCTTCATATGAGAATACTCATATTTGGTGTCTTTTAAGACACTCTCAGTAGATGCCACCTCCACATTCACACTACCAGGAACCTCAACAAAGCTATAGTTAGTAGATGATATTTCACCACTCTACTCAAGATTAATTATGGTGATAGCATCAAATACAATGACATGTTCAATTATCACTTTGTGAGTATAACAATTAAACCTAATAAAGATCTAAACACTACCATATCTACACGTATGTTTTCTTAAATTGAGTACTTGGAATAAACTTATCTTGAAGAATATCAAAATAATACTTATAATAATTCTGATAATTTATGTCAACACTTTTAACCCTTCTAAATATTAGAATATCCAAGGAATACATGTTTTATAGTATGTACAACCATCTTTTCTCTACCAAAAGATAAATAATGAAGAAAATCAAAAATTCTTGAGTAAAATATGAAAAAAAAAACTTTTTAAATATATAAGTTGATATAAGAAACAACATTTAAGAACAAAAAATAATATCTAATTAATCAAAAAAGTTAATAATTAATATCATTTGTCTATAAAAATATCTAAGAAAACTTATATGTATTATAAGTATTTTAGTCTTTTCATTCAAATATTTATTTTTCATATCAACAACCTCATTATGCGCAAGAGTGCAATCACATAATATCAAATAAATCATCTTATTATCCTTCAAAAAAATAAGAAAACTAAAGTGAGATATATTCTAAAATATCATCACTTCTTAACATTTTAATATTACATACAAATGATATTTTTGTCATTTAATAAAATTTTATAAAAATACATAATCAAGTATATATAATATAATCATCAATAAATAAATTAAATATCTCAAATAATCATGTAAAGTAATCATATATGAACTCTAAATATTTGAATTAATCAAATAGAATAAATTATGACTAATACACTCTAGATACATTGAATAGATAATTATAGTATATTTTTTGTAACTAACATATCTCGTTGTTATTAAAAGTCACTCACTTTGTGTTTGGTTTCATAAATCAAGTTTATCATTTATAAATATCCAAACTGAGAATATAAAAAAAGTAAGTTCAATAATAACCAAACATCTAGAATAAATTTTAATGGTAGAGACATTAAAAAAAATCATTTCACTCAATTTTCAGAGAAGTCATTTGCATTATCCACCAATCCTTCACAAAAACATCAAAATGCCAATGAATTATAATTTTGTTATTTATTAAAATTATTAAGCAAAAATAAATTATAATAAAACTTTAGTGTAAAAAACATGCATGTCAAAAAAACTATTGCAGAGTATAGTTAAAGAGAAAAAATGCATGTCAAAATTAAATTTTTATAATTATTTTTAAAAATAATCAAGCTGTGATGAGGCAAGATAAGGCAGTAATCTAACACAAAAGAGAGTTTCAAAAAAATTTCAAATCCACTAACAACTTGCTTACTTAAATTTCATGTCTAACCCATTGGAGATGGGATAGAACATGTACTCAAGATAGAACATGTACTCAACACAATAGCATCCCCGTATGCAACAACAAAACTCAAATAATCATTCTATTTGTTAATTCAGTTTAACATAAAACTTTAAAATAAAACTAGAAAAGAAAAATAAATCATAAAACAAATCGAAACTAGCATAAGATTAAAGGTTAGTAATGATAATGAATACGAGGTTATGTCTCTGTATAATGACGAGTATCTTCATTCAAAAGCAATAGATCTCAAGCTTAAAACTCATTAGATACATCTCTAATTTTTGTAGATCAGACTATCACGGTATTAACATCTCTCATATCTTATACCAAGCAGAACATTATGCACTAAATATGACTTTTTTTAATGATAATAAATCATCAATACTATGGCACTCCACTATTGAATAGTCAGCCTAAGTAATTGCTATGCAAAAACAATAGCACCCTGATGCTTTCTAGCTTATCATTGTGGTGATCATGAACAAAAATTATACATAAAAAAGAAAACTTAAGCGACACAATTCATGTTTCACTGTAACAAAATGATTTTGAACTCCAAACAAACATGCTCTATGTCTATAAAATAAGGATAAGGGACTCAACAATATTGCACAAATCAGAACATAAAACAAAGTGAAACTTTTTTTTGAGTACTCAACTTAAGAATGGTTCATGCACAACCTCATCAGCAAGGGACTTGTTATGGAACAATCTAGCTCTTTTTGGGTTTGCTATCAATGAAAATAAAAAAATAAGTAAATATATTAAAAGATGCAATCGAAACAGGAAGACATTCTTACCGGTTAACATTTCATCAATTAAGGCCAGAACATATTCAAGGGTTTCCTCCTTAAATACATTGCACAAGATGCTAACAAATACTCCAACATATGCAGTACCATCCTGTAAAAAAAATATGCATTCAGAAAGAGTTCATGTAGTTGCTTTTATACACTATGCAATTCTAATTTTAACCAACAAGAAAATAAAAATATTAAAAAAAGATCAGCACAAAGTTTTTGGAATAGATTCAAATTTCCTACAAATTATTTTTTTTATTTTACATTTTCAGGATCATACTTTTTAAACTGAAGTCAAGACCTTAGAATATTTTCTTCATATTTTGCATGTTATAAGTCTCTTTTCATGTTATAAAAGGAAACACAAGATTTTGAGATCGGCATCATACCCAGTGCACAAAGCATTCACTTAGAATGAGGTATACGATAAGTTAACATTTTGACAATTTTAATTCCAAATATCTTAGAGACTGCATATAATGAGTCTCAAAACCAATACCAAATACCATTGGATAAAAATTTCTTGTCATCACACCAAAAATTACTCTCTTTACTCTCAAACACTTTTAAATATTTTTTATCTCAAAATTAAACTTAATATTATATAAGACATGTGAATGAACATCATGTGAACAATGCACCACAATGAACAATACATCATGGGTGAATAGAGACCACGTTGAACATTGCAGCTGCACGTGTGAACAGTGTGTGAACAGTGTGAATAAGAGCTTTCAAAAAAACTATATAATGACCTTAGTTCCATATGAAAGGTATAACTTGAAATCAAAAGAAAAAGTTTCTCTGAATTCTCTCTAATCTCTCACTCTCTCTATATTCCCATTTGAAAGTTTTAATTATAATTCTACAGTTATTTTGTAATATATTTTGTAATATATTTCTCTGATCAGTTGTTGACAACAAAATGTGATAAAAGATTAATAAAATTTTCTTTGTTCTTGATTGATTAACTAATATAAATACTTATTTAGTTAATAAACAATTAAGTTTTGTCTATTTTTTTTATCTTAAATTAATCGATAAATTCACTTGATGTTGAAATTCAATTGGAAGCTAATGCCCTTGGCGATACCATTATAGATGATAATAACGCATCTGATCATGAGAAAACAAAAACAAAGATTTTTATTCGATATCACCATCATGAAGGACTAAAATCTAAATATTTAATGATCAAAGATCCTCTTTAACATTAGAATAACCTACAAAAAAGATATGACAACCAGAAGATGGTTATTATCCCCAAAACTCGTTATAAATGAATACAGTTATGCCTGCAAGATTATAAGATTGTAATTGAATATAATTTAGTTATATTTTAAATTAGTTCCCAATTAAAATTATGCGGAAAGAAAGTCACTAATCAAGATATGTTGAAAAAGTCATTTTTCACTTTTCATTCCTCAAATTGATTCTTGCAACAGCAACACCATGAATAAGACTTCAAGAAATATTTTAAATTATTATTTGTCTCCTTGCGGTTGAACAAAATAATGAGCTTCAAATGAAAAATCATGACGCACGTCCAACTAGTTCTCCTCTATTCCCTAAAATGAAAGTGACTACATATCAACATCATTTTCAAACTCAGGAACATGGTGGTGGCCGTAGGCATGGACGTGGCCGAGAATGTTCATGTCAATTTAGTATTCAGGATAATTATTTCAAAAATTTATCTCGCCACCTAAAATGGGAGAGAAATGAGAATAAAATTAATAAAAATAAAAAGGACTACAATAAAAATTCAAATAAAAAACTAATGTTACCATTGTAGGATGATCCTTCTAATACACAATTTAATGACATTACTCATCTGAATGTAACAAATTTTTTTATCGAATAAAAGAATAATATTCATTATTTGATTAATAATAATAATATCCAACAATGATCATATTAAAAAGAATGTTATAAACATCTATGTAATATTTATGCTGTCAAATAAATTGCTAAATAGTAAAATAAGTATTATTTAATTTTATGTGTTAGATACAATATTAATTAAAACTTTTTCATCACATTTTCTATATATTATTATTCATTTATTTATTTATACTTTGATACATGTAACTCTTTCAATGACATTATCATTAAGTAAAAATTTTATTGATAACAAAAAGTTTGCACCTTGTGGACAATGCAATAACCCATACTATACTCAATTTTGAAATATTTCCCCTCATTAAAAGGCAAACAGCAAAAGTAAGTATAATTTGTGATAGTGCAAAGTTATTTAAAAGCTTTAAAAGAGTGCATATCATATTGTCTAATGAAACCACATTATAATTAATGATACCTTATATTCTAAAAAATTTCAACAAAACTTATTGAATTTGAAGGATATTCATAAGAATAAATATCATGCCGAGACAAAAAATGAAGGAAAAGTTAAATATTTGCATATTACAACTATTATTTCAGGCAAGAAAAGTATGCTAGCAAAATTACATACATTTTCTTCTGGTTTATAAAACACCATTAAAAATAACATTTAGATACGTGCTATAGTGAACCAGGAGTTCACTAATAACCATGAATTTATAGTATTGCATAATCAATTGGATCATCCCAATTCAATTATGTTTCAGAGGATTATAAAGAATTCATGTGAACATTCATTAAACAACCAAAAAATATTACAATCCAATGAATTTCTCATGTGACACTTGCTCAAAGAAAAATTAATTCATTCAATAGATTATCAAATGTAAGCTAATTGTCAACTCGCAACTTTGTGTTTGCAAGATTAATATCTTAACAAATATGCCTATGGCCTCACTTTCCAAATATTCCAATTAAAAAAAAATATGACTTGATAATGTTAGTGAGTTCATTTCTTAAGCATTAAATAATTATTATAATATTATTGGAATAAGTGTTGAATATCCTGTAGTAAATGTTCATACTCGGAATGATCTTGCAGAATCATTCATAAAAAAATTCAACTAGTTGCTAGACCGTTACATATAATAGCAAAGCTTCCGATATTAGCATGGAGACACTATTTTACATGCAGCAAGACTTATTCGTATCAGGCCAATAAGTTATCATAAATTCTCCACATACAATTTGTTTATAGTCAAGAACTAGATATTTTTATTCAAAGAATTTTTGAATGTATGGTTTATATTCCAATTGCTCCATCATAACACACCAAGATAAGTATCAAAAAAGATTAGAAATATATATTGAGTATAAATCTTCATCTGTAATTAAATATCATGAACCATCTACATGAGATTTAATTACTACACATTAAGCCAATAGTCATTTTGATGAAATAATTTTCTCGACATTAGGGGAAAAAACTAAACAGCTGAAAAAAGATATTAGCTGGAATAAATTATCATTATCTCATTATAATTTTCACAAGAATCAATGTGAACAAGAACTTCAAAAGATAAGTCATTTATAAAATTTAACAAATCAACTACCTAGCATATCTACTAACACAAAAAGAGTGATAAAATTACATATACTGGCGACAAATGCTCTTATCACAATTGATGTTCCTGAAGAACAACATATCACTACTAATAATATAAAAAGATTAAAGAATGATAGACCAATTGATTCCAAAAAAAAATATCATATACGAAAAGGAGCAAAACATACAAAATACAAAGTTGATGAAAAAATATTCCAAAATAAAACTCCAGATGATTCAGCTATCAATGAGAATCAAATACTTAAAATTAACGAAAATAAAGATATCTCTATCACTTATGTAGTAACTAAGGTATGATGAAACCAAAATAAGATAATTATTGACAATATTTTTTCATGTTATATTGGACAAAATATTATTATGAGCACGGAGATCTTAAAATAATGTTTATGGAAGAATGTAAATATTGAGAAGATTCACCAAAATGAAAAGAAACTATATATTGTAAATTAAATTTGCTAGCAAAACAAAGTCTTTGGATCTATAGTCCAAATGCCTGCAAGTGTAAAGTATGTTGGAGATAAATTAGAGGTGTCAAACGGGACGTGTCGGGTCTGGCCAGCCTGACTGTGCTTTCGTGCCAAGCCAGGCACGGCATGGTTACCGTACCGTGCCTGGCCCGGCACGATTCTGTGGAGTTCAACCCAACACGGGCCTGCAGCACGAATCATCCGGGTTCGGCCCGGTCGAGACGAATCCCTAATATAAATAAAATTAGGGGTTCGGCTGCGCACCGTCGCGCCGAACCCCTAATTTAAAAAAATTAGGGTTTCAGCACGGTCGAAACCATAATTTGAAAAAGAAGTAGGATTTTAGCGTACCCAAAACCCTAATTTAAAAAAAATTAGGGTTTCGCGCCCAGTAACCCTAATTTTAAAAAAATTAGGATTTTAGCGGCTCGTACCAAGGTACCGTGTTAATGGACCACGGTACAGTGCCGGGCCAGGCATGGCACGAGGCCCGGTTGGCCTTGGCACGGCATGGCACGAGCTCGAGCACGAGAAATTTCCGTGCCAGGCTGGCCCAAGCACGGCCGAATAGTGCCGGGCCTCGTGTCGGGCTGGCCCGGCCCAGTTGATACCTCTAGGATAAATGAATATTTATATGAAAACTCAATAAAAATAATATCATAAGATATAAAGTACACTTAGTAGCTCATGACTTCTCACAGAGACCAAGATTGGATATGCATTTTCTCTTGTCATGATCACAATTACATTTTGCTTTTTGATAAGTTTAGAAATCTCTAAAAGACTGGATATGCATCTCATTAACATTATCACTGTTTATTAATATTGGTCCACATGAAAATCCATAAAGGCTTCAAACTACCTAAAGCGATAAGTACAAAATCTTTTAACATATACTCAATCAAATTACAATAATTTTTATATTAACTAAAATAATCAAGATGCATGTGGTATAATCATCTTAGTAAATATTTACTAAGAGAAGATTATGTGAATAACTCTATATGTCCATATATTTTCATTAAGAAATTAAAAATTAGATTTATGACTATTATTGTCTATATTGATGATTAAAATCTTGATGAAACTCTTGAAAACCTCACAAAAATAGTAGAATATTAAAAAAATCAAAATGAAAGATTTTGATAAAACAAAATTTTATCTCTGCTAGTAGTTCAGACATTTTCAAAAAGTATTGATTCATCAATCAACATATATTAAAAAAAATTCTAAAACAATTTAATATGAATAAAGCACATTTATTATATTATCTAATAGTTATTCAATCACTTGATGTGAAAAAAGAATTTATTTTGACCTTTTGTGTGTGTGTGTGTGTGTGTGTGTGTGTGTGTGTGTGTGTGTATGGTCATGAAGTACTACATCTTAGTATTATTAGTATACTTATGTATCTTGCTAATTATACTTGTCCAGATATCATTTTTTATTAATTTATTAGCTAGATATAGTTCTACTCCAACCAGAAGATATTAAAATGACATCAAACATGTATCACTTTATCTCTGTGAAACTATCAATATTGATTTATTTTACTCAAATGAATCAAAGTAATAATTACTTGAATATGCATATGCAGACTATCTTTTAAATCTACATAAAATTAGATTGCAAATCAAGTATATTTTTAGTTATAATGAAAATATCATATCATGAAGATCTATTAAACAAATAATTATAGCCACATCATAAAATCATTCAGAAATTCTTATAATTCATTAGACAAGTAATGAATATATATGGCTAAGATCTATGATCCACTATATTCAAAAATCATGTGAACTCTCTTTTATCAATTATAGCCCAACAATATTATTCGAAAATAATGCAACATACATTGCACAAATTAATATTTAACAAATTCACTAGTATAAAAATCTAGCAAACATGTTAACATGAAAATATTAACATAAGGAAAAGTATTATTTGAAGTTAGTGCATTGTACATTTTCTTCCTTTGTCCAAATTTTATCTCACTAATTTTACTAGCATGATTTTTAATGAGACAATTATAATAATTTCTCTTGATTTTATTATGTTCATTCAATGGAGAGTATTATATAAGACAAATGAATGAATTCCGCATGAATAATGACTACATGAACAGTGCACCACATTGGGCAATACATCGTAATGAATAGTGACCTCGTAAACAATATCCCAAGTTGGTCAATGTATATGTATGTGTGAACATTGTGTGAATAATAATTCTCAAAAAATTTACATAAAGACCTCAATTCCATATGAAAGGTATCACTTAAATTAATAGAAAATTTCTCTAAATTCTGTCTCTATATTCCCCATTATAAAATTTAATTATAATTTTACATTTATTTTATAATATATTCAACATAATTTTAATTTGGATATATATGTGTCTAGTCATACATTTAGAGGTGTCTAACGGGCCGGGGCCCAGCCCGGCCCTTTTTATAAGGGCACGATCGTGCTACCGTGCCGGGTTGGGCACGGCACGGTACAGGAACCGTGCCGTGCCTGGCCCGGCACGGTTTAAAAAGAGCCGGGCCCAGCACGGCCCGTAGGCACAACGGGCCCTGCCGTGCCGTGCAGGGCTCGCTCGGGCCCGGCCTGGCCATACAGGCCGGGGGCCATAGCAGAGGTAGACCCGATCCCGAGACTGAGAGGCAGGCAGAAATTTTTTATTTTTTTAAATTTTATATATTGTAATGCTTAAGTGTAGAGTATTAAATATAAATATTTTTAAAAATATTAAAAATAAAAATTAGATAAAAAAACAAAGTTTAGAAATTTATTTTTTTTATCAAATTCAAATTAGTTTAACTTTTATTATATTTATTAATTATATATTAAAGTTATTAATTTTTAAAATAACATTTAAATCGTAAAAAAAATAAATCAATACATTATGTTAGTAAAAATAAAAAAAAAATTAAACAATACAAATGAAAAATTACCAATCATCCATTTGAAACCGATGGTCCGAACAAAACAAGTATAAGTTTGAACACAATGTACAAACAAAACGTACCAATATAATCAATAAAAAAAACATCAAAAACAAAAAAATAGCAGATCATCATCAATATTCAATCAGCATATCATGAGAATCATCAGCCGCAACATCAAGATCAGTATCATATGGATCATCATCATCGGCAATCAACTCATCTGCCATCATAGTGGATGTGGATGTGACTGCAGTGCCTATCCCAGTCCCAACTCCAGCACGATGATGGATGTTAAACCTCAATTCCTCCCAATCCTTCAAACATGCCAAGGCCTCAACCATATCTGAACGTAATCTCGATCTCCTATCTGAAATCACGTTCACTACAATAGAAAAAGCAGACTCCGATGCTACGCTCGACACTGGAGGAGTCAATAGATCCCGTGCCATCCTAGATAGCACGGGAAAGGTGGACTCATATGATTTCCATCACTATAATAAATCAAGATTCTTAGTATCAGAATGTGATAGGATTGAACAGTAGTCGGTATCTAAGTACCGAGACAGCTCGCTCCTATGTGATGGTTCACCCCTATGTTTCCCCCTCGCTAGCTGAATGGAATAATCGTCATCTCCGAACAAGGTTTCAATGTTCATAATCACAGTCTCAATACTACCACCACCATACCTAGTATCGTAGTATGTGAATAGGTCAGTCAACTTCTCGTGAATAAACCCTTCAGGTGGCTTTTCCAGGTTCATGCACGAGGAAATGAAAGTCAGAGTATTTTCTACCCCTTCCACCTTAGCCCTAGGGTCCATGCATGCAGCGAGGCAATAAAAAGATGGAACGGTAGATCAGTACTTCAAGTACTTGGTCTCCATCTCTGCAACCATATGGCTAAGCGTCGGGTCAGCTCGATACTTCCTAAACATGCTACTAATGTTACATATGCACCGGAGTACAATGCAAGTGGTGAGCATATAAACTGACGAACACATGTTCGTCGTGTCATAAAAAATCTTCAGGAATTTCATAAATGAAATTCCTGGAGCTCAGTCAGTGTCGTCAATAATAAGTTCGTCACTCTTACTATTGATGTAGTCGGAGATCACGTGTTCGTATCCAACACATGATTCCAACATCAGGTACGTGTAATTCCAATGATATTTCACATCCGATTGAAATTTTTTCTTCTTAAAATTCGCAGACAAACAGAGACTACCAAACTCTTATTATCTGCGAGGAGTGCGAATATACTTTAGTGCATTGCGTATATTATCCAACGCGGGGGAACACACCTTCATACCAGCTTGAACAATCAGGTTAATCACGTGACACATGCATCTGACATAAAAGATCTCTCCTAATGGTGCGTCTCTAATATTCTAACAAACATATTGATCGCTACTCCATTATTAGAAACATTATCGAATGTGACACTAAAAATTTTATTTTGAATTTTATATTCCCTAAATATTTTCATCATACTCTCAAAAATAGTCAGGTCATCATGAGGATGAAGAATCTCAGTGAATCCTAAAATTTTTTTATTGATTGTCCAGTTAGAATCTACATAGTGACTCGTGAGACATGCATAAGAAGAATCATCGTGACTTGTCCATATATCAGACGTCACGGACACCACTCCACTATATGCCATAAATTCCCTAATTATTTTTTATTTTTCTAACTTATATATCTTTAGTATGTCATTCCTAGATGTGGACCTAGGAATCCTACGATAGAAAGACTGAAAATAAGTCTGCATGATGCGTACTACCCTTGGATCTTCCGAAAATCTGATCGGAAAACCCATCAATGTGATGAGCCTGGCCATGCCGTCCCTACCCAACTCGCTAGAGTATACGAAGAGAGTAAACTTTGAGACTAAACTCGATCCAGTCTCAAAAAATGTAGTGCTAAGTTGGGTTTGCCTAGGATCTAATGTTCCATATTTTTTGGTGCATAATTCGGCATGCCTCTTAAGGTGCTCAGTCCCAAATAAACTCTTGCATGTTAATAGTCTCATACAATATTTGCACTGTGCCATTTCTTATTCTTCACCCCTAATATTTTTTTGTGTTATGATTTTAAAATGAGTCCAAACTACAGAAGTCCTCCTAGTTTTTTGTTTTTTAGAACTTTGGATTGAGACGACTGGAGAAACCAAAGTTTCATCAGCCTCAAACCTCTGTGTAATATTTTCATTTTCCAAATTTAAATACGTGTCAGGGGTATTTATCATTTTTATGATTTTTATTTTTCCCTAATTTTTTTCTAGAGAGAGAAACTATAGATAGAAAAAGTATAAAAAACGTAAAATAAATTACCCGGTAAAAGCAGTGAGGTCGGACACGTGCACGATGCACAGCAACAAGCTCTAATGTTCAGAACTAAAGTTGAGTATCACGAAAATCCAAGCCGAAAGCAAAATCCCGAGATCCGAGAGAGAGATGCACGATTTATGTGAGAGAAAGAGAAAGTTTTGAGAGGATATATATTTTTGAAAAATATAAATGTTATATGGAGAGGGATAGAATTTATAGATTAAAGATATTAATTTTTTATAAAAAAAGATATTTTTTTTATTTTTTTGAATTTTTAATAATTATTTAGGGGGCAGGATCACGAGGACCGTTGGATTCTGCCCCCTAGCCGTTGGAGGCGAATCCAACAACTCAGTTTTATCATATTTAAAAATTTTTTTATTTTCCCGTTGGGAATAGGTTTTGGGTCGAAAGTCGGGACCGCGGGTCGGGTCAGATTGGACCCGACCCGCGGTCTTTTTTTCGGGAGTGGCCGGGTCACACCCACGCGTGGCCGCATGAAACCGGCACGGGAAGAACCCGTGCCGGTGTGCCGTGCCACGGGCCGAGCCGTGCCGGGTCAGGCACGGCAAGGGCCCGGGCACGGCCGAACCGTGCCGTGCCCCGTGCCATGCCGGGCCGGCCCGGCCCGGTTGACACCTCTAGCTACATTTACTAAATTTTTAATGAATCATTGAATATTATAAATTCTTTATTTTCATACTCATGTGATTTTCTTATTATTCAATTTAATTTTTATTTTTAATTTTTTAATGAAAGCATTGGATCTATGTATTATCTCAATTATTTTTGTCTATTATATAAGTATATCTAATATTTATTTTTCATTAATATTTTTGCCTATCATTTTTGTATCTCAGATTATAACTTGGTATTAGAGTGAAGTTTAAAATCTTAGAGATAAAAATTATGCATTGTACTAGCACAATACACGTACACATGCACTATTTAAAAAAAAACTAGCACACAATAAACAACCACATAGTATGTACGCAATACATGAACAAGAAATGGGTTTGTGCAAAGTGGTGCACAAAGGAACAAAATAGGCACACAAACGCCCAGTAGGTGCATGCATAGTTGTCACACTAAGTGCACGAGCCATAATTTGCATGAGGTGATGCACATAGTGGTGCACACAATGGCAAGCAAGATGGCACGAACCAAAAACCCTATATAAATTTTCCTTTTTTGGATAAAAAATAGAAAGATTAAATATTAATTCAAGTTAGTTACTTTTTATTTTTTATAACAATTAATATGATTTATCATAGTAATGACAATAGATAGGAGAGAATCTAAATTCAGTATACTCACTACATGGGATCAATCACATCAAAAAAATTATTAGATATTATTTCTGGAAAAGAGACTGAGAGCCTTGCACATTTATGACAGATAGATGACTATCACATTCATCTAGGATTCTTCACAAAATTTATCCAACTTAACACTTACTAAAAATGAGTATATAAAACTTCTCGCTAAAGTAACAACATATCACTTCCTTTGTTTCAAATGTCACTAATTATTTTACTCATTCGCACACTTCAAACTCATAGATTATTGACACATGAACAAACAATTACATCATTGATAATTATATCATATTTTTTATATTATTTTTTTGTTTTGAAAATATTATTATAATCAATAGCAAATACTTAAAAATTATTAGATATGATATTATTCAACTTCAATTTTTTTATACTTTTTTGTGTTATGCTTCTTATTAAATGTCTTGTTAGTTTATTATTAGTAAGTTGTATAGAATGATAACTCAATAGTCAACTCTAATTTCATTTTTTACTTCTACTAATATCTATTTACAGAATCAGAAAACTCTAAGAAATATTTCATTTGAGATTGAGCAGACAAAATTATATATTTTTTTCATGAACAATATGATCTCACTTTAAATGCTTGAGTATCTTTGACTTGTTACATACTTACATGTGCATTCAAAGCTTTATCATCCATTGTTGGCTAAGTTAAGAATATTATCATAATTTTAACTTTTAAAAGTATTTCAACCTTACAGTATGTGACATATCTACTAGGAAAGCTTACTATAATATTTTGAACTTATTCGATTTGATATATTCATACATAAGAGAACCTATTAAAGACATAATCGGACATAAATATTTAATTATCATTGATAATTATTTAGATATATGTGCATATTACGCATTCAAGATAAAAAACAATTTTTTTAAATTTTACAAAATGATAAAAACTCAATTTGATACTAATATTAAAAAATTTTAAATGGAAAAATAATAGAATATATATTAGACTGATTTAGTATTTATTGTATTGATCATAAGATTATACATCAAATTTTCTGTATTGACATACTCTGACCGAATTAAAAATAAAGGAAAGAATATATATCTAATTAAAATGGCTCAGACACTCCTACTTGAAAAGAAAGTTTCAAAATATTTTTGAAAACAATAGTGTATTAACATCAATTTATTTTATCAATCCAATACTATTTTCTGCTCTTTCTTGGCGTAAGCTATTTTAAATCATATATCTTGGAAACGGGCTATTTAGCTTGTCTTCTAAAATTTCTAGTTGTATTTGTTTTTTACTAACACTGTCTAAGATGGGACGAATTGATAAATTGGGCCTTAAGATGCTTTTCTTGAATACTCTAATAACCAAATAGGATAAAAGATTTTGTCACGAAAAAGTGATATGATTTTATTTAGTACAAATATTGTTTTTGACTATGACTAATTTTTTTAACAAGTTTGAGAAGAGGGTGAATCCAATTGTTGCACCAAAATACATTACTCTTCCTCATTTACATGGGGACTTGTATGGAACACTAATTAGTAGAGAAAGTAACTCATTAGTTATATCTAATAAGTTGATACTTAATTTGATATCACTCTCATTGAGTCATCATGACCATTAATAAATTCACTTCATGTTGCGTGTAAAGAAAGTGAGATTTTTCAAGTATAAAAATCTCATTCAAAATTCAAACTCAAATGATGAAGTAGTCTATCAATCTTAACCAGTACAAACTCTTGTTGAGTTTATATCAGAAGAGAGAGAAAGAGAGACATACCCAGCCATCATAAACTAGAAACAAGCCCACTGATGAGCCATATGATACTTCAACCAATCCCTATAATATTGACCTGTTCGTTCTCAGAAAAAAACAAGGTTATACTCAACACCCAATTTGACGTACCATGATGCCTTCAAGCCAAAATAAAAAAGATACATAACTTCCACTCTAATGAGACTTAAGAATTAATATTGTGACCTCCATAAAAATCAATTATTAATTGTAGATGAGTGTTTATTGTAAAGACAAATATAGATAAAAATATATAGAAATACACTCATACATTTGATATGGACTACTATGATAACTTTAATTCATATTTTTATTTTTCTTATAATATCTCATAGTTGAAGGATACACCAACTAGATATAAAAAATATATTTTTTCATAATAATCTTGAAAAAGAGGTGTATATTGAGCAGTCAATTATATTTCAAGCAGAACAATCAAATATAATTTATAGACTATGAAAGATATTGAACGAAAATAATCACTTAAGAGTATATTTTGTGAGATTTTCATAGGTAGCTACATCTTTTCAATTACACAAATAGATGTCACCAATATCGGATGGCATGGGCACCATCCATGGCACAACCGGCACAATCCAAATCCATGCCCGATCCTAGACTGTGCCTTCTTGGGATGATGCAAACTATGCCACATGTCGTGTTGAACCAGTGCAAGTCATGTCTCATGCCATGGTGGGCCAGTACAAGTCATGTCTCGTGCCATGCTAGGCACAACCCAAACACTTGGCTTAGTGGCACAATCCACTGACTAGGAATCCAGAAAGTGGCTACAATCAATTATGAATCATGTAACAAGTCTCATTAAGTGATCGCCTGATGAGGTAGGTTTTTTTTTAAAATGGCCATGTATGCCAGATATTGATTGCATTAACCATTCACAATTGGGTGGTCACACCTCCCTTGTCGCCTGTTGTGTTTTCACGACGAGCCCCGATGGGGATAGTGACAGACCACGCTATCGCTATACCTATCAGTTAGTTTATTAAAAAAAATTAAAATTTTTTTCTAAGTTTACAATAGCCATCAGATTGATTCCAATGGCTACTATGACTAGAATCCAATGACTGCAATAATTCTAACTATTATTTAATTAAAAAATCAAAAAAATATTTTTAAATAAATTTGAATTTTTTTTCTATTAATTGAAAAGAAAAAATTTAGAAATTCATTCTCAATTTATTCTCATCTTTTTGACAAAATAATTTTGTTAATTATCTATGTATATGATATTTTAATTACATAAAATTATGAGTTAGTGATCACTCAAATTAAATAGTATCTTTATGCATAATTTTAGACTAAATATTTTGTGAGGCTCAAATAATTTTTTGACGAATTGATGACTAATTCTATGAGAGATAGCATCTTATTTCAAAGAAAATTATATTTTATACTTTTACAAAAATTAAACTTTTGGATTATACCCCAGTACACACTCCTATTGATCCAGATACTAACCTTACTTCTAATAATTCTTTTATTTAATTATATTACTTATAAAAAAATAATATGAAAAATTAACTATCTAACTATGAAAAATATTTAATCAGTATTGTCAAATATTTTCTAAATTCTTTCCAATAAATTCACCTTGATATAACTATTTACATATTGAGGTATATACAAAAATTTCTGAACTTAGGATCTCTTTTAGAGATCATAAACACTTATAGTTATCGAATATTCATATTCAAATTGAACACCAACATACACTAAAAAGATAACTATGATGAAGATTTGCACTTTTTAAAAGGTAATCATGTCTCCTAGAAAAATATGAGACATAATTATTTTAGAATCCACTATAAACACAAATACAGCGCAATTATAACAATTACTTGTAAGATACTTTTGATGTCTCACTACCCTTTACTATGATTGTCTAGCAGCAAAGCATACAATCTCAAATATGGTATTTTATGAGTAGATTAAATGCACATAAGTGAACTTATTCTTTCTTGAGGAAAAAATTCATAATTGAATTATTACTACAAATACATTCATATAGTAGAAAAACTAGTGAACATCTTCATGAAAATCTTGAAAAAACCTCAATTTATATTTCTTCCTCAAAACTTACTATAATGAACTTATACATATCAACTTGATGGAAGTATTGTCTTTTGCTTTATATTCAATTTGCTTTTTTCTTTTTGTATTTTATATGAGAATAACTAACATATAAATTAGTTATTATTTCTTTTTGTCTCAACCATTTCTATCCATTATATTAAAGTATTTAAAGTATATTTTTCATAATAATTTGTTATTATTTTTTTCTTTATCACATTTCTTATGAAATACTCTCACTAAAAATCTTTTCCTCACTAATACATTCATGAACCTTGATAGAATCATGATATAATAAGACACTAGGAAATATCTCATCAATTCTCCTCAAGACCAATCTTGATGGATATATCAAGCTCATTAGCAAGTTCATTTGTCACTCAGAAAAATAAAAACTAAACCATGTAAAAATCATATCACTAACTTGTATAAAAACACATCTTGGATCATGTTTTTGAAAAAAAAAACTTTTTTCTCAAAGGAATGGAATATCCATATTCATAATAATCCTACAAATCTCTGATACTTATGAATACATGAGTGTCCAAGGAATACAAAATAGATGATAGGTGCATTCATTTTTTTTCTCTAACAAAAAAAATTCTAAATAAAATAAGTACACTGAAAAATTTTAGGTGAAAATAGAATAACTTCTATAAATACATAAAATAATATGAAATATGAGCTGACAAGACAAGATATAATACTCGATTGATCAAAAAATTAAAAGTTAATATCATTTTTTGCTAAAAACATTTAGTAACATTTATATCTAGTAGATATATATTAGTCATTTCAGGCAAATATTTGTCCTTTTTTTTAGTTTTCTAATTATATGTTAAAATGTCAGTACAAGATATTTGATAAAAAATCATATACTTCTCAAAAAAACTAAAACATTGATATGAAATTGACAAAATATAAGACATTTTTTTAAAAAAAAATAATAATATATATTGAGTATAATCATCAATAAATATAAAAAATATATCACAAATTATCATCTGATATAATAGATCCTCATGGTAGTCATATAATATCCTCAAATATCGAATAAATCAGATATAATAGATCCTCACTAAAACCCTCATAACATATCAAATAAGAAACTCCAATATATTTTCTAGTTAGTATATCTCACAATCAAATTAAATATATTTGAGAGAAAATAATACTAAAATAATTAATCATTTGGGAAGTCATGATATTGCATGTATATATTGGAGATTATATATTTGTATCATGATAAGTATTTTTATCCAAAGGCGATAAGTTAAAAATTCAAAATTCATGATACACAGTCATTTCGATTTTCCAAAATAAGACTGTTAAAATATTAATGTCTTCCAAACCTCATGTTAAAAATGAGAGCATCGTGGACTGAGTGAGACATGCACTAACACCTTCTTGACATGTCAAAATAAAAAACTCTAGTATATTTTACTAACTAATGAATCTCATTATCAATAATAATTATATCTTTTATAATCAATTTCATAATCTAACACATTTAAATATAAATATTTATATTTAAACTGTGAATATAAAACAATAAAAAAATATATAAAAAAATGTGGATATAAAACAAGTAGGTCAATATCAATCAAACTTATAAAAAAGTTTCTAAGAGGAGGAAAATAAGTATTATTCATATTGTTCAATCCTCATGAAAATTAACCTTTGATTAATATATAGAAATATCAAAAGGTAAAAAATATTTTTATTGGTTAAAAAAACAATTAACCAAAAAAAATAATGAAAAAACTCAAGTGGAGACTCATGTCAAGAGAATATACTCGATATTGATATTATTATATTGTTTGCACATACAGTGATATCACGACTACAAACCAAATAGTCTACGGTCTACACAACGACAAAAACAAAGTTCAATTAACTATAACATAAGTGATGACTCATATATATATATAAATCAAGAATCCAAATTGACCAACAATATGATAGTTCGATTGGCAAAAATAAAAGATTATCCAACCTTGATGGACACAAGTTCAATCTCCAAAGATGTCAAAGACACACTAAGACATACTCTATAATATCTTTACAAAATGCTTATTCATACAGTTGGGACAAAGGCCTTACCTGCAATGACCCCAAGCCCCAAGACCCATATATAGAGGACAGAAGCATAATAGAGAATGAGTTGTTAGAAAAGGAAGAGGATATAAAATCTCAAGAGTCCAAAGTGAGTCAAGAAGAAGAACGAGTAATATAGGTATATCTAAAAGAAATACCTCTACTAGAGTAAGTATCTATCAATGAAAAAATCTTGAATATTCCTAATAAATAAATATAAAAAAAAACTTATAGGTATACACGTACAAAATCCAGCTAGTATATCTAGCAATCTATCAAACAACATATAAACTATGACACGTCTTTCATAACTCATGATATAAAGTCTAATATCTCTCCTTAATGTGTCACCATCTCAAAAAAAAAACTATAATCTACTTGTTCCCTCTTAAATTAACCTTCTTAACTATCTCACAACTACCATTTAAAGAAGAGATTGTTGTAATCTGACTAATCATCCAAACTCTATTAGATATAAATATAATTAAAAACATAAGAATCATACTTTGATGCATCTCCGTGATATTTGGGAGCAACTTCTCACTAAGGACGAAAGCTTGCAAAATAAAGTATTGCTCTCCTAACAAATACAAATAAAGAAGGTTATCAATATGTTCACTTAATCTCCTAAGCATAATCAAATCCATCATTACATATATCACTTCATCGATCATCTCATATTATTGTCGAAGTTATATAATGGGTAGTCTCATCTTGAATCTCTTTATCTCCTACAAAATAAACACTGATATAGTAGTATCACAAATAATATCAATATAATAATAAGATATTTTTTAGTCTAAGTACTTATCAAATCAAATCTTAGAGAACTTTATCACATATCTTCTCAAAATTAATAAAAACTAATTAGAGACATTTATCTATGAAAAAAATAATTCTAAGAATAATACAACCATAAATAAAATCAAATTATTTTTTTAATATAATGGTTAAATTTTTGAATATTCCTTCTATTATTCTCTCAAAACTTCAATGTCTAACAAATCAATTTTTTTTCTACAAATTAAATAACCTTGAATATCATTTTTATTTTTATAAATTAACACCACACAATTATATCAACAAAAGTTTGACATTTTTCTAATACAAAAAATTATTAAATACCACAATCAGTCATGCATTAATTAATATCTCATCGAATCAAACTTTCTTCAAGCATTGATACAACTTTAGCTTTAATATCAACTCTGCAATTAAACATTAAATATTTTCTATCTTGAGAAGCAAACTACTTTAAATTTAATTCTCTACTATATGTTTTATCAAGTGAATTTGCAAAATAATATCTTCATCTTTCTAAAATAATTTATCATGCAATAACATCATATTATTTTCATACTTAGTATACTTAACAATTAACATATCTTAAATATCTAATTTTTTGATCTCTTGTTTATCTAGCTTGAAGATATGTATCTCTTTTTCTTTAGTATATGATATATTATACAAATTATCATATCCATTTCTTTTGTCTCTTCTTATAATTTTAATATTTAACAGTTAGCATTCTTATAAAATAGATGAGACTCGATTTTATTATTGTCTAAGTTTAAATATTTTTTCCTTAAATTTATAATTTGTTATAGTTCATACCACTAGCATGATTCATTTTTATAATAATAACTTCCTTTTGTATTTCATTATTCAATTTCTTTCATTTTTATTAGATTCATCATGAATTCAAAAAAATATATAGGTTATTTTGTTTCAACATTGTTGTGGACATCTAATTTCAACATTATGATGAACATTCAATCACTATGATATAACTTTCATGCACCTTGCACCATTATAAATGAAAATCTTGGATAACTTACTTTACTAATCATAATGACTTATAATTTATGATAAAATAATTTAGACATTTATGATTGTGTTTCTAGAATTTTGTAAATCCTAAAGATAAAATAATCTCTTTGCATAATCCCATAAAAAAAACTCCTCAAAACTCAATGACAAATTAATTGCCAAAATTAATCAGCATAATAATTTCTTAATAACTCGAATATCATAATAAATACACATTTAATAATCTTTATTTATTTTTTATTATTTTTATTTTAAGTCAGCAATATTATATCTTTTAGCATATTTTTCAATGTGTTAGCAAATAATACATCACTTCACCATGTAATAATTACTTACAATATTTATATTTTATAAATTCTTTGCGCATGTCTTCACCAATTTTGAAGTCAACATAAAAAAACTCAAACATGTAATGATAAAAATACCATGTCAATTACAATAATATTTCAATGTCAATTAGATTGATACGGTTACTACACATGACCATTGCATGAAAACAAGTTTTGGGTCTAAATGTTATCTGGTTTCATTATTTCAATGTCACTTCCAATAATATTTCAATGTCAATTAAATTGATATAGAGGCCCGGCCCGACACAAGGCACGCACGGTTCGGCCGTGCTTGGGCCGGCCCGGCACGGGAAAATCCCGTGTCCGAGTAAGGCACGGCCCGTGCCGTGCCGTGCCGTGTCGAGGCCAACCGTGCCTAACCCGACACGGTTCGGTGGCCCGTGGCACAGCACACCGGCACAGCATTTTCCCCTTCCCACAAAAAAGACTGCATGTCGGGTCCAATCAGACCCGACCCACGTCCACCGAGCCGACCTGATTCCCCCCTCCCCCCCCAACGGGCAAAAAAAAAATAAAAAAAAAAATTAAATTGTAGCCGTTGGATCTCGCCTCCAACGGCTAGGGAGCAGAATATAACGGCCTTCATGATTCTGCCCCTTAAAAATTTTTAAAAATTAAAAAAAATCAAAAAAATGACTTTTTTAAAAAAAATATTTTCTATAATCTATAAATTTCACCCCCCTCTCTATGATATTTATATTTTTCATAAATATTTTTTCTCTCAAATCTCACATTTTCTCTCTCAAAAATCTTACACCTCTCACTCGGGACTCGAGAAGTCAGGATTTCATCATTCGGCTTAACTTTTCGGGAATCTCAACTTGAGTTTTAAATTTTGAGCTAGACTATAATGCACCGTGCACGTGATCGACCTCACTACTTTACTGGGTAATATATTTTAAGTTTATTTTTTTACTTTCTCTCTCTCTCTAGTCTCTCTCTAGACCTAAAATAGATAAATTTTAAATATATCATCTAGTCTCTAAATAAGTGTCCTGATTAACAAAAATCATAAAAAATGACAAATACTAATGAAACATATTTAAATTATGAAAATAAAAATATTACACAGAGATCTGAGGTTACTGAAACTTTGGTTTCTCCAGTCGTCTCAACCCAAACTTCTAAAAAATAAAAAACTAGGAGGACTACTGTAGTTTGGACTCATTTTAATATAATAAAATAAAAAAATATTAGGGATGAGGAAGAAAAAATAGCACAGTACAAATATTGTATGAGACTTTTAACATGTAAGAGTTCGTTTGGAACTTGACACCTTAAGAGGCATGCCGAATTATGCACCAAAAAATATGATTCATTAGATCCTAGGCAAACCCAACTTGGCACTTCATTTTTTGAGACTGGATCGAGTTCAGTCTCAAAGTTTACTCCCTTCATATACTCCAGCGAGTTGGATAGGAACAGCATGACCAGACTTATCATATTGATGGGTCTTCCGATCAGATTTTCGGAAGATCCAAGGGTAGTGCGCATCATGCAGACATATTTTCAGCCTGCTTATCGTACGATTCCTAGGTCCACATCTAGGAATGACATACTAAAATTATATAAGTTAGAAAAAGAAAAAATAATTAATGAATTTATGGCATATAGTGAAGTGATGTTCATGATGTCCGATATCTGGACAAGTCACGATAAATCATCTTATGCATGTCTCACCAGCCACTATGTAGATTCTAACTGGACAAAGAAAAAAAAAATTTTAGGATTCTCTGAGATTCTTCATCCTCATGATGGCCCGGCCATTTTTGAGTATATGATCAAAATATTTAGAGAATATAAAATTCAAAATAAAATTTTTAGTGTCATATTCGATAACGCATCTAATAATGGAGTAGTAATTAACATATTTGTTAGGAATATTAGAGACGCACCATTAGAAGAGATTTTTTATGTCAGATGCATGGGTCACGTGATTAACCTGATTGTTCAAGTGGGTATGAAGGTGTGTTCCCCCGCGTTGGATAATATACGTAATGCACTAAAATATATTCGTACTCCTCGCATACAACAAGAGTTTGGTAGTCTCTGTTTGTCTGTGAATCTTAAGAAGAAGAAATTTCAATCGGATGTAATACATCGTTAAAATTACACGTATCTAATGTTGGAATCATGTATTTGATACGAACACGTAATATCCAACTACGTCAATAGTAAAAGTGACGAACTTATAATTGACAACACTGACTGGGTTCCAGGAATTTCATAAATGAAATTCCTGGAGATTTGTTATGACACGACGAACATGTGTTCGTCGGTTTATACGCCCACGACTTACATTGCACTCCGGTGTATATGCAACATTAGTAGCATGTTTAGGAAGTATCGAGCTGACCCGACACTTATCCATATAGTTGCAAAGATGGAAACCAAGTACTTGAAGTACTGGTCCACCGTTCCATCTCTTTATTGCCTCGCTGCATGCATGGAGGGTTAAGGTGGAAGGGGTAGAAAACACCCTGACTTACATTTCCTCGTGCATGAACCTAAAAAAACCACCTAAATGGTTCATTCACGAGAAGTTGACTGACTTGTTCACATACTACGATACTAGGTATGGTGGTGATAGTGATAATGAGACTGTGATTACTAACATGAATACCTTGTTCAGAGATGATGAATTTTTCATTCAGCTAGCGAGGGGAAAACGTAGGGGTGGACCATCACATAGGAGCGAGCTTTCTCGGTACTTAGATACCGACTACTGCTCAATCCTATCACATTCTGATACTAAGAATCTTGATATATTACAGTAATAGAAATCATATAAGTCCACCTTTCTTGTGCCATCTAGGATGGCACGGGATCTACTGACTCCTTCGGTATCGAGCGTAGCATCGGAGTCTACTTTTTCTGTTGCAGTGAACGTGATTTCGGATAGGAGATCGAGATTACGTCCAGATATTATTGAAGTATTAGCTTGTTTGAAGGATTAGGAGGATTCGAGGTTTAGTATCTATGATCGTGCTGGAGCTGGGACTGGGACTACAACCGCATCCACTGTGATAGTGGATGAGTTGATTGCTGATGATGATGATTCATATAATGTTGATCTTGATGTTGCGGCTGATGATGCTCATGATATGCCGATTGACGATTGATGATGATCTACTATTTTTTGATTTTGATGTTTTGTTTTTTATTGATTGTACGTTTTATTTATACATTACGTTGAAACTTTAATTTGTTTGGTTCAGACCTTCAGTATCTAATGGCTGATTAGTCATTTTTCATTTTGTTTGCTTATGTTTTTTTTACCTTTTAATTTTTTAACATAAATTATTGATTTATTTATTTTTTTATTTTAATTTTTCATTTAAAAATTTATAACTTTATTATATAATTCTAATAAATTTTAAACTAATTTTATTTTACATTATAAAAAAAATTTAAACTTTGTAAATTTAATAAATTTTAAACAATATTCATATTATAAATTTATAATATTATACATTATCTATAATTTTATATATAATTTAATAATTTATATAATTAAAATAAAAATTAAAAAAAATTCCTGGCCAGGACTGGCCCGAGTGGGCCCGGCCTGACTTTTATAAACCGTGTCTGGCCCGGCACGAAAGCACGGTCGTGCTCTAAGAAAATGGGCCGGGCCGGCCCAGCCCGTTTGACACCTCTAAATTGATATGGTTACTACACGGGACCATTGCATTACAATGGTTCGATAACTAGTCATGCAACGGTTGGTCTTAATGGCCATTGGGTAAGCCGTCAGGGGTGGAACATGACTATTTGATTAATCCAACAATCCAACTCCCCCTCCTTAACAAAGTCAAATGATTTTTCAGGTATAGTGAACTTTATGTTAGCATAGAACAAAATGAAGTTCCAAAATACATCATATTATAATCATGATTTGATGAATCATTCCATAGGCACACTATGGAATGTGCTATAGATGAATCTTGCTTACTAACGATAACATTTAATCATGAGGAAGCCTCGTGGGCATCAACACAACCAAAATCTGATCTTTTAACTATAATCATGATTGTGCTTGATAATTGTTTATAGTTCAAAGACAAGGAAAATGATTTCATCAAAGAATCAAGTTTTTGGTGAGAAAGCAACATTACATCATCTAGCAATTGTGCCCTGTAACTTTCAGGCCTATTGTCGTAACGCCTTAGAAGCTGAAGGTCTGTCCCTGAAATCAGTTTCGTCATCATGTATGTCTCCCATGGTATGTCCCTCTTAAGAACCTGAAAAACAGAAAAAACATCAGCCCAACCCAAATAATACCCTGTTCAAAATTAATGCATGTGATCCACATAATTCTAAGATAAAATTTAGTAGAAAATATCAGCCCGAACCCGAATAGTACCTGCTCTGTTGTTAGAACAGCATGATCCATTGGTATGGAAACAACAGAAACAATGGTTCTTCAATTCAAGGACCTAAAACACACAAATTTAGTAGTAGAACTTAAGATTCCCAAGACCATAACTTCATCTCCAGAAAAATATAACAGAAAATCACAAACCAGAAGAATAGATTTATAGAAATAAATATGGAACCATTGTTAATTGAAAAGACCAACAAATCTCAACTACAATTGCAAAACAACACAAAAGGGAAGTGACATTATATGTTCAACATGCTACAACTAAAAGGAGAAGTTAATAAGCAGGTATTGGAAAAATATATTGTACCAGGAGAGAGGTATGCAGTAATTTTGTGGTGGTAAGAAAATAACCTAACTAGGTGATGATATTCAGACATCTGACAATCTTGATACCATTAGAACATATCAAAAACTTTAGACAAGCCTTTCTATTCCATAGCCGATACCAACTCCAAAGTGCCACAACCAACATCACCACTACTATCACTCCTACCATTGATACAAACCCACCATGACCAGTCATCACTGCTACAGCCACAAGCTTGTTCATTGACACATAGTTAAAACCCTAAGTCCAACTGTCAGGCAACGCCCACGCACAGCACGTCCCTGATTTACCTCCTCCTTTCATCACCCTTGTTACACAAGAAAAATAGATGTGAAGGGTAGAAAGGGTGAGAGTGTGACTAGAAATTTTTTTTTTTAATTTGTCATTTTAATTTATTAAATTTTTGTTGTTATATGTTTTTATAAATTTGTATTATAATTTTCATAATTTTATGTCCATGAACATTTTTCTTGAAACAATAAGACTTGATGTTAGTAATCAACTTAAAGAAAATACCCAAAGCATAAAGCTATCGCTTAGGGCAAGTTTTAATAGTGATTATTATCTTTACAGTCTTATCCCTAAAAATCAAAAAAAATATATATACTAAGTATCGAACCCAAGGCCATTGGCCTTGGATGAAAGTACTTGTCATCACACCAAGACCAAGACACGGCCTTTAATATATTTTATTGTATTAGAAAATAAGCATACAAAAACAAAAATATTTCATTATTATACACAATCAAATACAATAACAATGTATTTTTGGAAATTTGAAAAAAAGATTTCTTCTAGTCATCAAACATGATAGACTATATTTTTGCTAGGAATGTGATGACCATTCGATACTATATACCAAGCACAAGCACCCCACAAATATATGTATCACAAATCCAAAATGAATTTTGAAATCATTTATTCTTTTTATGAACAAAAAAATCTATAATTATTAGATCACAACAAAATCATAGTTGAATATATTCAATAAAGACAAGAACAAATGCAATGCACAAAATTATTTTCCATAATGTGAACAATCCAAATTGTGTTCCATGTCACTATTCTTCTAGAATATAAACTCTTTAAAAAAGCTTTTACATCTATTTTCATTCTAAAGTTTATTATTTTTAATTTATTTTTAGCTCTAAATAAAATCTCTTTCAAATAGTTTCGACTTCTTTTTGTATTCTAAGTTACTACATATATTCTGAATTAGTATTATATTATTCTCATCTTCAACACATATAATATAACTTAAATAACTATCTTTTTATTCTCTTATTTTACTAACTTAGAGATATTTTTCGTTTCTTATTTAGAATCTAGTCTATTATAGAAATTATTGTGTACTCTTATATTTGTATCTCTGAATGTTTCGCTACTCAACCTATTTGCATTCTTTTAAATCAGATAAAACTCATTTATTTTATCTCAAAAAATTTTATATTTTTCCTTAATTAAAATATACAATTTTATTATTTTGCCACCAAAATTCCTTTTTATAATCAATTATTTGTTTTGTCTCTTAGTTCCATTTCCTTTACTCCATTTTCTTATTAGATTTACCAACAAATATATTAATTTAGAGGTGTTACTAAAAATATGTATGAATAAAACAACAAAATAACATTCATATAAAAAAATAAATAATACAAGTTAAAAAAATTTCATATCTAACAAAAAAATCATTAATAAAGGTGACAAATAATTACAAAATATAAGTTTTCACTACATTAAATAATATCCAACACCAAATATACGTACTATCTAAAAATTTTTCTTTTATGAATTAATACAAAAATTATAAAAAATTATATGAAAACTATCTTATATTCTATGACCAATCCAATTTCCTCAATTTGACAATGACCAAGATGAATCCTAGATGAATTTTCCATTTCCATATAGATATTGTCATATGCAAGATCATCTCCTAAACGAGCCAACTAAAAATCAACAAAAAACATATTTTTAAAATTTTTGAAATATATATTTCATTCAATTCAAGAAATTATTTGTATTTACATTTAGCCTCATTATTATATATCACATATATTATTCTTGCATATATGTATAGTTTTAAAATTTTAAAAAATATATATTATTCTCACATATCACACATTTATATGTAACCTCATCACTATACACACTAACTATATGATAGTCAGATTGATAAAAGGATAATTAATTACACGAGGGGCCGAGTAACAATATGGAATGAGTTGAAGAGGAGAGAGACACGAACAAAAATCTGAGAGAAAGTAATATATAGATAATATTACCCTCAAAAATCAGAGATATTATATCGAATAAATTTCAAACATGAAACTAATCATCATTACAAAATGGCACTTGCTATCATAATCTTTTTTCATTGCATATTAGTGAAATTGCTTCAACTTCCTAACTAACTAAATCTAAAAGACTATAACTAATTTGCAAACCAATTGGACTTTTTTTCATCCTTGGACCCAAATCCTAAGTTCCACATGCAATTGACCCTAGTGCTCATATCTAAATTATTTTGAAAAAAAAAATCATTTTAATCACACTATGTTTGGTATTCATTTCTTAATGACACCATTTATGTCGAATTAAGTTGTCGGATTAGGTTCTAGAATTGATCCACTTGAATATTATGCAAACCCATCAAACAAATATTTTTATATTTTCTAGGCACCTTATTCATTTTTTTCTATTGTCATTTATGATTTTTTTTATCTTATATATTGGGTATTTGTTGTTTTGAAAACATAGAAAAAAAAAAGAATTTAAAAAGCAATAATTTTAGTCATACAAAATTACAAGTATCCAAGAAAGATATTAAAAGTTTCATTACTCAAGCACAATAATTATCAAAAGATAAGATGTACTTGCAATAATTATAACTTTTGTATCTTGACCATAGTTTTAAAAGGTACAAGATACACTTATACATTTAAAGGGTCACCTTCACTAAAACATGCCTAAACATGCACAATATCACATAATTTTTTTTCAAAATATAAACACATTTAACAATGGAGAGCATCAGAGAAAATTATGAGAATAGATAATTTAAAAGAACAAAGTAAAATTTTATTTATATTTGGAAAAATATATTTCATTAAATGAAATAATGTTTTAGTAAAAACACATGTTTTAGCCATATAGAGAACGTTTAGGATCAAGGAAAGCCACGGCAAAGAGAAGAGTCTTGTACGGTATGTCATATTCACGGCAATTATCATGGTGCATGATGAGGTTCCATTACATACCTTTAACAATTATGATATTCACCAGCAACATATTTTTGTTAGAATAAATTTATCAATTCAATATCATCATCATCTTTACAAACAAAACTAATAATCATTGAGAACATCATTATCACAAAATATTAGTATTATAGACTTCTATCCAAATTTTTTTCTCCATTACATATTCATATTTTTTCCATTAAACTCTCCATATAGACTCCAGAGGAATTAGTTTCAAATGTAAATAATCATATTATAAATAATACTTTATTATTTTTTTTGATTTTGTACTACTCATTCATGAAATTATCATATTCAATATGATAATCTTTAGAATCATTAGATGTAGTGACTTTAAATTAGATAGTCATATTCTTTCGCATGTATTATACGTTCTTGCCTCTCTTTAAAATTTGTTTTTTTTTTGTGAATCATGCAAGCATCATAATTTGATTTTATTTTCACTATCTAATGTTGTCTTCAGAATTCTAAGAATTAAATTAAGCCTTAATTGAGAATTAAGCAAAATAATTTTTACATTTTCTCTTCTATTATTGAGAAAATTTTTAAACATTTAATTATCAATATTTCCCTTCGTATGTGTTTTTATCTCAATAATCATTTGGTGGCTAAGTTTTGAGACTAGCTTAAAGTTGATATCTTTTTTGATTGTATGGTATGCTAATTATGAGAGTATGGAATATCTTTTTCACCTTAAACATATAGATGACATTAATATGCAATTATTTCATGTTGTTATGGTTTATACTTTTTTTTTATATTTTTTATGTTATGAATTAAAGTAACCAACTTATGGGCTAACTAAATCCAATCATCATGTATCTATCACATAGTTATGAAAGGCGCGCCTAAAGCTCAGGCGCCACTACTCTCGGGAAAAACGCCTCACTTCAGGCGAGGCGCAAGCGGGTGAGGCGCAGCAGGCGTCGACTTCCAGTTTTGGCGGTGGCAGGCATCGAGCCAGGTACACCCTTCTTCTCCTTCTTCCTCTTCTTCTCCTCTCCTTTTTTTTGCTGGATTCGCCATCGAAAATGAGAAAATTTCGTTGGAGAAGAAGGGCAAAGCAACGGTGGGAGAAGCGACAAGAGGTGGAACCATGCAAAACACATGAGGAGCACGTTGGGGAAGACGACGTATTCGGCTGATCCAACCCAAAACGACATCGTTTTGGGTTGGGTTATATTTTTTAAAAAAATCAAAACAACCCAAAACGACGTCATTTTGGGTTGATTTTGTTTTTTTTAAATAAACAAATACCTCAAAACAATGTCGTTTTGAAGTTCTAATTTATAATAAAAAAATGTCACCTCCAAAACGATGCCGTTTTGAAGTTTTATGATTTTAAGCCCTATAAAACCCCATCTTTCTCGGGTTACACCTTAAAACCCTCAAAATAACCCTCCCAAAAAACTCTTAAAGCTGGAGTGAAGAGGAGAGAAAAAAGAAGAGACTCAAAAAATATTTTTTTCATTTTACCTATTTTTGTTGTGAAAAAATTCTTCAAAAGATAAAAAAACATTTTCAAAAAATACTTAAAAACTAGGGGAAATTTTTTTGAATAATACTTTGAAAAAAATATGTAATTTTCAAAAAACTAATACAGAAAAAAGGAAAAAAATTCTGAGAATTAACGAAAAATAAAAAAAAATCATGAAAAAAATTATGAAAATTATGAAACAATTAGAACAAAAATTATAAATAATTTTAGTTGTTTGGCAAAAATGAGTATGTTTAGAATTTATAGATTTATAATATATAATATATTATGTATATGTTTTCATTTTTTTCTTAATATATTTATCATTTTATTGTAGATTTGTTGTAAAGATACATAAAAATGAACAAAGAGATTGAAGTTGAAGTAGATGCCTCAAGTGGAAGAAAAGATCGGGGATGAAAATATGCTTGTTTATTAAATGAGAAAGATACGTGTACACTCATTTGTATTTTTTGTGATAAATTAACTAAAGGAGACATTTATAGACAAAAGCAACACCTTGTTGGAGGGTTTAGAAATTCAAAAAAGTGTAGAAGATGTCCCGAACATGTTAGAAAAGAAATAGAAGATTATATGCTAGCCAAAAAAACTCAAAAAAATCAAATAAGTTTTGGAAGTCATAATGTGAATGAGAATATATTTGGGTTCCAAGATGAAGATGATGAAGACCTGGAGGTTACTAGCAAAAGGGGAAGAAATGATATTTCTAGTGGTGGTAGCAATGGAGGGGAAAGTGGTGGTAGTGTTAGTGGTAGTTACATAAAGAAAATGAGGCAGAAAGGTCCTATGGATCATTTCTTTACTCCTAATCCAGAAATGATTATTCAAAATAGAAAAAATACTCAACTAATATCAACAATGCATACAAGAAAGAGACCAATGAGAGAGCGGATATACTATTTTGTAGATGGATGTATGAAGTTGCGATTCCATTTAATACAGTGAACTATGCTAGTTTCCAACTAATGCTTGAGACAATTGGGCAATATGGTGTGGGTTACAATGGACCAAATTTTTATGATGTAAGGGTTACTAACCTCCAGAAAGAATTGGCTCTCACAAAGACTTCAATGAATGTTCATTTCACAGAATGAAAACAAAATGGATGTTCAATTATATCAGATAGATGGACTGATAGGAAGGAAATGTCATTGGTGAATTTCTTGGTAAATTCTTAATGAGGGACCGTGTTTATGAAATATATTGATGCTTCTTCTATGATCAAGATGAGAGAGAAATTGTTTGAATTACTTGACAGTTTTGTCGAGGAAGTTGGTGAAGCCAATATTATTCAAGTGATAATAAATAATGTTTCAAATTATGTGGTGGCAAGTACTTATAATTTAATTTCAAATTTTCATTTACTTATTTATGTAAGTGATTACATCTATTATCTATTTATTATGTGTTTAAATTATGTAGGGAGGTTGTTGGAAATAAAAATACCACATATGTATTGGACACCATGTGCCGCACATTGTCTTAACTTGATACTAGAAGATATTAAAAAACTACCAAACATCAAGAAGACAATAGAGAGGGTCATATCCATAAACGGCTACATCTATAATAGAATGGGTTTGCTCAACATGATGAGACGATTTACTGAGCAAAGGAAGTTGTTAAAGCCTGCTAAGACTCAGTTTACAATGACCTTTATCATCTTATCCCGTATCAATGAACAAAGAAACAACTTAAAGAAGATGTTTACTAAATCAGATTGGACGGAAAGTAAATGGACAAATGAGCAAAAGGAAAAAAATGTAGCCAATATAATTTTCATGTCTTCTTTTTGGAATACTATAGTATTTTGTTTGAAGGTATCAAGTCCTCTTGTATATGTGCTTCGTTTGGTGGATGGTGAAAAGATACATCCTATGGGCTATTATTATGCAGCCATGAAAAAGGCGAAGGAAATCATCATCAAAAGCTTTAATGAGAATGAAGAAAAATATAGAAAAATCATGGAAATCATTGATAGGAGGTGGGAGGTTCAACTTCATCGGCCTTTACATTCAGCTGGGTATTTTTTGAACCCACAATTCTATTATGATATAGAAGGATTAGGAATTGACCTAGATTCAAAAATCTTTGAAGATGTATGTAGTTGCATTTCGAGATTGATGAAAAACAGAGATGAACAAGATACAATTATATCACAACTCGACTTGTACATGCATGCTAGAGACCTTTTTGGTAATGAGTTTGCCATTAAAACAAGGAAGACTAAACCTCCAGGTTAGTCCTTTAGTTTTGTTAATTTGTGCATTGAAATTATTATATATGTTTGGTTAAAATAGGTGAAATGTTCAACTAATAATTTATTTATATAAATTGTAGCTAAATTGTGGGGTATGTTTGGATCAAGTGCTAGAAGTTTGCAAAAGTTTGCATTGAGGATTCTCAACCTAACATGTAGTACATCAGGTTGTGAAAAGAATTGAAGTATCTTTGAGAATGTAAGTTACTAAAGCAATTATATACAATTGAATTTGTGTCTTTAAGTTATAATATTATTTAATGTAACTTAGATTCTTCAAAACTAAAACATTGAGATATAATCATGAAAACTATTTATTTTTTCTGTTTCATAGCAAGATGAGAAATAGGTTGGACCATCAACGCTTGAATGATTTGGTGTACATTAAGTACAACCGAACCTTGATGAAAAGATACACTGAGCATCATACCATTGATCCCATTATCTTGAAAATAATAGATGATAGCAACGAATGGTTGATGAGAAAAATAAAAGATGAAGGTATTGCAGAATATGATTTGGTATTTGAATGTGATGATTTAATATGGGGTGATGTTGCAAGAGCTAGTAGAGCTGAGGAGCTTAAGGTTTATACAAGAGCTAAACCAAGCAAAACACAAACACCAACACCAAAACCAAAGTCAAGACCATCTAGCTCTAAACATACTCATACTCTTGCTTTGATTGATGAAGATTAAAAGATGATCTATTCATCGGGAGAGAAAGATGAAGAAAATGGAGAGTGGAAGATTGATGATGGGGATGATATTGATGAAGACTTTCTTGATTTAGATTTTGATGTAGATACATGAATGTTTATTTTGTTTTAGAACTTTGAATGTTTGTTATTTTGTTTTGAAACTTTGAATGTTTGGATGATGGGAGCACTATTAATATTTAATTTTTATTTTTGATGTTCTTTAGTTTATTATTAGATAAAAATTAAAGACTATATTTAGTAAAATATATAATTTTTATGTGTATTAGGCTGGGTGCGCCTCAAATAAAAAAGCTCGCGCCTCAAGTACACCTTGCACCTTAAGGCCCCAAAAGACTTTTGTGCCTCAGTGCGCCTTAAATAACTATGATCTATCAGGATTCTCTATGCACATTTGATATACAAATGTTAAACTAGTTTTTACAGATATAGTTATTTTTTCACATTTTATGATATTTGAGTAAATCAGAATTCTAGCTAATGTCATTATTTGTGCCACATTTCAACACCAGCATCATCTTCAGTATGCCAGCACCAGAAGATTCTACCAAGCACCAAAATATTTCATTAGCACCTGTCAGCATTGAATTTGCTGCAGGAACACTGGCAACAATGTCTACTGACCGTCAGCATCATCCACAGTAAAATTGGCAACAAGACATTTCATGTGTTGTGTGCCATAGTATGCCATCATTTTAAGGGGACGAAATTGATTGGGAAGGAGTATAGTGTTGTGTGTGTGAAATTTGGTATGTGTTTGGGCATATTCAATTGAAAAAAAAAATGAAAATGTGTTTAAGCAGAATTGTAGCGTGCAATGTGGTAAGTGCAAGTGTGTTGTGTGCGCGCTAAATGTGTCAACCCAATGTTGGCATCAGTTGAGGGAGAAATGATGAAAAATATATTGTCTATATGGAGACATAGTAAATTATTTTCAGAGATTAGGTGTATTTTCAGAGACAAAAAGAAAGGGGGGAGACAGAGGAAAAAAGAAAACAATTTTATTAATTTGAAAAAATTATTTTTGAATATAACAAAAACCATATATGTGATTTGGGGAAGCTTATATGTTAAATGCTCTCAAACAATGAAAAATAAACCACATAAACAATAAACAAAAAATAACTTAAACCACAACAACTTCATTCAAGTTGGGGCTTATATGTCACAACTCACAAGCCCTTAGCAGCTTAGCCGTGAAGAGAAAAAAAAAAAACTTGTTCTTTGAGAGCATTCATAAAGATATCAATAATTTGCTCATTAATAAATATGTAGACAATAATAATCAAATCGCCATTGATGTTATGAAAAAATAACAATCAGCTTTAATATATTTCATCAACTCATAAAACACCAAGATGATAGTATAGCAATGTGTTGGACTGATTGATTATCACAGTAAAGTGTCAACGATCTCTGAATTGGTAGACAATGCACCTCCATGAAATCATGATCCATTGATGCTTACAACTAATCATTATCAATCTTATATTTTACCTTTGACTTGATCTCAAAATAACTATATGATTCTTATTTTTCCAAAACACGATAACACGTATCTAGTAGATCTCCTCATTGTGATTACAGGTTCCCAACTAGAAACTAAATATATCTCTATAATGTTGTGTCTATAATTTCTAAATGTAATCTCACGTCCTGAAGCTTTCTTCACAAACTTAAGAATATTAAGCAAACTACATGAAACGAATATTTATCAAATCTCCTCAAAGTAGTCTAATCCATCAACACTTGTACCACACAAATAATTATCTCACAAATTATGTTCAGGTTGCATAATGAGTCATCTCATTCTAATCAGTCAATTGGCAAATCATGAACTGGATAATATTATCAAATAAATAAAATATTCTTGAAGAATATATCAAAATGATCAAGTCACAAACTCTCTTACAAGTATTGAAGGAGTCATACACACTCAACACATTATGATCAATCACCATATTAGTTTTAGTTTGAAGTAAATTGTCCAATAAGTAATCCACATAATCTTAGGTCACAAACCAAATCCATATTGACATAGTCCAATAGTATATATTTACTCTTAATTTCCACATGAATATCCCTAGTGATCACACACTAATTTCATTCATTTTTCTCCATTTTATCTAGATATGTCAAGTGGGCCGGGTGAGTTAGGTATGGCATGGTCCAAGGTCATGCCTAGATCGTGACTGTGTTGGTACATGGCATGATTCATGTTGCGCAGGATCAATGCTGCATAGACCTCGTGCAGTGCCAGAATCGACTCGTGGCACAGAGAAATTTGAAAAAAAAAAATTAACTTTTTTTTCCCTTTCACATTTGATCGTTCGGGCATTGGCCACAAGCCAGAGTGCCACACTGCAATTGCCAGTGCAAGCCACTACACTGCTAGTGCCACTACCCACTGAGAACTAACCACTGCACTGCTAGTGCCACTACCTACTGAGAACTAACAACTGCACTGCTAGAGCAGCTACCCACTGAGAACTAGCCACTGGCCAGGGAAAGTGGCCACTGACCAGTGGGTGGGTCTGTGCCTCTGTGGGTAGTGGCCTGTGGGGCATGGAGTGGGATCCTGGAGACTTAAGTCACTGGAGTGGCAGGTGGCTAGTGGTCTGTTTGACAGTGGCAGTTTCGTGCCACTGTCAGCCAGCCTGGCAAGACATAATCCGACCTTGCACAACCCGACATGCCTGATTCAAAAAGGCAATACATCAAGTAGTGCTGGGATGACCTACCATGTGGCAATGCAGACACGGCACAGCCCAAACACCCAACTAGTGTCAAGTCATGCATGACCCAAGTACCCAACTAGTTTCATGTCCAGCACGGCATAGTAGCCCAACCAGGCCACCAAAAAATGAGTCATGATAACTTGACACAGTTCATTTTACACCTCTAGTTTTATCTTACAAAACAGCACACTTCCACATTGATATCAATAAAAATAAAAACTTACACAAACCACCACAATATTATATAAAATTTCTAAAACCAAATATTTCAAATATTTTAATATACTCAAACATTGTCCGAAAGCCACCAAGAAAGGATCAAAATACCCATTGAAGCACTTTTGCACGGATGCTGCAATGCCAACTACCATGAGGACTATCATCGTACACCAAAAAATATTTTTGGATCACTAGAAACATGTTGTTGGAAGTTAAATGGCCACAAAACACCAAGTAAAGTCCAAGATACTCATTGTATGTGGGTCTTTCATAATGACATGTCAATGCTACCATTGTTGCCACAAACTATCAATGACTGTTATCACTAAACCAGCCAAAGGGTGCGCCAGCACCCGTGCACCCCAATGTTGCCACCACTTCACCAAAAATAATCCTATGAAACCATGTTCAATGGTTGTTTAGATTTTGGTTCAAATTAGGTGCATTTTCGAGAAAGAGAGAAGAGAGGAAAAAAAGAAAAAAATAATAATTTTATTAAATTGAAAAAAAAAATTAAGAATACAACATAAAGTGTATAAATAAATAAATAAATATATATATATATATATATATATATTAAGACAACCCAAATATTGAGTACTTTTAAATAATGAAAACAACAAACTAAATAATAATAAGCAAATAAAACAAATCTTAATAGTTATAAAATTAATGATTAGACTACACACCGAATCAGACACATCAAATAATATATCAAAAATATTATGCATTTAATCATAGACTAATAACTCGTTTGATAAAGTTGAAAAAATTAAAGTGCTAAAAAATTAAAATTGAATTTTATAAATATTAAATTTATATTAAAAGGATGTTTGATAAATTATTGTTAATTGAATACTAAATATAAATATATTATTTGATAACTATAAATGCTAAATGATAAAAATGATATATTTTACATATTTATCCTTATTATCATTGTATTACATATTATCTAACATAAATAGAATTTTTAATGAATTTTTTGTTACTATATTATTAATTATTAAAAAAAATTAAATCCCTAATCATTAAAAAAATATTATTAATTATTAAAGATTTAAGTGCGTTATCAAACATCCCCTAACACACCATAGTCGTAAGATTATTAAATTTGAATTTATTTTCAATTTAGTAACCCTATTTATTTTGATCATAAGTTTGCACGAAAAGAAATAATTATAATGATTACTAATATTGAAATTCTACCTCAATTTATCAAATATCTTAGACTAATTTATTGTATGCATATATATATCTAATTAGCATATTATAAAAAATTATAAATTTTACAAATAAGTAACAATTCAGTATCTTAAAAAATATAATTGAATTGTATCGATAATATCTAACATATAAATTAATGTTAAATTCATATAATTAATTATCAACATATTATATTTGATTTCATTAATACTAAAACTAATAAAATCATAATAAATAAAATTAATTGAGACAATTTTCATTTCTAAATTTCTTAAAAATTTTTATTGTATGCACTCTTACATCATATATTATGAATATATGCATATATAATATTAGTGGTATATATAAATAATATAGATCATACTCATATTTTAATAACATAACTGTTAAGATGAAAAAAAAATTAAATATTAGATGATCATTTCACGACTTTATTATTTAGCTACTTATATGAATCTAAGAGTTAAAATTAAATGAATCAAAAATATTATTATATTTAATTTCAGCACTTTATTATGAAAATTATATGTACTTATATGAACTAAACAAGAGAAACTTATTATAACATTAATGAATATTCACAAAACTATTATTATATTTAATTTCATATTATTGTATTTTATTTTATATTACACTTGCACAATTTAATAATAAAAAAAATATTATTAAAGTTATTTTTAAATTTTTCTATTTTTTTAAGTTTTAGATGTACTAAAGTGTGTGTATATATATATATATTATGAATAATTTATCATCATCACTATCAAGCAACCTTTATCACTACTATTTGGGATATATTATATGAAATTTTTTTTCTAACCTATTTTGTTAAAAATTATGTATATTCTCAGTTATTAAGTTATTAAATCTTTATTTATAATTTTTTTCTCATTTAAACCTCTAATTCTTTTCATTCTTTCTACCCAAACAACCTTATATTCAATAACTAATACACAAGAAAATCTATGTTGGATGAGACCAAAACACTCAAATAATTTTCTCACTTAACTTATTATCTATAGTTGTTATTCTAATCTTTTTTTAATAACTTTATTTTAAATTTTATCTTTGATAATATTAACACATTCACTTTATCATCCTCATCTCTAACACCCCCAACTTTTGTATATATTACTTTTTAGTTATCCAATATTTAATTTCATATAATATGGATAATCTCATAAATGATCTATAAAATTTTTTATCAAAACTATTTGGTACTCATTTATTATGAAAAATACTTGATACAGCTCCTCATTTAATCCATTCAATCTTAATCCTATCTATGGAGATACATACTCATCAATTTATCCATCTTTACTTGATATAAAGATCAGATATTAGAAATAACTAATATTTGATATTTCTAACTCTCTTATTTTGATTATTTAATTATTATCATTCTTAATATAATTAAACTCGTATTTTGAGTATTACAACTTATCACAACTAATCATATATTCTTTAGACTGAAATATCTTGTCATCTTCATATGTGATATTTCCTAACATTTGTATATGTTACTTTTTGATTACTCAATATTCACTTTCATAAAATATGATTGATCGTATAATTGATCTATTAATATTATTATTTAAGCTTGGTACTCATTTATGACAAAAAACCCTTGATGAAGCTCCTCATTCAATTCAATCAACTTTGATCATGTCTATGAAATATATATTCGTTAATCTCCTCATCTTTATTTTGATTATCAAATTATTTTGATAATTTATGATATACTCATTTATGATATATAGAGTATTGACTAAGTATTTGAAATAATTGATATTTGATACTTCTAACTTCTTTATTTTGATTATCAAATTATTATAACTCTTAACGAGATCAAACTTATATTTTGAATATTTTGATTTACTATGACTAATTCTAAACTTCTTAGACACAAGTTCTACCCACCAAATTTCTAACTTTTTATCTGATCATTTTTCAATTTCATCAAGTAATATTATATAATATACAAATAATACATATAAAATGATGTCTTCTTTGTTATATCTTATCAGATATATACTTGTTTAAGTAACACCTTTTATATATGTTAACTTGATACTTTTTTATCATAATAGATATCAAATAATAATTAAATTCTTCAATTTCATCTTATCTGATATGGTGAATTCCCACAACCATTAGAAATTCATGAGGAACACCTTAAATTAATATAATTATAAACATCATATCCTCATACATGTCTTCAATTAACTCAATAAATATATTTGATAATTCTTTCTTATATAATACTTATCAAATTAAATCTTTTAGAACTTTATCATTAACTTTCTCTATATTAATAAAAATCATGCATAAGTTTTACTTATTTTTAATGAAATTATATAATCTAGTAAATAACTTTCATAATAGACATTCAGCATAAATCCAAATTAATTCACTAAAATATATATTTTGCTTCTTAATTTATGTTTAATCACTATTTTTCAATGCTTCATAATATAATTCATGAGTATAATACTTTGATAATTATAATCTTAAACATCTTTTTTATTTTATTAATAATAATTTTAATATTTTGACTTTATTTATTCCACATCTTTTTGTCCTCATAATATTATTATATATCTTGGTCAACCACATCATGTTTTTCTCACTCATGGCCCTCCAAACTTCAATAAGTGAACCATCAGGTATTATTGCTTTCAATATTCAAATTATTTAGTTCTATATCATTCTAAATATTCAAATCTAAATATGTAAACTTATTTAAAAAATCATAAAAATATATTATTCATCTCTCATAGACTTCCATATCTTTTATTTGGATCCAATAATTTTCATTCTTTTTTGATTGTCTTTATTCTTAATGCACTTGCATTACTAATATCTCTACTTTTTTTCTCCACATTTTAATAAGTTTATAAATATTTTTTTTTTATTTTATAATTTATCATACAAATCATCATATATCTTAAATTTAGTTTTACTCATCACACATTTAGCTATTTTTTACCTTCTAATACAACTTAACAGTGTCGTTATTTCTATGTTCAATATTTCTTTAAAATAAACTCATTTTATCTTAATGATTTATTGAACCTTAATTTATCTACCATTTAATTCCCTTATATGAATAAATATTTTTTTAGAAACACTTAAAATCTTTTTCAATATTTTTTTATGCAATTAGTCATTTCATTCCATATAATATTCACATCTACATTCAATAATCAATTAATTTCGTCATCTAATTTTTTATTGAACCTTAATTTATTTTTTCATTATATCTTACTTATAGAGCATGAGTACCAATCATATTTAGGATCTCTTCATCTGCTACTAATTTGACTGTTATAAGCTTATCACTCATTCTCTTAACCTTTATAACATTATATTTTAAATTTTCATCCATAGTTATCTCCATAGTAGTCCTATTTGCCTACATACTAACACTTATGATTATCTACCTAAATTTTTCATTCTTCTACTTAGTCACGTGTAAATATTCTATATCAATATTTTTATAATTTATGATATTAACTAACTATATATTTGTATCATTCAATAATTTAATATTCCAAGAATTTACCCGAAACATACTAACTAAGACTAACTTATTTACTTACTCTCATCCAATGAGATGCAAGAACCCTTATTTTTTTATACTATGTCTAGATAGCATCATAGTAACCCTTGCCAAGCAATTATACTCAAACAACATAGCACATAACTTAAAGCATGTAATTTTATAGTATTAGCATATATCAATAATTCAAGATTCATTAATAAATTAGTAACAAATTAATTCAGGCTAGCTATCTACCTGACGCCACCCTATTCCTTTATTTAGGCCTAGAATCAACAATGCAAACATAATTCATAATGACGAAAGACTAAAAACAAAATAATAATAATAATAATAATAATAATATAAGAATACACATAAATATATATGTATGTGTATTATTTCTAAATGATACTCTAAAGGTTACTCTAATTGCATACCCTAATCTGATAAGAATGAATATAAAACCAACCATTACTGATAATCAAACCTCCAACCAAACAAGCAAATTAGCCATAAGTATGTGATCAAGGTTTCCTTAGCATTTGTTTCAACAAGGCTAATGCAAGCAATCATCATTGTCTTGCTATTTCCTCCAAGAGAATCCAAATATGCTAATAATATCCATGTTGAGGAAGTTAATGTTAATTTGAAGGAACTCAAGAACATTTTGGACATCTTTGAAAAATATATTCCCCCTCATCGCATATATGTATAATTGTATATATAATAATAGATGTATTTATGCATATATGCATATATATATATATATATATTATGCATATATGTTGTATAAATGTGTGTGTGTGTGTGTGTGTATTCAGTATATCTATAGAATATTACATGTATGCATATGCATACAACATATATGCAATGCTAGTGCATGTGTGTGTGTGTGTGACTACACACAATGAAATATGCTAATTACGCATATATATAATACATATATGTAGTGTATATAACTTTACCGCATATAGTCCACATGTATTGAATCTAAGCTAGACTAGGTTCGATACATGCCAAGGGAGGCATGGACCATGCTTAGGGCCCAAGTTATGTTGGGTTGCATACAACATGACAGATAACTTGGCCTAGCCCGACACAACCCAACAGACATGAGTTGTCAGTTGACCATCAAGGTCATGTTGGGTTGCTATTTTTCATAGGTGAGTCAGCATGGCATGGTGCCCCTGTGTGAACAAAATAAAATAAGTTGTGTTGGCCCAATATGACTCATTTGTCACCTCTAATCATTAAAAAATATTAAGATAGAAACACCAACCACTATAATTATCTTAGGATCCTCATAAAATTTAATCACTATAAAATTAGGTACTAATATTATAAAAAATATTTTATAAAATATTAACTCTTGCTTGAGAATAATATATAAAATTAGTCTTTAAAATAATAAAAAATATTCTCATTCTTTAGGTACTAATCAAATTATTCGTTCTTCCACTTTAAATTTTAAAATTATCAACTCAAAAGGTAATAGTAACATTACAAATAATTATTTGCTTTTCTTTATTATTGTTTATTATTCACTTAGTATTTTCTTAGTTAATAAAAAATTCTTAAAAATTATTAATTATGATAACATTCAATTTATACTTTTATTTCTTTCACATATTCTATTTATTCATTATTATCCCATTTATCTAATTTATATGATTTATTTTTTAAAACAACTCAATTTTAATCTTATTTTCACATATATAAATTTTTTTTGTTAGATTACAAGTTTTCTAAGAAGTTTTTTTAAAAAATTGAGCATAATAAATTACATATTTTTTCTTATATTATAACATATCTTATTAGATATTTAAAAATGATCAACTCATTATTTATATATTCTCGACTTGGTCACTCTTGGCTAAGCTAAAAAGACTATATCTTAATTATAAAAGTATTTGTATACTATATGAAGAAAAATTCATTCGATCTAATATATACAAACATAGAAGAACCTATTTGAGATAAAACCCAAAAAGAATTCAAATGTTTTATCATAGTTTTTGACAACTATAAACACTTTACATGATTGGTTTTATTTTTATTTTAAATCATTATTTTTTTTATTTTTCAATTATTTCATAAAAAATATAAAATTAAAAATTATTTAAAAAAATAATGACAACAAAACATTAAAATACACATCAGATAATTTTTGCATATATTATATTAATTATTGAATCATACATCAAACTTTATGTATTAATACATCTCTGCAAAATAGAATTATATGAAAAAATAAATAAATATTAAATTAATACGGTTCAGACACTCCACAAATATGTATGCATGTGTATACATGTGTAGATGAAATATGTAAGTTTCAATATACATATAGAAACAAATATGCGTCCACGTGCATGTGCATATGAATATGCACACTCACACTCAATCAAATATAGATGTGTGTATATGAATATGCATATATATAGATATACATATATATATATATATATATATATATATATATATATGCATGCATGTGTGAGTGATTGTATAAGAATACACGTGTGTTTAGTCCAAGAGTACAATATAGAGTTGTAATTGCGATTATCAATTTAGAATTGTTATTTCCTCTCTGTTCTTGTGTCCATTTCTTCCTCTTCTCATTTATAAAGAAATTAACATAGATTAATGGATAGCTGCAGATGCACACATTACGGGTCGATGATAAATCACAGATGAGGCATCAGGGCTGGCTATTTGAAATACATGTGAAATTGAACAAATTAACGCAGCGTTTATTATTTTGAACAACAGAGTTTCCAACAAGAAATCAGATTTTGGCAGGCATAAGTGCGATATCAAATTCTTATAAATGTCGAAAAATCCCAACACTCGTCACTTTGCCTTGACTAGCTAGACGTGGAAATCCCAACACTTTGCCGAACACCAGCAATCATAATAAATGAACTCGGCCGACCAGCCAGTAAGCGAGATGAGAAAACAACTGGGATACGGACGAACAGACTCGGAATCTGCCGCAAGCGGAAGCCGAAAGCGGAAGCCGAAAGCGGAAGCCGAAAGTTAGTGGCATGTACGTTCACGAATCACGAGGCAAATTAATTACCAGAAATTGTCCACGACGCAAACACGTCCCATTCGGCCATTCCTCGTCTGACGTTTTCTTAGTTCTACTCCCTACCGATTACAAAAATATTTACACTTTACTCCAAAATATTTAAAAAAATAATTGAATTAATGAAAAATATTTTTATTTTAGTGTCCCCACAAATCAAAACCTAAAGAACAATATTAATATTTAATTAATTAAATATTATCCTTAAAAAATAAAGATCTTATAAATATTTATTTTAAGGATAAATAAATATTATCCTTAAAATATTTTTTAATTAATAAATATTTTTTTAATTAAATAAATAAATATTATTATCCTTAAAAAATAATTGAACTAATATTATATATTGACCCATATATATATATATATATTATTTATTTATTTATTTTTATTTATTTATTTATTTAGTATTGACTCATATATGAGTCTTAAAAAATAAGATCTGCAATCAAAGTAAATAAGATCTGCAAGCTAAGTAGATAAGATCTTTATTCAAAAGATTTATAGATCTAATTAACAATATTTGTATTTATATTGTATAAATATTTATATTTATATTGTACAAATATTTATATTTATATATATGTAATTATATTTATATAAGTATTTATATATAAATAACAATTTTATAAAAGTTTTCATTTTGGTATTATTTAGGGTTGTATGATAAACAAAAATGTTTGACAAATATAAAAAATTTACTATAATAATATGGCATGTTTTGGTTTAGAAAATAATTTTATATAAACATATTTTTTATGTAAACATATTTATCAAGGCATGATTTGCTTTCGAAAATATAAAAGAAACATTATTTTAGAATATATTTTATAATTCATGTGAAATATAATTTTTGGGTTTTCATTTTTTAGTGCACTAAAAGTAAATATTTTTTTAAATTTTCAATTTCAAACAAATATACCATTAGTAAGTTTTCATATTTTATTATCATTACTCATGTCGTCATTATCCATATGTATGGATGAAAATAAAGGCTCAACATGATTTTTGTATTTGCAACAATTTAAAAGATAAATATTATATAAATTATTTGATAATTTCTTATAATTATACATTTATTTTATGCATGTACATATACACTACCATATAGACATTTTTCTCCCGACTTTTATGAATTATAATTTGTAATTTTATTCAATAGTAAATTAACTATCAAGTGTTATAGATATTTAATCACAAAGATATCATAATATTTCCTCTAATTATGATGATGACATAGTTAATAAATTATTTTAAAATTAAAACTTATATGCACATTTTGTTGAGTCTGCTTGATGTGATGTGGAAAAGCTAGTTTAGAGTAATTCAAGCAATTTAATTTAGTTTATTAAATTCTATTTTATTTTATGATGTGATTCTTTGTTATATGTTATTACATATTTTTGTATGTGTTGAGATATTGAATTTTCTAAAATATTTGCAAAATGAGGTAATGTTTTCCCCATTTCGCATGCTGCTAAATGGAAGTTTATTATAGAAAAAGAAACAATTGGAACTATTAAAATGATATACATCTATGTTTTTTCCATTTTGTTGACTTTAGTTCCATATTTTGTTCTTCTTTTTTCTCATTTGCAAACTTAGTTGGTTCCATATTTTTGACTTTATTTTTTTTAACTTTAGATGATATGATGACAATTGTCTTCATAACATCTATATAAAGAATAGAATAATGTAATGAAAATAGTATGTGTGCAATAAAAAAATTTCTTTCTTCTCTTATTTTCTTTTTTCTCTTGGTGCAACTTCATTTCTCTCATTTTCTATTTTTTGTCTCTAATGCACTAATCAACATCTTCCAACAACTGGTATCGAAGGGCAAATCGATCAATGTCGGCATAATTTCGACACCACTTTAGCACAACTTCTGTATCAAATCAATTTTTCCAATCATCAACTTGGCATCCTCTACTTCAATATTGCATTAACTCATTCACATCTTCAATGGAGAGAATTATTATTTTTGGAGCATAAAAATAAAAATCATTCTACGTGCTTTTGATTTGTGGGATGTAGTGGAAAATGGTATCCTAAAATCCATAAAATCAGCTCAAAAGGAAGAACTAACTATGGAAACCTCATCCACCACAACTACAACTTTTGAAAGCTCATCATCGATGATGAGCTTGATGAAAAAAAGGTAAAAGAAAGATGTAAACACACTTGTCGAAATTCATCTAACTTTTACCGACTGCATTTTTCCAAAAATCATGAACTCTACTTCAACAAAACAAGCATGAGAGAAGTTGAGAGATGAATTCCAATGTGCCATCAAAGTTCAAGCAATACGACTGAAAACTATTAGAAAATAAATTGAAAACATTTGAATAAAAGAAGAAGAAAGTATCAAAGATTTATTTTCTAGAGTTAATGAAGTTGTTAACAAAAAGAAGTCCTATAGTGACACCATCACGGATCAAAAGATTGTAGAGAAAATTGTGATTTCTCCCACTAAAATATTTGATTTTGTGGTAAGCAATATTGAAAAGTCAAAAGACTTCTCAACACTTTCCATCACTGAGCTTGTTGGTTTCATACAAAGTCACGAGTAAAAAATTTCCCGGCAAAACAAGAGGACTTGTTCTAGCTTTATTTTTATATGCTGATTGAAAAGCACCAAAGGTGATTTTCAATCAGTACACAAAAATAAATTTCATAATAAAAGCAAAAAGAATCAGAACCGACGCAATGGCAACAATAAAGGCAATTCAAGCAAACCAAAAGAAGGAGAAAGGAAAGGAAATTTTTTTTGTAGTGTTTGCAAAAAGTCAACACATCTTGAAAAAGATTATTAACACATAGAAAATTCTCAATGCTTGAACTATAAGAAGTTTGGTCACACTGATCAAATCTACAGGTTTAAGCAAAATCAACAGCTATTTTTTTTGAATTCATAGATGAAGCTCACATTTTTTACATTTTCCAAGCTACAACAATGAAGAATGACTTGTAGTTAATCGATTGCGATTGCACAAACTACATGACAAAAATTCAAAATTATTTCATTAATATCGATTCTATCATCAAAGTACAAATAAAAATGGGTGATGAAGCATTGGTTGATTCCAAAGGCAAAGGCATTGGTTGAATCCAAAGGCAAAGGCATTGTTGTAATCCAAACTTTGAAGGGTATAAGGTTCATTGATAATGTTCTTTTCGTCATCGATCTGAATCAAAATTTGATAAGTGTGCCTCAAATGATGACAAACAATTGCTCATTATTATTTGAAGGTAATACTTGTGCAATTTTAAATCACCAAAAAAAAAAGATAATAAATGTCAAGATGGAAGATCTACTCACCATTAGTAATTTGAAGGGTATATGTGAATGATGCCAACATGGGAAGATACACTAAAAACTATTTTCTATCAGCATGGTTTGGCATGCTTCACAAAAACTTCAATTGTTGTACACCGATGTTTATGTTCCAATAAGAACACCATCATTGAATAGTAGTAAATATTTCATTCTCTTTATTGATGATTATTCTCAAATGACTTGGGTCTATTTTCTCAAAAATAGATATGAGGTGTTTGGAACATTCTAGAATTTCAAGAAGATGGTTGAAAACCAAAGTGGTCTTCAAATTCAGATTCTACGTAGCAACAATGGCACCAATTACACCTCCTTTGAATTGTATAAATTATATGAAGAATGTGTACATTGTCAACTTACTATTGTATACACACCACAATAGAATGGTATTACGGAAAGAAAAAATAGAATAATTATGAATATGGCGAGATCCATGCTTTGAGAGAAAAAAATCTTACGAGTTTTGGGTTGAAGTTATTTTTACTGTAGTATATCTTCAAAATAAATGTACCACAAAAGTTGTCACTGGTATGAATCTACTTGAAGCATGATTTGGACACAGACCATCAGTTAGACACTTGAAGGTATTTGGTTGCATCTGTTATTTGCATATTCCAGCACAAAAAAAAACAAGTTGAAAGCAAAAGTAGAAAAAAAAATTAACTAATAGAGATAATTATGAATCCGATTTAGAATCTGATAATTACTTAATTTTTACTATAGAGAAAACTATAGTTATGATTTAGATTTCCGATAATTATGAATCACCTCTAGCAAATTCACCAAGGAGAGATGAATACTCATCATATGAATCTCCACCACTACTCACACGACGTGTATCAAGTGTGTATAGAGATACTCCACGGATATTTGAGGCATGCAAATATGTTGTTCAAAAGCCTAGTAGTTATGATGGAGAAACTCAATATGAAGAATGGAGGAATCTAATGAAGGAGGAGATAAGAATGATTGAGAAAAATCAAACATTGGAGATGGTTGAAAACTCACTTCACAAAAATGTCATTGGAATTAAATGGATTTACAAAACAAAAGTAAATCCAGATGGTTAATTCAAAGCACAAGGCAAGATTGGTTGTAAAATGATACTCACAATAATTTGGCATTAACTAGAATGAGACATTTGTGCCAGTGTCAAGGCAACATACAATTAGAGCCATCATAGCTTTGTAAGCACATAAAGGATATAAAATTTATTAGCTTGATGTAAAATCAACTTTCCTCGATGGTTATCTCGAGGAAAAAATTTACTTTGAAAACCATCATGTTTTGTGGTAAAAGGTGAAGAAGAAAAAATCTTAAAACTCAAAAAGGTATTATACGTCCTAAAACAAACTCTATGATCTTGATACAAAAAGATTATTTCCTATTTTATTGATTCCGATTTTAGAAGAAGTTTAGTGACCATACACTTTACCTGAAAGCATTAGGATTAGACATTCTAATTGTTTCTTTATATGTTGATGATCTTATTGTTATAGGAAACAATTCTAGAATAATCTCATCATTTTAAAAAAATATGGAGAAAATTTTGAGATGATAAATTTTGGCCTGATGAACTATTTTCTTAGCATTGAAATTAGCAAAAGTAGTGAAAATATTTACATTTGACAGAAAATGCATGCTAAAAATTTGTTGAAAAAATTCAACATAGAATATTGCAAACCAATGGCAACTCCACCACCCAAATTCATCTCATTGTTGCCAACAGAGTATTCAGGTACGTCAAAGCAACTATTAATTTTAGCATTTGGTATAAACCAAAAAAAAACTATAATTGATTAGTTACTCTGATAGTGATTGGGCTGGTTTGCTAGATGACATAAAAAGTATATCTAGTTATATATTTTCTTATGAAAAAGGTATATTTTCATGATTATCACATAAGTAGGACATAGTAGCTCAATCAACTGCATAAGTAGAATATAAAGATGCTTGTGAAGTAAAAAATTAGACGATATGGATTCATTGAATTCTCTCTAATTTGGGTGAAATTCAAAAAAGGCTAACAACAATTTTTTGTGATAACAAATTGCAATTACTATTGTGAAAATTCTAGCGCAGTATTGAAAGATAAAGACATTAAAAAATATCACATGCTTAGAGAAGCTGAAAATGAAGGTGACATTTGTCTCATTCACTATAATACCAATGAGCAGGTTGTAGATATTTTCTCTTAAGCGCTACCTAAAGCAAAGTTTGAGCATATTAGGAACAAAGTTGGAATTTGTGAGATGCATATCAAGGAGTGTTATAATGATACACATCCATATTTTTTCCATTTTTTTTACTTTAGTTCCATGTTTACTCTTCTTTTTTCTAATTTGTAGACTTAGTCGGTTCCATATTTTTGACTTTTTTTGACTTTAGATAATATAATGACAATTGTCTTTATATAAAATAATATAAAGGATGGAAGCATGTAATGAAAATAACTGCGTGTGCAATAAACAAATTTTTCTCTTCTCTTGTTTTCTTATTTCTCTTGGTGCAATTTCATTTATCTCATTTTCACTCTTTGGTTTCTAATGCACTAATCACATCTTTCAATAGGAACATAAAAGAATAATTTTTTTTCTCAGTTAAATTTTATCTCTTAAAGGTGCAGCGAATAAGAAGTTGATGTAAATTGTTAGGTTCCTCAATCCAATCTCTATCATTAATCCAAAATCATCCTTCTTTGCTATGAAATGTAGAAATTAATATATATATATATATATATATATATATTCTCTTTTGAGAGAGATCTTCATGTTAGTTATCTAATAATTTTGAGTCTCGATATTGCTGCAATTGATGCATTTTTTTGTTGTCTTTTAACACAATGTGTTTATCCTAACTCACATTTGATTATTGCTATTATTTATGGTTGTTGTTGATGTTAATTAAGTTGTTGTTGTGATACATGCCTACTTATTGCAATCATGTTTTGCATGTTTGTTAATGATTGCATGTGTTTCTATTGTAGTTTTCATGTACTAGTTGCTACTTATCCAAGTTATTGTTTCTCTATACCACTCATACAATTATGACACAAACTCTCATGAAAAATTGGTTTTCTATTTGTGTATTGGATTGATTTACAAGGAATCTTATATATTTGAAGAATGTTTATTTTTAATGCCTAATAAGCTATTTTCATGAATATTTATATTTTTGAATTCGTGTGTTAAGAGATTATTGGTTGGGGAACTTTGTTGTTAAACTTTTAAAATTTGTTCCTATGGTATTTGTTATAATTGATGGTTTTGGATCTCTATTAAATAATTTGTATTCAGTGGATATTTGGTAAATTTTTTAAAGATTATTTTCAAAATGTTAATTAGATAACATAAATCCTAGCTTATTCAAATTAGCTTCCACAAAAATCTATTCAAATTAACTCCAACAAAATGAGATCACATAATTAGATGCCCGCATATTGATATTAATGGTTGTTGTAACATTGTAACAGTGCTAAATTTTGTTATTTGCAATACAATATTAAAAGTTCATTGGACGATTAAATGTGTCTAATAAAAATTAACAAGTATATGAATTGTACAAGTAATAAAGTGAATATAAGTTTAGATTTTGATCTCACATAGATTGTATGAGTAGTTTGACCAACCAATAAAAAATTAATTATTATTCGAGTTGGAAAGATAAACTTATGTCTTGAATAGAAATTTATATTTTATAGTTAGTTTACTTCTTTGTGTATGATGAGTTTTCTTTAATACTAAAATAATGTTATACTTGCTTGTTGGATAAATACTAGGATGATATTGATTTCTCCCTTACTTCCTAGCATACAAGGTGATTATCAACCTTAGATTATCACAACCAAGGATAAGCCCATTATAGTCATGTTTTTGATATTTAACTATCAAAACTATATTATTAATGTTCATGGGTCATCCACACTTCTATTTTTTTAGGTGAAATATCAACTACTTTTGATGACTACTTTGAGTATTCATTTTTATTCTTCAACCTTAATAGTTATAAAAAAAATGAAATAATATGATAATAATTATGTTTAAGTTTTTAGTTTCATAAGTGTTATATTCGTATCTATTAAAATATAACTTTCTAATAATTTTATCTATGGAAGTATATTCGTATCTATTAACATATATCTTCATTAGTTTGTTACAACCTTATGAAGCACATTCCATTAAGTATATTCAGTGACTTATTTATCATCTTCTATCATAAACCAGCATATGACTCTCACACTATAATAAAACTTCTAGATTAGATATTCAATATAACTCTCACATTATATGAAGGCTAGTTCTTCTAGAATACACATAATAAAATGATCATTATTTTATTTATGCTTTTGACTTCAAGAGTGTCATACTCACGTCAACTAAACTTAGATAATTTTACAATTTTCACATATAGGTTCTTCTCACAAGGTAAGAATATAAGGGTTATCACATCCTTCGTAACATAAAAATGTTATAATTAAACATTATAAATCCATAATTTTCATACACAAATACACAAACCAATCTTAAACTTACATAAATATGATTACAAAAGATTTTTTGGATTTACTATCCTTCAAAATTATACTATATGTATTTTAATTTTTAGCCATGATGCCAAAAAATAAAATAAAAAATTAGAAGACTTGAATAAGTCTTTCTTGATAAAAAATTCAGGTATAGTCAATCATATTTTTGGCATAAAATTTTATAGGTGGAAGAAATAAAAATTGTGATTGTTTCAAGAAGTTTACATCTAAAATATTCTTGAGTGATTTAGCATAGAAAAATTTAAGCTTGTTAGCTCTCTATTTTTGATTCATTGTAAGCACCATTCTAAGAACTATACCACGAGGACAAAGGTATAAGAGTGATAATATATGAGCATGGTATTTTATTCATCAATAATTGGCAATTTGTCATATGCTTGGTCTATAAAGGACTAAAAATTTCTTTTGCAATTATAGTTGTTAAGTTTAGTTTTCTTTAATCATGAGAAAGAGCATTGAACTACTACTATATGGATATTTAGATATATAAAAAATATAATAAAGTATGTTAGTGTTTTGGAAGTTTCAACCCAATTCTAGTAGGATATTCTAACATAGACTTAGCTCATGATCTTGACGTGAGAAATTATACATCAAGTTACTTGATGTCCTATACAAGTAGAACAATCTTCAAGAAGTTCATCAAGATAAGAGTATTGTCCATATAAATGAAAATGTGATATGTTTTGGGTCTACATTTGTGAGACTAACTTTCTTGGGTTTTGGGTTGGTAACTTGATCACAAAAAACCAATCTTATCTTGATTTTGTTGAATAAAAAAGATAACTTTTTTATTAATTCAATTTTAAAACATGAAACATATAAGTATAAAAAGCAAAATTAGCATTTTTTTTCTTTCTTGTCATTGTATTTATGTGTATTATGTGGGCAATATAACCACTAAAATTATTGTAAAACATAAATAAAATGGTGGAAGTCGTGTGTTTTTTTGTTCGAGTGAAAGAGACAAAATCTTAATTTCATTGATTTTTTTCATCTACAACTCATTCTCTCTTATAAATCTATATTTATTGATGTTGTTGATGTTAAAAAAACAAGGAAGTATATTTTTTAGCTAATCTAGACATGTTAAAAGAAAATGTTGTTCTTTTTTGTTAGGAGCTTTGAGGATAACTCAATTAAGTATTGTAATCTACTATAAATTGTAATATGTGTGGTAGATTGATTATGATATCATGGTTTATCTTGAATTGAGGCTTTCACATAAAATTTCAATGTAATCTTTGTTTTGTACTACTATGGATTGTCAACATTGATGAATCTTATAACAAAATTAAACTAAACTCCACTAATTATGCCACATGAAAATGTATGAAAATGGATGTGTTGTACTTAGAGGTGTTAAACAGGACTTGCCGAGCCGGCTCGGCCCATTTTTAGCCGGCTCGACCGTGCTTCCGTGACGGGCCAGACATGGCATGGTATAGTAACCATGTCGTGCCTAGCCCAGCACGGTTTTATAGAGGTAAGCCCTGCATGGGCCCCCGGCACGAATCCGCTCTGTTTGGCTGGTCGGGCCGAACCCTAATTTTTTTAAAAAAAATTAGGATTTGGCGGCGTGCCACCACGCGGCCATGATGCTTCTTCACTATCGAGGTCGGCGAGTTTTGCCCATCGAGCTCAGCTTCTATCATTGGGGAGGTTTCTAGGCTCGTGATGAGATACCGTGCCAACGGGCCACTGTACCATGCTGGGCCAGGCACGACACGAAGCCTAGTTGGCCTCGGCATGGCACGGAAAAATTGGTGCAGTGGATAGGCATGGCACGGGCACGGGCACAGAAAATTCCCATGTACAGCCTGCCCAGGTACGGCCGAATCGTGTCATGCCACTTGCCAAACCGGGCCGGCCCGACCTAATTGACACCTCTAGTTGTACTATAAAAACTTTCAAAAAATCATAATATAGAAAAAAAATTTAGGTGTGAAACAAAATAAGCGAAATGTGCAACATTGACAAGTTATTACTTACATAAGATAATGGATAAACACATACCTTCATTAATAGATTCACAATAAAGTTAAGAATGTTATTTTGTGAATGAAAATGAAAATTTGTTTTTTTTAAAATATTATGAAATAAAACTATGTTCAATTAAAGAATCATCGATATTAAGTTAAATAGATAAAAAAAATTAATTGACCAGATCATTAAATTACAAGCCATATTTTACTCATTAGCTCCCTTGACAAGAGTTAAAAGGCTTAGGTGATGATGACAGGTCATTCTTTTTTGAATGAAATTCTAACCATGAACATCATTAAAGATGGTATGTGGAGGCTCACCAAAGGTTTCACGAGAGAAACTAATGCAAATTAGAAAACTACATATAATAATCTGTAGCTTTAAAAACTTGGTTATGTGAGAGAGAATGAGTGATATGCCATCTAGAAACCTAGATACTGGTGACCTATTCCATGCTGATGTCTTCGCTATGAAAACTATAATATTTGAAGGTACCTTATATTTTATGACATTTATCAATGATTGTTCAAGGAAGGTTTGATTCTTGACCATAAAATTTTTAATGATCCTTGACCATAAATTTTGTAACTAAGTTATAAGAGTGGATAAATTAATGTTATATGAGTTTAAGAGATTTCATACCTAAGTTGAAATCAAAATGAGAAATAAATTAAAAGTTATAAGAGTGGATAACTATTAGACTTGTGAAATAGTTTCCCAATGATGTGGTATGAAAAAAAATGAATAAAATCATCAAGGAACAAATTAAGTATTTTCTCTCTCACTTTAAGCTGCCTAAATCCACTTGCTAAGACGTTATGAAAATGAAAGTTAATCTAATTATTTATTTTATATTTTCATATCTTAAATGTGATGTACCAATAAGAGTCAAGAGTGGGAAAGATGTATCATATGATCGACTGAGAGTATTTGGTTGTAGGACATATGTGCATGTATATGTAAGGATGAAATATTCAAACTTAATGCAAGGTAATACCATGTAATTACTTGTGATATGGTCATAAAGACATAGGATATATATTATGAGATACTGTAAACAAGAAATTGACTAGAATTAAATATGTCAAATTTCGTGAGAATAAATTATATGTAGATAGCAATAGAATTGAAGAACCCAAGACTCATGTTATAGTCCTATTAGTATGGATTCTATTATTCCATTGATTATCCATCATGATTTTGAAAGAGATAGGCAATAAAATTCGGTTCATGAAGCTGATGGCCTTGTGATTGATAAATAATCTCATCAAGTGGAGCAAACCCCTCCATCATACCCTATTTAGATTTTAGCAAGGAGATCAATAAGAAAGCATAATGCATCATCTAGATATCTTCCTGAAAAGTATGTGATGCTTTTCAGGGGGGGACTAGATAACTATGTAATAAAAAGGAAAGAGAAGAAAATATGTAACAAGGAATGAATTTATTATAAGAGAATCATATGTATGACCTAATAGAGTTTTATGGAGGCAAGCATGGACTTAAGAACTAGTGCATTTATAAATTGATAACTAAAAATAAATCTCTTCTCCAAGGTATTAAGCATACTTAGTTGTGTAGGGGTTCAATCAAAAGATATGGATTGATTCTGAAAAAATATTCTTTTGAGTCAAGATATATTTCATTAGAATTTTTCATAGTATGGGTACCGCCAAAATTTGGTGTAGATATTATATTTATCCATGTCATTGTAGAAGAAGAGAGAGAGAGAGAGAGAGAGAGATATATATATATATATATATATATATATATATATATATATATATATAGCTATGTGAGAGAAATGAAGTAAACATAAGAAAAATTTAGTTTGCAAGACAAAAAAAATACTTGTATGCACTCAAATAAACCCAAAGATTGTGGTAGAAGAGGTTTGACTTTTTTATAATAGATCACGAGTACATAGCGTTGGGATGGGTCCTCCGACATGGAGGGCCCCCCACTATATTAAAAAATAGAAGGAGGGTGTCAAAAGGTATAGGAGCTACAATTCTTTTAAATGCCTAAATTTTTGGCTACCTTTTTTAAGATGATGCATATGCTCCCATTGAAATTAAATTAAATGGTAAAGATGATATTCAATCTCAACCACTAGTTCTAAAGGGGACTCCCATACCACTTAGGAGATTTTGTAGAATCAAATATCTTTTTGTTAGACTCTCCAAAGATTAGTATGTGCTAGTAACTGATGGGGGAGAACCAAAAATTTTTGCAGAAGCCATGGAAGATGAGCACAATAAGAAGTGTATTGAAGCAAAGCAAGATGAGATGAAATCATTATATGAGAATAGAATGTTTGAGTTGGTGAAATTCCTCAAAGGTAAGAAAGCTTTGAAAAATATATGGGTGTTCAGACTTCAGAATTAAGAATGATGGACACAACGCCAATCCATGATTCAAAGCCAGATTGGTTGTTGAGGGGTTTAGTCTGAAGAAAGGCATTAATTTTGATTAAATTTTTTCTCCTGCCATCAATATGGCATCCATCAATATGGTGTCGTGTTTAGTAGCAAGTCTTGATTTGAAAATAATGCAAATGGATTTCAAAATCATATTCCTTCATGGTGATTTGGAAGAAGGAGAAGCCAAAGGGTTTCAAGAAAAATAGAAAATAGGACTACATGTGCAAATTAAAGAAAAAGTCTATACGGCTTGAAACAAGCACCAAGATAGTGATTTAAGAAGTTTGAATCAGTTATGAGAGAGCAAAGCTACAAGAAGACTACTTCAGACTATGTGTTTTTGAAGAAATTCTATGATGATGATTTTATTATTTTCTTACTCTATGTGGATAATATGTTGATAGTTAACAGGAATATTTCCAAAATTAACAACTTGAAAAAGTAGATAAGCAAGTTTTTCACTATGCAAGTCTTGGGTTTAGGAAATCAGATTATAGGTATGAAAATTGTAAAGTTAGAGGCACCAAGAAACTAGGGTTATAACAAGAGAAGTAAATAGAGAAAGTAATTCATAAGTTTAACACAGAGAAGGCTAGAAAGGATAGCTGTCCTCTTTTTAACCACTTCAAGTTAAGCTCTAAACAAAGCCCTAATAAGAAAAAGGAAGAAATGGATAAGGTATCTTATGCTTCTGCAATTAGAAGTCTTGTGTATGCCATGATTTGTACGAGGCAACTTGTTGCTTACTTAGTAGGAGTAGTGAGTAGATTTCTTTCAAATCCAAGAAAAGAACATTGGCTCATAATAAAATGGATTTTCATGTATCTATGTGGAACTTCCAAAATGTGTTTATGTTTTTGAAATTCTAAATGCATGTTTGTTTATTATACAGATGCGGACATGGCATGTGATACTGATTCAAGGAAATTAACATCAGAATATTTGATTACATTTGTTGGGGGTGAGCTGTTGCATGATAATCTAAGTTACATAAGTGAGTTGCTCTATCCACTACATAAATTAGAGTTTATTGCAACACCAAAAGCATGTAAGGAGTTGCTATGAATGATGAGGTTCTTAAATGAACTCAACTTTCAACAAGAGAAATACCAACTATTCTGTTATAGTCAAAGGGTAATTCACCTTAGAAAGAATTCCTCATTCCATTCATGATCAAAGTATAAAAATGTGAAATATCATTGGATTAGGGATGTGTTGGAGAAGAAGCTCCTACAACTTTAAAAGATACATATTGAAAAAAATAGATTGAATATGTTGACAAAGACTTTGCCAATAAGTAATTTAGAGTACTACAAAGATGTTACTAGATTGATGATGCCCTCTATATAGTCAGACATGGGAAATTATTGGGATGGGTCCATTGACATGGAGGGGCCATCCATGATTTTTAAAAAAAGGGAAGGAAAATGTCAAAAGCTATAGGTCATATGAGTCAGAATTCTTTTGGCTAGCTAATCTTTTGGCTAGCTAATCTTTTGGCTGCTTAATTTTTGGCTAGCTTTTTTTCGTCATCTTCTCTTTTATTTTTCCTATAAAAGGCAACTTTCTTTAGCTTCAAAGATTATCCCAAAATTCAAATCCTCTCTATATCCTTGAGAGTAAACTTAAATTTTTATTCTTAAAATGTGTGTTGATAAATATATTATGAGTATTATTTGGTATGAGATTTCTACTTGTATGCCAAAAATATTAATTCATGAGGGTGTGAACATTTTATGTCTTTAGTAGTTGACTAGAAAGGATTTATTGTTGTATCCTGTTATTTTATTAGTGGAAGAAATTATCATAGTTTGTCCCATGGATGTAACCCAAACTAAAGGGTGAACCATGTTAAAATTTCTAGTCAGCCTACTTTATTTTTCTATAATTTTTCTTGGCAAATTATTTAACTAGCGGTACTCAATAACTGGTATTTGGGCATGACACATAGTACATTTTTTGGACTTTTATTGGCTACAAAAGGTTTTTCAAATAATATATTTATTATTTTTTATTGTATATCGATGATATTTTTGAATACTGGTTAGCATGCCAAAAAAAATCAAGAAGTTTAAAGACTAGAGTAAGTCTTTTGTGATAAAAGTCTTGGTAATAGCCAATCAATTTTCAACTTGAGAAATTTCTAGGAATGAAAGAAAAAAATATTGTTGGTATCCCAAAAAGTTTATCAAAAAAGATTCTTGAATGATTTAGCATAAGAAAACTTAAGGTAGTTAGCTCTCATCTTGCATACACCAAGCTATCTTTGAGTATTATTACATATAGATAAAAGAGAAAAAATATATGAGTATGGTATCCTATTCATTTGTAGCTAGTAGTTTGATATATGATGTGGTCTATTGAAGACTAGAAATTGCTCATGATGTTTGAATTGTTTGTTGCTTTTACTCTAATCATAGTTTGATATATAAATGGATATTTAGATATCTAAGAGGCATTTCTCAAATATGTTGTGTTTTGAAAGTGAAAAGTCAATTCTAGTAAAATATTTTAGTGTAAGCTTAGTTGGTTATCATGATACTAGGAAGTCTACATCAATATACTTGATGTCATATGCAGGAGGAGTAATCTTTTATAATTCCAAGCTACAAAAGTTTGTAGCATTATCCATGACCGAAGTATAATATATAGCTGCAACTAAAACATACACAAAAGCCTTGTAGATTAAAATTTCTCTTCATGAAATAGGTGTTCTTCAGGAAAAGAGTATAGTCCATTATGACAATAAGAGTGTCATCAATCTTTCAAAAAAATCAACATTCTAATCAAAAGCTAAGTATACTGACATATAATAGCATTAGATTTGTGATAAACTTTGCATCCAAGAACAATGATAATTGTTGGGTGGGCCTTAAATGAGGGCTCAACTTTGATAGTTCTTGGATTAGTAACCAAACCTTGATAGGCATTAATTTTTTTTTTTTTGCTTATATTTGAAAATAAAATAAAAAACATTTTAATTTATTAAAAGTTAAAACTCAAAACACAAATAGTATAAAAAGTAGGGTTGTTATTGTTGTTTTTCTATGTATTGTGTCGATAATATAGCTACATAAATTATAATAAAACAACAAGAAATAGGGTAAGCCACATGCACGCCATTGTGTTCGAATGAAAAAAAATACTTTTTCTTTTATAAATTTAAAATCTATTGATGATGCCAGAGTTAAAAATGACATGCAAGTACATTTTTTTACCTTGTCTCAATGCTTTAAAGAAAAATTATATCCTTAAAAGTATTGTAATAAAATTTTGGTTTTTTTTGTTGTTTTCTAGTTTCTAGTGTTTAGATAACACAACTTATAGAGAGAGAGAGAGAGAGAAGTGCGTGGGTGGGTGGGTGGGTGTGTGTGTGCATGTGTGTGTGTGTGTAGCATGCAAGTCATTAACCATACCTTACACACTATTAGTGTTTGTTGGAGAAACAAAATTGACTATAATCATTAAATTTGTATCTTGAATCACATTGGAAATTTTCAAACAAGACTAAATTGATATCAAATTGAATCATATTGTATTGATGAACATCTCATCAAACACATGAAAGTATGAATGATATCAAAATTTAAAAGACATCACCAAATGAGCATCATTGATAATAAGTATTTTATAAACTAATAGCTATATTACTAGAAATCAATAAAAATCATAATTTTAACAATGATAGATTTTGTTATCATAGAGTCATGAGTTTGGTCCATAGGGATATTCATATATGCTTCTCAAAATGTCTGCCAGCCAGTTAGATTTATCATGTTATTGTGTGGAGATCTTATCTATTCCGACATTTGGGTCTCGAGACCCATATATAAGCTAATAGATAATATGTATTGGTTTTGAGGGGTAGAGTAGATATACAAAAAAATTATATTTTGGTGCACTAGTTAGAAAATATTTTTTAAAAATCCCAAAATTTTTAATATTTTAAAAAATTGCACAAAGATACAAAACAATTATGTTATAATGCACCAAAAATTAGAAATCCAAATTTTCCCTTAATCATCACCAAATTTTAAAAATAAAATAAAATTAATAAAAAATCTAATCAAGGTGACAGATGCAATCCAACATCCATAAAGTCATGGTGAAGATCAAACCAACGACTTCATATTTTCTTGTTGTGCCTCCAACCATTTAGCTACATGCATCTAATCATGTAATACATGATTTTATATTCACACACACACACACACACATCTATAAATATATAACTAACTAACATGTGTGTGTTGGTAATATTTTCTAAAAGTACATAAAAATATAATCGAGTTTTGTACAGAAATAATGCGTGTCAAATAAAAAATCCAAAATATAATGCTAGATACAAAAATATTACAAAACTAGTTCATATGTAAACAACATGGCAATGGTCGTCATTGTGAACGACGACCATTGCCACGCTATTGAATTTTAAAAATTAGATGCTAGCATTATGAATGTCGGCTATTGAATTTTAAACATTTTCATATGTCGGCATTGAGAATGATAACTATTTAATTAGACCAATTGCCATTGTTCATAATATTGGATATTTAATTTAAAGAGCATTGGGAATGACGGCTATTTAATTAAAACAATGGTCGTCGTTCACAATGTTGACTATTGAATTTTAAAATTTTCACATGCCAGCATTGGGAATGACAAATATTTAATTAAACCAATGGCTCTCGTTCACAATGCTGGTATTTGAACAAGTTTAAATCGATCGATTTTCTTCTCCATTCCTCTATTTTTCTATTCTCCATTTTCACCTAACCCTCTGATTTTCTTCCGCCATTTATTTTACCAGTGGTCTCATCCTCTCTACCAGACCCCACGACCCTTCTCCACCAAACCCCACCTCGACAATGGCAAGGTTGCATTGTGCAAGCATTCAATAGCTCTCATTCTGAGGTTTGTTATCTATCATATTTTCTTGCTATCAGATTTAGGGGCGTTAGGGTTTAATTTAGGATTTGATTTAGGTTGTTACTTTGTTTACCTTTTTTTTCTTTTCCCTCAATTTCTTTCTTTTTTGTATAGGATATTTATGACCTATTCGAATCTTTTATTGAAAAATATTTATGAAGAGTTTTTGAAAACAAAAAAAAATTGTAAACAAACCATCCCATTAGTTCCAATAAAACATTATTACATATACAAAGAATTGAAATGAGTTCTTTGTATGTTATTGTTGATTATCCCCACGTGTAAGATATGTAGGAATTAAGTTTCTAGCTAAACATAGAAAATAAATGAGGATGTATGAAGACTATATGTTGTTATTGTTGATTAATGGAAAATTGGTCCCAATTAGGCCACTTTGACTCAAATTTGGACTAACTGAGGTCATTGTATGATATTCAACCATATTGATTATATTTTTAGTACAGATTGTATTTTGGGTAGAGCTCCCCATACAAAGGAGAGTTTGTCCAATTTTTCATTAAATATTGAATCCTAGAAAGGGGGCACGATTGTTGTCATCTAATTCCTAAATAAGATACTAAAAATAATTATCTCTCATATTATTTAATTTTTTTACTTCTTTTGAAACATGTCAATTATGTATGTTTCATCTATTCCCGTAAAGTGTTATTACAATGGACATATAGTGAGGACCCATAATGATGTGAAATATGATGAAAACATAACTTCAATTGTGCCTTTGGAAATATCGCTTGACTACACGTTTGAACAATTGAGAGATATCATATTTTCAAGCACACATATTGACAAACAGAAGTTCAACTTAGTCCTCAAGTGTAAGTATCCTCTAAAAAGTGGAAATAGGTTCCAACATCTTACAATATAGAATGACAGTTCTGTGCACCTAATATTGAACATAGTTAACACAACTACCATTGAGAAAATTAAATTATTTGTTGAGGTCATTTGAATACACCAACAAGCGAATCAATCTATTGGTGTTACAAAAATTGAGAATGTTGTAGATATTGACTATAAGTGTGGGCCTAGCAGCGGTCCAGTACGAGATACTAGAGCATATGGAGATAATGATGATGATTGCACTTATGAAAATGGTAATGATAGATCTAATGAAGATGTTGATGTTGAATATGATGATGACTTACTTATTCAAGCTGATTGATATGTTTCATTATTCCATATTACAAATCAAGCTTTGGAGAATGAGCGAGGGATATTTGTCTTTACACATACATTATCTTGTGATGTATTGAATATCACGGACAATGATGAGGAACCTGATGAGTTGGCTCCTATTCAGTTTCATCGACCACCAACACCTTGTTTTGAACATGTTGAAAATATAGATATTGCTATTTCAAGTGGTTGGATTCCATGGGGGCAAGAAACTACTAGTTATGCGAGTGATGAATTTGTAGTTGAATAAGTTTTTAATTCTAAATCTGAATTGCAAGAGGCTACAAAGATTTACTCAATTAGAACACACCAAGAGTTTGTTGTAGTTACCTCCTCAAAAAAATTACTAGTTTAAGATGTAAGAAGGCTGAAGAATATCAATGGAACCTGCGTGCCATGATTGTGAAAGATACTAACTTATTTGTGATCAACAAATATAATATAAAGGGCCGCATACTTGTGTAAATCCGTGTTTGAATTGAGACAATCATCAATTAGACTTAAAGTTGGTTGCTACTCATATAGAATCAATAATTAAGAGATAATTTACATTGTCTTTTGATGCTATTTAAGTAATCATGATGGAGAAATGAGGATATGAAATTTCATATAAAAAATTCTTAGATAAGAAGCATAAGGCATTTTGACACTTATTTGGTGATTTTTTCCAATCATATATAGATCTCCAACGTTTGTTCTTGGCCATAGAACAAGCCAAGCCTAGATGTGTTGTTATTTGGAAAACCATCTTTCATAGTGTTTCAAACAATGAGACATTTCAGCAAGTGTTTTGGTCATTCAAGCCATCTATTGAAGGGTTCGCAAATTATCATCTTGTACTAAGTTTGATGGTACATATTTGTATGGGAATAATAAAGGGGCATTGTTGATTGCTATGAAATGTGATGGAAATAATTAGTTATTCCCATTGGAATTTACTATTACAGAAGGCAAGAATATTGATAGTTAGGGATGGTTATTGGCATGTATCAGAAATAGAGTAGCTTAATGGATGAGGATTTGTATTATATCTGATAGACATCTAGGTATTATGGCGGCTATTAGCGATCTTCATCTTCATTGGGATGCACCATATGCCTATCATAAGATCTGTATGCATCATCTTGCAAGTAATTTTATGACATGCTTAAAAAAAATCTCTTGAAAAATTTGGTCTACAGAGTAGCTTTTGCAACAATAACATTGAAGATGAATAAGCTTGTGGTTACAATCTAGAAGTACGACAATGGTTAGATGCAATCCCTCTTCCATTATAAGTATTTTCACATCAAGGAGGTCGAAGATTTGGGATAATGACAACCAATATGTCAGAGGTATTTAACAATATTCTTAAAGGGGCTCGTAGCTTACCAATTACTGCATTAGTTTAATTGATATTTTCCTCCCTTAACCGTTATTTTTGTTGCAAGAAAAGAATAAAAAATTGATAGATTGACATTTGATGAGTAGTTCATACCATATGTTGATACTCAGATTCAAGGTCATGTGGTTAAGGCTGAATCAATGAAAATTATTCTATAGGATCAGATACAAGGTATATTTCACGTAAGGTCCAGGAGTGATCACATTCATCACCGTAACATAAATGACAAGAAATGCACGTGTGGTAAGACATTGATATATGGATTTCCATGTAGCTATATCATAGCAACATGTCAGCATCAATGTGTTGATTTTTAGTTATTTTTTCAAGGCTACTACACTATGCAATCCTACTATGACACTTGGGCAAGCTTGTTTTATCCCATATTTAATGATAACGAGTGACCTCTTTATAATGGTCCAATGATCGTAGCTTCTGGATCAATGAAATGACAAGCCAATGGCCATTCTAAATTAACTTGTTTACATAATGAAATGGATATTAGAGAGAGAAAAACCAAAATAAAATATGAGTTGTGCAAACAAGAGAGTCACAATCGGCAGTCTTTTAAGAATAGAAATCAAGTTTAATCGTTTGTTTGTAAATGAGGCCTCACTTTTTTTTGTCTATATAAGACTAATGTATTAGCATTTATTTCTTGTAAATGAGGCCCTGAATATTTTGTTGTTGTCTTGTATCAGACTTATTTTATTGATTGAAATATTCTTATTGTACATGTGTAAATATATTGTCATTATGATTAATATTAACAACTATGTTTGATAATTATTATGAATTTGTTATATCTTATAGACATGGCTAGGAGGTTTCATGATGCGGATCCATCAGATACATCTATCTTGGTATTGTAAGATAGAAACCGATCACACTTAGTTGATATAGAGTAGGTACGTAATTTGTTAATTAGCAATTACTATTAGTAGTTTTAACATATAATTTATACATAATCACTTTTGAATTTGGTTGTTTCATTGCTTACAGTTTCAAAAGATCCTCCACCCTCGATAGTAGATAAGAGTCTTCATGACTATGTGGAGGATGAATATTCAAATTCAGACATACGTGATTAGGGCTAGATTTTATGGTATATACCGTTTGGGCCACTTTGCGATCGATTGGCCACTTATCACCTTACTCATCGAAAGATTATGGCCTGAGACACACACGTTTCATGTGCCAATAGGAGAGATGATGATTACCTTATAGGACATCACCATCCTCCTTGGTCTTCATATCCATGGCCTAGCAGTCACTAACACATGTGTGTTCGATGTGGCGATGTGCGCGGAGTTGCTCAGTGTCATACCACCTGCCGATGCTATCAAAAGAGCTTCTATCTTCTTATGGTGGTTATGTATCTAGTTATCCTCCCCACCACTTGATGTAAATGAGGTCATATTAAAGCATTGTGCACGTGTGTTCATCTTAGCGATGATCGGGTCCTTCTTGTTTGTGGACAAGAAGGGTGTACATTTTCCCACGTGCTTTCTCACGCTACTATGAGATTTGACAGATACTATGATATATAGTTGGAGTGGTGCAGTATTAGCACATACATACCATGAGTTATGTCGAGCTAGCTTGGATCGTAACCGTGATATTAGTGGTTGTAGTATACTTATACATGTATGTAATAACTAGGAATGTGTATTTAATGTATGGATGATTTATCATATTTATCCGAACGCAATATAAAAATTTTAATATTTTGACTCACTTTCTCATTATTTTGTATTCAGTTATGGTCTTGGGAGAGACTTTACGTTGAGTGACCTGATTTTGGGCAACCACACGCAGATATAGCACCACCACCCGCTCATACCTAACACAATGTCGATATCAATTTTGAGGATGGTGACCTATTTGAGGCTGTCCACGATGGATTACCAGCTGAATCTCTGGCTGTGCCAAAGGAATAGCTAGCTTTTCCACTTGGGTATAGGTGAAGAGTACCTTTGACATGGGTGCATAACCCATCGGGTATACTTTTATACCGAGATCAGCTAGATGCACAAACTCTTGATTAGGTAATATTTATGTAAAATTATATGGTTCTATATTAATTATATTCATATTATTATAAAATTTATTAATATTTAGTGTTCACATGCAGGTCTCATGGCAGCCATACGTGGGAAAGTTACTTGATCAACTCCCATATATCTGCTTAGCTGATCAGGAGATCTACTGGATGATGTCACTACTCATATGTTTCAACATTGTTGAGTGGCATCATCCAGAGAGAGTTCTATGCCAGTTTGGGATGTATCAGGAGATATCTCCAGCTTGCTCTTACGAGCAACAGTTGCATACAGTGGATGCAAGTGGACGACACCAATGTGATTGGGTGACATATCATGCACCATACATAGCATTATGGGAGACACGAGCAGCTAAGATCATCACTTCACCCCCTATGGTGGGTTTAATAGACTTTCATTATCCATACATGTAGTGGTATTATCGTATTATATAGCGTTTTATGATACTACGATTTCATAGGGATGATATGAGGTTCCATACTACAGTCGGTAGTATGGATCTTTTGGTAAGTTCGAGTCGTGTTTCTAAAATATTTTACCTAATTTTTAATTATTAGATTATGTAATTATAATTCTTTCTTTGGTTCACACAGATTGCCGCTATGGCTAACATAGCCATTAGCTTTCATGTTGATGTCCCTGGTGCTTTATGTTACATACATCATATTGCCCAATCAGTATTATACCAGATAGGTGAAGACCATCGTATCGCTGGGTATACTAAGGAGGCTTCACATCACATTAACTATTTATTAGACCTCAGGTATCGTCAACACCATCATGTATGCAACCCGTTCGAGGTAGAGAGAGAAAGAGTAAAAGTTGATCACCGAGGTCATGCTTGAGATGGTGGGCCGAGTCATGGTCCAGACAATGAGAGAGGTCTAAGTACACTTGAAGAGACTGTGCCTATTTCTTATCTCTCACTCGAGATGTTTATACTCCCACACACCTGCACATCACATTCTATACCCACTCACATTGACATATCACCTTTCCTACCCCCACATTGACACAATTTCTCTGAAAGTGCTTGTTCCTTCCAATTATCCAAGATGTTCTCCAATCATCTTGGACATAATTCCTGCTGAAGTTGGGTGTATGTTAAATTTATCTTTTTCAAGTATTTTTAATAAATATGCTTTTTTATTTTTTGTTGAACGTGCTGTTTTGTGTGTTTTGATTGAAACAAAAAGAAGTGTACAAATTTTGCTGCCAATGTGACATCAAGTTTGAGCCACTCGTTACGATGCCTCAACAACTAATATCTCTCGAAGAGATTATTCATACACCTAATCAGATTGCGAGAGCACTTGACTATGCACAGAAAAAAGTTGGAGGCACCTCCAACTCTTTTTTGGGACATGGGAGAAGATTGTTAGTTTTGCATCATAGATATGATTTGAAGTTTTGCAAGTTTATGTATTTGTTGGATAATTAGAACTCATGGTGTGTGTGTTAGCTTGAGAAGTGATTTTAATTTATTTTGTAATTTTTTCAATTGAATACAACATAATCTATATATCATATAATTTAATTTTTTGCACTTGAGATGTGGATGATTAGAAGACTGATGAAGATTTCTATATATTATGCAAATATTAATTTTTTTGCAGCGAGAGGGTCTGGTGAAGAGGAGGATGCCATTTGTGAAATAAATGACTAAAGAAAATCAAGGGTTTAGGTGAAAATGAAGAAGAGAAAAACGAGGGAAGAGAGAAGAAGATCAGTCAGGTATAAACTTGTTCAAATACTAGCATTGTGAACGACGGTCATTAGTTAATTAAATAGTCATCGTTTTAAATGTCGACATATGAAAATTTTTAAAATTCAATAGCCGGCATTATGAACGATTTTCATTGATTTAATTAAATAGCCATTGTTCCCAATACCGACACACAAAAATTTTTAAAATTTAATAGTTGGAGTCATGAATGACGCCAATTGTCATTCTGTTTCAAAACGCACTAGTTTGATAATATTTTTGAAACTAGTATTATATTTTAGATTTTTTATTTAAAATATATTATTTTCGTACAAAACTCAATATAATCTTTCCTTAAAAAATCATATTGTTGAAGATATATGGTATATCTCAACATAAATATCCAATAAGCAACAAAGTAGGTGACGGTGAAAGAGAGAAAGATATATGTTTTTATTATTTTTAGAGATGAATATTTTTGAATTTTTAATATAATTAATTAAGTATATAAAATATGATTTTATAACATTTATTATTTTTATAATATCAGCTAGGAAGGATGGGGTAGCAAGGGACTCAAGTCCAATGTGTAAATTTATATTTAAACGGATACCCAATCACTGCTGATTAAGTTTGCTCTGGTCTGGCGCTGGCCTTTCTAATTCAAAAAATTATAAAAATGAAAAAAAAAAAGAGAGCAGCGCAATTCAAATGATTTAGACGTTTCCAAAGTTGCCCTTGAGATTTGCCCACTAATGGTGCTTTCGGACGACGCTCTGGTCTCCGCCAAGTTCTACTCCTAGCAGCTGTGTCCACCTCTTTCTCTCTCTCCGACTCCGCGTGTTTTCTAGTTTTAAAATAATTGACATCGTGCACGAAGACGACTTTGAATCCTGCTGGCTCTCATCCACCACACATAGAGAGAAATTCAAAACCTGCTCCTCTTCTCCGTTTAGCGCCTCCATCATCAAGTCTAAAATCTCCATTGTTGAGCAACATACACGGTAAATATCCTTACTTTTCGTGGGAAAACCAACAGTTTCAGTTCTCGATCTCGAGCACTGTGCTGAGTTCTTATCTTTCTTGATGTAAAGTAAGATGGGTTTAGTTTTTCATGGCATAATTCTGTTCCCCACAGAGTAAATCCTAAAAGATTTGGGTTCTGGGTAATATGATCTGTGCTGCTCCCCAGCTGTTGGTACAATTCAATTACCTCGTCCTCGGATTATTCTCTGACATTTGTGTGTTTCTTTGCAGTTTCCATATAATGCGTTTCTCCCTGTCCTCGTGTTCATAAATTTTGACTATACGCAGAAGGCCTGGTGCGAAACTGCTAAATTCTATGATATTGCGAAGACATGGCTTCAAAATCGTTGAATACCAGCAATTCAAACGTCTCCGCGAACTCAGATGCAACAGATTCACAGAAGCCTCCTCTGCCGCCCACTGTTACGTTCGGTCGGAGAACATCCTCGGGCCGCTACATCAGCTACTCGAGAGATGATCTCGACAGCGAGCTTGGTTCTAGTGATTTCGTTAACTATACAGTTCACATACCGCCCACCCCTGACAACCAACCCATGGATCCGTCTATCTCGCAGAAGGTGGAAGAGCAATACGTATCGAGCTCGCTCTTCACGGGTGGGTTCAACAGCGTGACTCGTGCTCATCTCATGGACAAGGTGATCGACTCAGAAGCTATGCATCCTCAAATGGCGGGCGTTAAAGGTTCTTCATGTTCGATTCCGGGATGCGACGCTAAGGTGATGAGGGACGAGCGTGGGCTTGACCTTCTCCCTTGCGAGTGCGATTTCAAAATATGCCGTGATTGTTATATCGACGCGGTGAAAACTGGCGGTGGAATATGCCCGGGGTGTAAGGAATCGTACAAGAATACCGAACTGGATCAGCTTGCAGTTGAAAATGGAAGACAACTTCCTCTTCTTCCTCCTGGCACTCTCTCTAAAATGGAGAGGAGGCTGTCTCTGATGAAATCAAAGAAATCAGTCTTGACGAGGAGCCAGACCGGGGATTTTGATCACAACAAGTGGCTTTTCGAAACCAGAGGCACTTACGGGTACGGCAATGCAATATGGCCAAGCGACGATGTGCATGAACCCAAAGAGTTGATGAGCAAACCATGGAGGCCACTTACAAGGAAGCTGAAGATCCCTGCTGCTGTTATCAGCCCTTACCGGTACTTTCTCCCCACTATCTATTCCATTTTTTCTTTGATGCCCACCATGTTGAGTGGAATTGGTTCTTCATTAACTTAAATACTCCACATGAACAATTTCACTTTCATCTAGCAACAAAGAATTGTTCTTTGGAGAAACTCTTGAAATGGGTTGCTGGTAGAAATCATAGCCTCCAAAATGAATTTAAAAAATTTGAAGATCTATCAACAATTTCACCTTCCCTCTTTGGATCAAAATTTAATGAAATTAATTGTTTAGTAAAATAATCAATATAAATTAATGAAATTATATAAATTTTATTATGTAATCTAAAATAATTTGAAAATTCTAACTCAATATCATACATCGATTCTAGAACATTCTAGAAAAATTTCTTGGCAACAACAAAAATTTCAAAAATTTAATACCAACTTAATGCTCAATGTTTCCCTTGTCAGTTTTAAGTTTGGATAAAAGAAGAGGATGATGACATATAGTAGATAAGTAATATCAATAAATTTGTCATAAAATTTTGATTGATCATAAATAGAAGTGAGACATTCAAATTGAAGTAATTGGGATAAAACTTGATTAATAATGATAATTCTAAAATATTTTAGAAATTTATGAAACATGTTTAACATATATGATGGAGAGAGAGTGCAATTATATTTGTGTTTATTTATCTCTACAAATGATTGTGACTTTTAATTGTAATTATCAAAGAATTACTTCAATCTTTTGTTACTAAATTCTCTCAATTTTAGGATAAGTTCATGAAGGTTGTGTTTGTTAAGAACGATACATAGTTTTTGATTCAGAAGTGAGATTTGAACCCATGATTTCATTGATAAACTATATTCCTAGAGTTTGCCTCGATCTAAATCAACTTGTAGGGTGTGTTGTTTGTGTTTGTTATTGTGTAGCTTGAGTGATTCTCTAGTAATGATAAAAGATGCATAGGTTTAATTTTGTGATTTAAGATGGTTGGATTCTCTTGTAACTGATAATTATTTTTGGAGAGAGATTCTTGAATTGATTTAATTTTGAAGTTCTTATGAGATTCAATATATTAATTAATGATAGTTTAGATGCATCTAAAATTTATATTTAATTTTGATATAATTTTAATTTTGTTCTTATGAGATTTAGTTTTTTTCTTGATCCAACCATTGTGCAAGATGAGAGATTTTTGGATTGATTCGTGTTCTTGATCCATGACACTAAACTCGTGTGGGATAGCTTACATGTTCTTAAATTAATCACACGCAGAGATGTTTTTTTTTTTCATTAATTTCATCTTCAAGAAAGCCGAAGTTGATATAATGTTCTCTGAGTTTGCCACGTCCACGTGAATCCATCCATGGTGATTATTGTCTGCGTTTATTTGGAGGAGAATGGTTCTTGAATTGTTTGTTTGTTCTTGGCTTGTTTGTCTTCTTCCATGATGGTACAGGTTTCTGATATTTTTTCGGATGGTTGTTCTTGGGTTGTTCTTGTCGTGGAGGGTGAATCATCCCAACGAAGACGCAATGTGGCTATGGGGAATGTCAGTTGTCTGTGAGATCTGGTTTGCATTTTCATGGCTTCTCGATCAGCTTCCAAAGCTTTTCCCGATCAATCGCGCAACAGATCTCAAAGTGCTGAAGGAAAAATTTGAAACGCCCACCCCAAGCAACCCGATGGGCAAGTCAGATCTTCCTGGCATTGATATCTTCGTGTCGACTGCAGATCCAGAGAAGGAGCCACCTCTTGTAACAGCAAACACAATTCTTTCAATTCTTGCTGCTAATTACCCAGTTGAAAAGCTTGCTTGTTATGTTTCTGATGACGGAGGCGCACTTCTGACGTTCGAAGCCATGGCAGAAGCAGCCAGTTTTGCCAACATGTGGGTTCCTTTCTGTCGCAAACATGATATCGAGCCTAGGAATCCAGAATCTTACTTCAATTTGAAACGAGATCCTTACAAGAACAAGGTGATGCAAGATTTCGTGAAGGATCGAAGAAGAGTGAAACGTGAGTATGATGAATTCAAGGTTCGAATCAATGGTTTGCCAGACTCCATCAGGCGAAGGTCGGATGCGTATCACGCACGAGAAGAAATCAAGGCGATGAAGCTCCAGAGGGAGAACAGAGGGGACGAGACGGCGGAGATCATAAAGATTCCCAAGGCCACTTGGATGGCGGATGGCACCCATTGGCCGGGGACGTGGTTGCATCCTTCTGCCGAACATTCCCGAGGTGATCATGCTGGTATTATACAGGTATCTTCCCTCCCGAATCGCCGCTCCATTTTCAGCTTCCTTGTTCTGGACCAAAACCAGAGATGTACGCGTGATGCAGGTGATGCTGAAACCTCCGAGCGAAGATCCGCTGCGTGGAAATGGCGATGACAACAGGATGGTGGACCTGACAGATGTCGATATACGTCTTCCGCTGCTCGTTTATGTTTCTCGAGAGAAGCGACCTGGTTATGATCATAACAAAAAGGCAGGGGCCATGAACGGCCTTGTTCGAGCTTCTGCCATAATGTCCAACGGCCCGTTCATTCTCAATCTCGACTGCGATCATTATATCTACAACTCCCAGGCGCTGAGAGAGGGAATGTGCTTCATGATGGATCGAGGAGGCGATCGAATCTGTTACGTCCAGTTTCCACAGAGATTCGAAGGTATCGATCCTTCCGATCGGTATGCAAATCACAACACGGTGTTCTTCGATGTTAACATGCGTGCTCTTGATGGTCTCATGGGTCCGGTTTATGTCGGAACTGGATGCCTCTTCCGAAGAATCGCGCTTTATGGATTTGATCCTCCGAGATCGAAAGAACACGCGCCGAGTTGTTGCAGCTTCCTCTGTTTCGGTAGGCCCAAGAAATCTTCTTCCATGGAAGAGAAAAGAGCGCTTAGAATGGGAGATTCAGATGACGAAGAGATGAATCTCTCTTTGTTCCCTAAGAAGTTTGGCAATTCTTCCTTCCTCGTTGATTCGATTCCTGTGGCGGAGTATCAGGGCCGACCTCTTGCAGATCATCCCGCAGTCAAGAATGGTCGTCCTCCCGGCGCCCTCACCATTTCTCGCGATCTTCTTGACGCGTCCACTGTCGCGGAGGCAATCAGCGTCATCTCTTGTTGGTACGAAGACAAGACTGAGTGGGGAAACAGGGTTGGTTGGATTTACGGCTCCGTGACTGAAGATGTCGTCACTGGGTATCGAATGCACAACCGAGGGTGGAAATCGGTGTATTGCGTGACGAAGCGTGATTCGTTCCACGGCACAGCTCCGATCAACCTCACCGACCGGCTTCATCAAGTTCTCCGGTGGGCAACTGGGTCCGTCGAGATCTTCTTCTCCCGAAACAATGCTCTTTTAGCTAGCCCGAGAATGAAATTTCTGCAGAGAATTGCTTATCTTAATGTTGGTATATACCCGTTCACTTCAATCTTCCTCATCGTCTATTGTTTCCTCCCCGCTCTCTCTCTCTTCTCCGGCCAGTTCATTGTTAAGACTCTCAATGTCACTTTCCTCGTTTACTTGCTCACCATCACCGTTACGCTCTGTTTGCTGGCTCTGCTCGAGATTCGGTGGTCCGGAATCGAGCTGGAAGAATGGTGGAGGAACGAGCAGTTCTGGCTCATCGGAGGAACCAGTGCCCACCTCGCCGCAGTGGTTCAGGGGCTCCTGAAAGTCATCGCAGGGATTGAAATTTCATTCACCCTGACATCCAAATCCGCCGGTGATGACATCGACGACGAATTTGCCGATCTGTACGTGGTCAAATGGACGTCATTGATGATCCCTCCGATCACCATCATGATGGTCAACCTGATCGCCATTGCCGTTGCGTTTAGCCGAACAATCTACAGCACCATCCCGCAGTGGAGCAAATTACTAGGCGGGGTTTTCTTCAGCTTCTGGGTCTTGACCCATTTATATCCTTTCGCTAAAGGATTGATGGGAAGAAGAGGAAGAACACCAACCGTTGTTTTTGTATGGTCTGGATTAGTCGCCATCACCATTTCTCTCCTCTGGGTGGCGATCAATCCTCCTTCTGGTACTACCCAAATTGGAGGTTCCTTTCAGTTCCCATGATTATTTATTATTTTTTTCGTGTTTTTCCGAGCTAATCTAGCACATGAAATTGATCTGCCTCGGTTGAACACCATTGCGCCCATTTGTTGCAGCATCTTTACCATCAAAAGGGACTCTGTTAATGGCTTTCTTTTTCAATTTTCTATGGTGTTTCCATCTTCCAAACATCCTATAGCTTTCTTTTTTGTGAAAATTTGTACTCCTCTTGTTGTGATCAGCTGCTAATTTCGCAGAAAACATAAAACTTTTTCCATCTCAACTTCATGTTGTAAAAACTACAAGTATATTCATTAAAATATATTGCTCATATTTCCCCACTCCCCCAACTCCCATTTATCAATCCTTGAGTAGATAAATTTCTACATTGATCAATAATTGTAAACCTGCTTTGAGAAGAGATGAATATTTAGTGACCTTAAAATTGATTCTAATATGAGTAAAGTATATTTTTTTGAGATAATTAAGTTTGTATGCACCATTTATAAAATAATTGAAAAAAAAATAACTAAATTTTAATATTTAAAAAATAGTATATCAAATTCTTAACTAATTGATTTTTACTTCACTCAATTCTATCAATACAATATACACTTAGCTTAATCCCCTAAGAGCATCTCCAATGGGATTGCTAAAAACAGAGTTTCGATATTTTGTTGAGTGTTTTTAGAAAATTAGATCTCCAATGTGCTCGCTATCCAGCTCGCATTTTTGCCCCCCCCCCGACTTTTCGCTCAACAAATATAGCGAGCGTTTATCGCTCAATAAATCATTTTTTTTATTAAAATATTCTTGTCATTCACTAGTTCTTGCACGGTATTTTATTGAGCTTGGTTGGAGTAAAATTTGAAGTATTGCTAGCTAAAATACTGAATTGAATATTTAAATATTTTTTATTTAGTTATTTTATTAAGTGTTGTTGGAGATGCTCTAATACTTAATTAATAGTTAATCAAATTTCACTTGCACCTCACCCCTCGGCCGTAACTCCATCGACGCCCGTACAGAAGTGATGGGAATTTTGTAATCTCTTCATAATCTTCCTCCAAGGTTACTAGAATCCAACAAGATAAAGGAGTTTGCATCCAAAATTACGTACCATCTTCCCACCGATAATTCACCTCCTTCCTCAATTTCTTGTTGTGGATTGTGAATGTTAGGTTGTCCATCAATTTATGTTATGAAGATATAAGTTTATGTTTATATTTATATGTGCGCATATATATGCATATATTAACATGTCCATACATACTTTTCTATATTTGTAATTTCATATATATATCTGGATTTTCAAGCAAGTGTGACTATACTATATGCTTGTATATATATATGCACACTACTATACCCCCACTCACACACATATATACCTATAAACATGATCTATTTTCAAAGTAAAACACAAAACTAATATATATATATATATATATATATATATATATATATATATGTATGTATGTAAATACACACACACACACACACACATTTACATACATATGTATATATATGTAAATGTAATCAAGAGTTTTTGATTTTGAAATTTGATTTAAATAAATTATGGTAAATTGTTTATATTTAAAACAAACATATATTATGTGTGTGTGTGTATGTGTGTGTATGAAAATATCTTAAATTTTTTTTGATTTTGAAAATTTAATTAGAATAAAATACTATAAATCATTTATATAAAAAACAAACAAACAAACACACACATACATAAATATAAATGTGTGTGTGTGTGTGTGTGTGTGTGGGAGTACAAAGTGTATGCATATATATATGCATGTTTATAGTATAATTACACTTTCTTGAAATTTTAGATACATACGTGGATATATATATATATATGTGTGTGTGTGTGAAATTACAAAGGTAAAGAAGTATATATGGATGTGTTTATATATGCATATGTATACCTACATATTCATGTGTAAAGGTAGGATCAGGTGAAACATCACCTAGCCTACATTGGAGATTTCTAATTTTTCTTCTATAAAAGGGGTTCCCCTCTTATGAAACATATCTCTATCTCAATTCCTTTTTAGCTTGTTTTTCTTTTATTGTATTGTTTATTTTATAATTTTTAAGGTTATATTTTCTATTTTTAAATTATTATTACAGGTTCTATTTTTATTATAGTAGTATCGGAGGCGGGGTTTAGATAGAAACTTTTGTGGTTAGTCACTAATATATATCTAGAAAATTTATGTCAAATGGGTAATAATAGCCTCAAGGTCTATGGTTTTTTAAGAAGGTATTTCCACCCCCCCCCCCCCCCCCCTCACTATTTACCTAGGAACTTTTTTAGTGTATTGATATTTATTATTCTTTTTGGTTACCTGTTAACTGTTTAAGTGAAACAAATAGCAATAAAATTTGAAATAGAAAAATTAAACAAGACTATTTTTTCATACTCAAAAATTCAAATTATGACAATTTTGAAGAAGAATAATTATTTATATGCAATTGGAAAAAGTCTCACCAAATTTTCCTGAAGATAAGTAAAATGAGATGGATAATAACATGATTCATGATTATCGATTTGCACTTAACACTAGCTAATGGAGTATTGTTGAGTGTTATAGAAAAAAATACAATAATATAAATTTAGGGATACTCTTACAAGATTAAACGAGATAAAGTCAATTCACAATAAGATCTTATTAAAGAAAAGACTTTACACTCTTTGAATTATAGAATCTATTATGGTAATTAATCATATCAACACTTGGGTCTCTTCAAAACTCTATTCTTTCAATTTATTATGTTGGATCATAAAATAGAAGAAGTTAAATGTGCTGAAATTTTACTTCAATGTCTACTTGATTCGAATGATCAACTCGTCATCAATCTGACGGACAGTAATTTAATTGACAGTCTAACCTTCAATGATATTGTCCCTTCTATCTTAGAAGATGAAAGTAGATGCAAAAAAAAAGTAGGATAGATATGCAAATATACACAAAGTAGAAGCCTTGAAAGTTATATGAATGAGATCAACGGAGCATGGCCCCAGTAATAGTCAAAATTATGATAGATCAATATCAAAATAATAAGAAAATATTAAGTGTTACAACTATGACAAAAAAGGACACTTCAAAAAAGATTATTGGTTTAAGAAAAAGGGTGGGGATGATGAGTTAACAATACTCAAGGGAATGTTATAATTAATAAATAATGAAGGCAATATCATATACAGTAAGGTGACATCAACAGTTAAAAATAAAAAGTAGTTAAGTGATGTGTTGTTGCTAGACTCAGGAGCTTCATGGCACATGCCATCTCAAAAAGATTAGTTTCAAAAATATGAACAAATCTCAGGAGGGTCTGTGGACATATGTGATGATTATGCTTTTAAAATTGTTGATATCAGTACTATCAAAATAAAAATATTTGATTGTATGGTTCGTATCATTCAAGAGGTATGACATATGATTGACTTGAAGAAAAATATATTATATCTCGGACAAATATATAGTATTGGGTGTAAAACTCATATTGAGAATTATATGATAAAAATTATTAGAGGCATACTTATGGTCATGAAAGAAGAAAAGATCACGACAAATTTATTTATGCTTAAAGGAGAAATAATATAGAAAACTGATGCTTGTGTTGCATCAATAAGTAACTAAGAAGAATAAAAATAATGTTGTATCTTAAATTAGGTCACATATCAGAACAAAGTTTAAAGATTTTCTCTAATAAAAAGCTACTTATGGGGCTCAAATTAGTAAATTTACCTTTTTGTGAGTATTGTATTACAAGTAAGTATAATAAATTAGCATTTAGTAGATCAATTATTAGAAGTATATACATTATAGACTTGATATATTTTGATGTATGAGAATCATTGGAAATGTCTCAAGGAGCTAAATATATTTGTATCTTTCAATAATGATTATTTAAGGAGATGTTGAATGTATTCAATCAAGAAGAAGTTAGATGTATTTCTAATTTTTAAAGACTTCAAAGCATGGATAAAACTTGAATCTAGGAAAAGAATTAAATATTTGTGGACTGATAATGGAAGAGAGTATATAGAAGATAAGTTTCTTGCTAATCATAAGCAAGAAGGTATCAAACAACAGTTCATAGTCAAATACATGTCGCAATAAAATGGAGTAGAAGAATGGTTGAATAGATCTCTAGTAGAATGGACAAGAGCATGTCTACCCAACTTTTTTAGGCATATGCAGTAGGTACTACATGTTATGCGATAAAATCAAATACCTTCAACTATAATTGATTTAAAGACACTAATGGAGAAATGAACTAGTAAGATAGTTGATTAGTCTACTTTATACCTTTTCAGATTTCTTATATATATGATGTATAACACTCAAGAAAGAAAAAAGATAGATCCAAAATCTAGAAAGTATATATTCTTAGGGTATGCTAAAGAAGTGAGGAGGTATAGCATTGTGGGAGCTATCCACAATGTAATTATCAGTAGATATGTAATCTATATAGAAAATCAACTACAAAGAATTGACGATAAAAATAGAAATTAAAAAGAAGTTTAAGAAACTACTACAAAGCAAATAAAAAATAATCAGAGACAAAATATTATAATATCTATGGAGAAAGAACCAAAGTATGAAACACGAGCAAGTCAAGTTTGAAGCTCAAGAAATTAGTTAGGCAACACATGATAGAAGGCCACTTGCTTGGAACTCATAGTATTATACAGAGAGTAATATTGCATATTGTCTTCTAATAGAGGATGGAGAACCTTCAATATTTCACGAAGCTTCGTATAGTATAGATATATCCTTGTGGATGATAATAATAGAAAAAGAAATTGAAGATCTACACAAGAATATGACTTGAAAGCTAGTATCGTTACTACTAGGAAGAAAAGCCATTGATAATACATGAGTTTATAAGATCACGCTATATAGCAATGATCAAGAATAATGATATGGTGCAAGATTGGTTGTAAGAGGATATGCTCATAAAGAAGGCATTGACTTCAATAAGATTTTTGTTTCTGGTGGTTTGTCTTATAATAATCAAAGTATTAATGACTATGTGTGCTTCATTAAATTTATATTTGGATGAGTTGATATTAAAATTGTATTTCTTCATTGAGAAATTAAAGAAAATATTTACATGTTCTAGCCATAAATCTGCTAAATCTAGTAATGAGAACTTGGTTTATAAGTTGAACAAATATCTATATAGTCTAAAACGTGCACAGAGGTGTTGGTATAATAGATTTGATACTTTCATCAATAGACTTGGGTATAATAGACTCAGTTTAAACTAGTGTACATATTATAAGAGATTGCAGGATGAAAATAATTTCATCATCTTATTATTGCACATGGATAACATGTTGGTAGCAGGCCCCAACAAATATTAAATCCAAAAATTGAATTAGAGGTGTCAACCGGGCCGGCCCGGCACGAGGCACGGCATGGTTCTGCCGTGCCTGGGCCGGATCGGCACATTAAAAAACTGTGCCCGGGCCCGTGCCGTGCCGTGCTTGACCCGACATGGCTCGGCCTGTGGCACGGCACACCGGCACGGGTTCTTCCCGTGCCGGTTTCACGCGACCACGCGGCGCCCGGCCCCTCCCGAAAAAAAGACCGCAGGTCGGGTTTGATTGGACCCGACCCTCGGTCCCAATCCCAAAGGGAAAAACAAATACAATTAATATTAATTTTCAGCCGTTGGATTCGCCTCCAATGGCTAGGGGGCAGAATCCAACGGTCCTCATGATTTTGCCCCCTAAATAATTATTAAAAATTCAAAAAAATATATAAAAAATATCTTTTTTTATAAAAAATTAATATCTTTAATCTATAAATTCTACCCCCTTCCTTTAACATTTATGTTTTTCAAAAACATATATTCTCTCAAATCTTTCTCTTTCTCTCACAAAAACCGTGCTTCTCTCTCTCGGGCCTCGGGATTTTGCTTTCGGCTTGGATTTTCGTGAAACTCGACTTGAGTTTGAATATTAGAGTTTTACTATGGTGCACCGTGCACGTGACCTGACCTCACTGCTTTTACCGGGTAATTTATTTTATGTTTTTTTTACTTTCTCTCTCTATAGTTTCTCTCTCTAGAAAAAAAATTAGAAAAAATAAAAATCATAAAAAATGACAAATACACCTGACACGTATTTAAATTTAGAAAATGAAAATATTACACATAGGTCTGAGGCTGCTGAAACTTTGGTTTCTCCAGTCGTCTCAACCCAAAGTTCTAAAAAACAAAAAACTATGAGGACTTCTGTAGCTTGGACTCATTTTAAAATCATAACACAAAAAATATTAGGAGTGAGGAACAAGAAATGACATAGTAAATATTGTATGTGACTATTAACATGTAAGAGTTCATTTGGGACTAGGCACCTTAAGAGACATGCCGAATTATGCACCAAAAAACATGGACTATTAGATCCTAGGCAAACCCAACTTGGCACTGCATTTTTTGAGACTGGATCGAGTTCAGTCTCAAAGTTTACTCCCTTCATATACTCCAGCGAGTTGGGTAGGGACGGCATGGCCAGGTTCATCACATTGATGGGTCTTCCGATCAGATTTTCGGAAGATCCAAGGGTAGTGCGCATTATGCAGACTTATTTTCAGTCTTCCTATCTTAGGATTCCTAGGTCCACATCTAGGAATGACATACTAAAGATATATAAGTTAGAAAAACAAAAAAAAATTAAGGAATTTATGGCATATAGTGGAGTGGTGTCCGTGACGTCTGATATATGGACAAGTCACGATGATTCTTCTTATGCATGTCTCACGAGTCACTATATAGATTCTAACTGGACAATCAATAAAAAAAATTTTAGGATTCTATGAGATTTTTCATCCTCATGATGGCCCGGCCATTTTTGAGCGTATGATGAAAATCTTTTGGGAATATAAAATTCAAAATAAAATTTTTAGTGTCACATTCGATAACGCTTTTAATAATGGAGTAGCGATCAATATGTTTGTTAGGAATATTAGAGATGCACCATTAGGAGAGATCTTTCATGTCAGATACATGTATCACGTGATTAACCTGATTGTTCAAGCGGGTATGAAGGTGTGTTCCCCCGCGTTTGATAATATACACAATGCACTAAATTATATTCGCACTCCTCGCAGACAACAAGAGTTTGGTAGTCTCTGTTTGTCTGCGAATCTTAAGAAGAAGAAATTCCAATCGGATGTGAGACATCGTTGGAATTACACGTACCTGATGTTAAAATCATGTGTTGGATACGAACACGTGATATCCGATTACGTCAATAGTAAGAGTGACGAACTTATTATTGACGACACTTACTAGGCTTCAGGAATTTCAATTATGAAATTCCGGAAGATATTTTATGATACGATGAACATGTGTTCGTCGGTTTATACGCCCACCACTTGCATTGCACTCCGCTGTATATGCAACATTAGTAGCATGTTTAGGAAGTATCGAGCTGACCCGACGCTTAGCCATATGGTTGCAGAGATGGAGACCAAGTACTTGAAGTACTGGTCCACCGTTCCATCTCTTTATTGCCTCGCTACATGCATGGACCCTAGGGTTAAGGTGGAAGAGGTAGAAAATACCCTGACTTTCATTTCCTCGTGCATGAACCTTGAAGAGCCACCTGAAGAGTTCATTCACGAGAAGTTGATTGACCTATTCACATACTATGATACTAGGTATGGTGGTGGTAGTAGTGAGACTGTGATTACGGACATTGATACCTTGTTCGGAGATGATGATTTTTCCATTCAGTTAGCGAGGGGGAAACGTATGGGTGGACCATCACATAGGAGCGAGCTGTCTCGGTACTTAGATACCGATTACTGCTCAATCATATCACATTCTGATACTAAGAATCTTGATTTATTACAGTGGTGGAAATCATATGAGTCCACCTTTTCCATGCTATCTAGAATGACACGGGATCTACTGACTCCTCCGGTGTCGAGCATAGCATCGGAGTCTACTTTTTTTGTTGCAGTGAATGTGATTTCGGATAGGATATCGAGATTGTGTCCATATATGGTTGAGGCCTTGGCTTGTTTAAAGGATTGGGAGGAATCGAGGTTTAGCATCCATGATCATGCTGGAGCTGGGACTAGGACAGGCACTACAGTCGCATCCACATCCACTACGATGGCGGAGGAGTTGATTGCCGATGATGATGATCCATATGATACTGATCTTGAAGTTGCGGCTGATGATTCTCATGATATGCCGATTGACGATTGATGATGATCTACTGTTTTTTGTTTTCGATATTTTTTTTATTGATTGTATTTGTACGCTTTGTTTGTACGTTGTGTTGAAACTGAAATTTGTTTTGTTCGGACCTTCGGTTTCAAATGGATGATTGGTAATTTTTCATTTGTGTTGTTTATGTTTTTTTTTTAATTTTTATTTTTACCAACATAATGTATTGATTTATTTTTTTTTATGATTTAAATTTTCTTTTAAAAATTAATAACTTTAATATATAATTAATAATTATAATAAAAGTTAAACTAATTTGATTTTGATAAAAAAAAAATTTTTAAACTTTGTTTTTTTAATTAATTTTTAGTTTTAACATTTTTAAAAATATTAATATTTAATACTATACAATTACATAATTACAATATCTAAAATTTAAAAAAAAAATTTCTGCCTCTCGAGCTCGGCAAGGCACGGCACAGCCTGCCGTGCCTTCGGGCCGTGCCGGGCACGGCTTTTTTTAACTGGCCCGGCACGGAAGCATGATCGTGCCCTAAAAAAATGAGCCGTGCCGGCCCGTTTGACACCTCTAAATTGAAGTCATAGTTGGTTAGTGAATTGATAAGAATGATTTGAGACTAGCAAACAATATTATAGGGAAGTAGAATTATCGAGATAGAAACAACATGAAAATTATGCATTATCAAGAAAACTATTTTAACAAGATTTTGTGACGTTTTAACATACAAGGTAATTGAAAGGAGGAAGATGTATGGAGTATGTGTCGTATTTCAGAAGAATAGAGGATGAAGATGTCTGGGGTACCATATGTATAAGTAGTGGGAAGTTAAAATATACGTAATGATTTGTACAATACCATAAATTGCACAAGTAATGAGAGTGGCTAGTCGATTAATGTTTAATCATAGCATAGAACATTTGAGTACTATGAAGAAGATTCTCAAATATATTAGAGGAACCTCAAATACTGTATTATGTTATGGATGTTCTGACCTTATTGTCATAGATTATGTTGATGTAGACTGCTAGAAATTTGATAATACCAAGTGTACCACGGGCCATGTTTTTACTATTGCTAGAGAAATTATAAGTTGAGTTTCAAAGTTAAAGTCCATTGTATCTACTTCTACAATAGAAGTAGAGTATGTTATAGTTACACAAGCCAGTAAAGATGTAATCTGGTGTTAAATACTATTAGAAGAGCTTGGGCATAAACAAAATAAAATTACTTTATTTTATAATAGTTAAAGTACTATACACTTTTGTAAAAAAATTAATATTTCATTCGAAGACAAAACACATCAATTTACAATATAATTTTGTATGTGAGAAATTGAAGAATGAAGTGTAGATATGCATATGATTCACACTATTGATAACATATCATATGTTTTGACCAAACCCATCAAAATTGACAAGTTTGAATAGTGCAAAACTTAATGTTACTTAGTAAGAACATAAGTTAGAATATAAAGGTGAAAAATTTTATTTTCAAGAAGGAGAATATAATAGCAAGGATAAGTGACATATCACCTAGCTCGCATCGCAAATCTCATGATTTTTATTCTATAAAAGGAGGTCCATCTCTTTTTAAATACAACCCAATCTCAATTCTTTTTTAGCTTGTATTTCTTTTATTGTATTATTTATTTTTTTATTTTCGTTTAATTTTCTATTATCAAATTATTATTGCAAGTTATATTTTTATAGCATGTAAACATAAACTTAAATCTTCATAACATAAACTATTGGACAACCTAACAATCACAAACCACATAGTTGCAAGAAATCAAGAAGGGCGAAGAGTTATCGGTGGAAAGATAATATGCAATTTCAAATATATATGTTAGTATACATACCTTACTACATGATTAAAGGAAGAAGATGCAAGGAAGAAGTTGTGATTTCAAATGTAGACACCTTTATTTTGTTGGATTCCAATACCTTTTGAGGAAGAAGATGAAAGGATTTTGAAATATTAAAACATGAGGGGCAAGGGGCAATGGGGCGAGTGGCAAGGGAAGAGGGGCAAGTGAAAGTTGATTAACTATTAATTAAGTGTTTAAGAATTAATTTAAGGGTATTTTGGTATAATAGAATTTAGTGTATTAAATTCAATTAGTTAATAGTTTAATGTACTATTTTTTAAATATTAAAACTTGAGTTATTTTTTTTTCAATTATTTTATAAATATTACACCAAAACATAATTCTTCATATCTTCTAAGAGTGCCAAAACATAATGGTGGAATTATGTTTTGGGATCCTCCCCTAGAAAAATTTAAGAATTTGAAACTTATTTTTTAAAATTTGAAAAATGTCATCAAAATCTTAAAAAATGAAAGATTAGGACACTCTATTATGTTTATTCCAAATTATCCTCACCGTCTTCCATCGTCCCTCTCCCAATCGGTCCTCGCCCTCTCCTATCGAGCTCGATAGAGCTTGACCTTGAGCTCCATCGAGCTTCTAGAGCTAGTAGTCACGTTATTGGAGCTTGACCGAGAGCTCTATCGAACTTTTGGAGCTCGAACAAAAGCACCATCGAGTTCCTGAACCTCGACCGAGAGCTCTAGGAGCTCGTCCTTATTCTCCTGGAGCTTGTGGACGAGCTCCAAGAGCTCGGCGCGAGTTCCTCGAGCTCGATGGAACTCTCAGTCGAGCTCTTGGAACTTAATGGTGCTCTCGGTCACGCTCTAGAAGCTTGATGGAGCTCTCGGTCAAGCTCAAAGACCACGAGCTCTAGAAGCTTGATTGAGCTCAATGGGAGAGGGCAAGGGACTACAAGGGAGTTCGGCGAGAGGGTAATTTATGATAAACGCAATAGAGTGACTCAAAATATAAGTTTCAAATTTAAAAATATAATTCTTATACACATAATTATTTGTTAAGTCACGTAAATAGAAATTTTAATTATTAACATAAAATGCCTCAGCTTTTTTTTTTTTCCACAACCAAAGGGCTCCGATCGGAATCCTCATCCTATTTTACTAGTTAGCTGCTTTCCCTTTCCTCGCAAATTTGGTGATTCCGAAAATTAATTTTAATGGTTAAGATATGATTTTGATGCATGCTGATCCTTCAAATGTGCAACTACATCGCAATTCTTCAATCGTATTTAATATTTTTTTCTGTTCTGCTCTGTTCATTTCACGGCTTCAATGCCGATGATAATCTTTAAGAATACCCCAATCTCGATGCTCTATTCAAGTTGTTGTAATCGTTTATTAATATTCTTTATAGTCTCTTATGGCTATTTTAAGACCCAAATTTATGTTATTTCTTACTACTCTTGCTCATTTTTCAATTTTCTTTTCAATCAGCACCAATTTGCATCCCCAATGAATCCTACAAAGAAGTATTTTTTTCAAGAGTGCAGCAAATTGTTATTATCAGAGCCAAATTAGTTTATTATGTCATTCTTTTATTTACTAATTTCTTGTATATAATTTCCTTGTTATTTTTCTTAAGCCTCCCTAGGTTAGTTTGAGTTGGGCATGATCAAATCATTTAAAACAATAGCATAATCTTAATTATCGACAAAATAAATGACACACAATTGTGCATAGATATGGTTAAATATATAATCATAAATATAAATAAATTGGCAAAAATATATACATAAATATAGATGAATATATTTATATATCAACATGTATTTATGTATACTTGTAATATTTAGTATATTTATATTTAATTATTTTGATTTATAGAACTTGGTAAAAATTCCATGTCAATATTTAATATTTAGTATATTTATACATAAAATGTCATGATATTGGTTTGAAATTTGTGGGGTATAAAATTGGGTTGATGAATTTTAATGCACACATCATAATGATTTTAAAATATAGGATGAAAAGATAATTTCATTTAATTATCAAAACTTTGCAAAAAATGAAAATAAATTATTTAATCTTGGTGTGCAAGACACAAATCCACCCAATTTTTAATGTCGGTCATAAAATTTAAAAATGATAATGAAAACATTATTTTGTGGTTATGAGTGATGACGCCAAGCAAAGCTCAATTATTATCTTGTTGGACGGCAGACTCCTAGTGCTCTAATCAATCTTTATGTTATAAATATTCAGACAAGAGCCACTCTAAAATCAAATTATAAGCATGTGTTTGTAGTTGGGTATTGTTGATTGCGCGAATAGGCCAATTGAGCTCTCTCTCTCTTTTGTATTTGCTTCAACTTTTATTCTTATTTTACTATTTTTGTCCTAATTCATATTTTTTCTAAATTTTCCAATTTTTAAAGTTTCACCTTGATTGTTTGGTAATAAAAAGTTCCAATATTTATTAGAAATTATAAAATTCTTCCAATTATGTCCATGGATTGCATGGGCGCTCTTATTCACCTTCACCCATATTCACTCCATTAAGTATATAGTAGCATCAAATTTTCTATATAGTTTTCTTTCCATTGTTTTTTCAATTGGAGCTTTATAGTTATTTCTCTTCAATTCTTCAAATAGATAAGGGCATATAGTTTTGATATTATTCATGGATAGTACAAGTTTAATTCAGAAATATTTCAAGTAGATATCCCTGATTATTTAAGCTGCTTCTCTCCATAAGCATTGAAGCCAAATTCTTGCTCTTCGTAAGCAAAAGAAAAAATAATCCCAAATTGAGTGCATTGTGGCTCACTTCATTTTTATTATGCCATGAATTCTAAAAATATGAGTGTTTGTGTTCGAGTATTCTAAAAGATAGCACCCATATTAGTGCTATTGTATCGTTATAGTCATGACATTATATATTATTGTGATTGGTGGCTTAATGACATTAAACATAGCCATGACTTAGAACTTAGGTATAAGAAGTTTTTTATATTGCAATATAAAGGCAAATCTAGATTAAAAAAATAGATGAAAAGCAAAATTGTGTAAATTTGTTCTACCACAAAGCATGAATAGACGTAGAGGGATTTCTACTTTATTCCATGTTTCTCGTTCTCTCTTTCTTTCATGTAAGTGTATGGTTTTCTTGGTTTGGTATTGTAGGGAGGTTATGGTGGGAATCTCAAAATTCTTGCTTTGTATCAAAGGCATTGTTGCATAGTGGTAAAATTCATTTTTTGAGGTTCTAATATTTAGTATTATAGTTTAGTTTGATTTTTATGATGATCTCTCTCACTTGGGATCTAACACTTAGTGTCAAGATATGTATCACCTTTGGATGGATAGTAGTATATTGGAATTCCTACTTACAAATGTGTGTAACAATATCTAACAATGAGTTCTAGTTCATTATAGTTACTAAAGTTTGTAAAAATATTTTATAAATGAAAAAGTTTTTAACAGGCTTTGATACGTGATAGCATACATATACACTATATGGCACTAAAGTGAGTAATATATTTATCCAAAAATTTAATTTTTTATATGAGGCAAACTGACATCATTATATATTACCATTGGATACAAGATATCTTTGAAAAAAAAAATTTATTGTACTTAAAAAAATTTATAAACAAAAATATCATTCATTAGTTACTATACTTTTATCGTAAAAAAATAATTTTTTTATGTTGGAATTTGTTGCCCTTGTATAGGATTGTGAGAGAGATTTGTTTGGCCATTTTGAGCTAGGTAAATTGGTTTGGATTGTATTTTTTTAAATTGGTTTCTTTTAATTTTTAAATAATAATATATAATTTGTATTTTAATTCTAGATATTTTATTTTAGTTACTATTACTTTTTAGATTTTTAGCATGTGCTTGATGAAGCAAGAAATTAAATTAAATTAATAAAAAAATAAAATATGAGACATTTTTAGTTGTTCAAAAAAGTATGCCCATGGTGCCCTCATGATAAAAGAGTGACCAGATTAGCTTCTTGGTTACAAAATTAAGTAATTTTGGATAATAGTGAAATATAAAGTATTTCATGTGGAAAAGTATTGTTGTATTTTTCATAGATCATTGGAGACTGAGGGTTTCATGTAGTCTATGGACTCAGACTTTTTGCTAAACTTCCATGTGCCACTTATGTAACTCACCACTTGATGTTTCTAAGTCATACTTTTGCTTTCCTTACAAGTTATACTAAATTTGTATCAATAGTTTAAGAGAACGGAAAACCTAAAATAATACTAGAAGAAAAAGACTTGGTATTCAAGATAAATTTTTATAGCTTGGTTGTTTGTTAATGATGCCACCACTTCTTTTATGCATATAAATAGAAATGACTAAAACCTTGGAAGGTTCTAGACACTTTAGAATATGCTAGAGCATTGGAATGTTTTAGATTAGATATTTTAATCCTCTATATCATTTCACACTTTGCTTGAAATATTTTGGAAATGAATGTTTTTCCATGTTTCTAGATGCTTCCCACCTCTATATGGAAACTCCCTTAAGAGTTATTTACATTCATTTGATTGGGAAAGAGGCCCTCCATAGGTGGTGGTGTGATACTCTCACACTAATGATGTAAACGTCCGTGTTGATCCTCATGCCTAATACGACTCGATCTATTTTTAGAATTATAACAATGTCATTATTTGATCCCAGCTAATTTCGCTTTCTACTAGTCCTTTCTATTTTACTAAGCATTCTTTGTGTAATTATATATTATTCTCTCTTTTTTCATTCTATCATGATGTAATCCACCTCTTTGTCATAATATGTTACTACTACTATTGTTGTAACATATTACTAATATAAAAGGTAAAATAAATCTTTAGCCTAGGTGATAACTTAACATTATATGACACCTTACCAACCATTCCTAGTTTGGGAATTGAGCACTCATATTTCCATACAAAGAATTTATGCATATTTCAAAAGAATTATAATTGTTATGGTATGAGCTTAATAGATACTAAGTCTCCAACTTAGAAATTGACATGCCTGCTCTTCTTGTCACCTTATTTTTTATCTTTTTAGTACTCTTCTCCAAGCATGAGTGTATATTAGCTAGCTCATGATAGGCCTTAGTAAGTTTGTAGAATACTAGACTTTTCCTTATGTATCCTCGAATTAGGATGTGAGGAGTCATCGATTCTTGGCCATGACTATCTCGAATTGGATTTCTCTCGATTGTTTTACTCTTTCATAGGTTGTAAAAGAACTGAGTCATATCTTTTAGTTTTACACAATTAGTATAATTAGTACTCACAAAATATCTCAAATATAGTTATAGTAATGTATTTACCCATTCTATATTCTCATTAGTTTAAGGGTAAAAACTAGTAAAGAAGTGAAGTGTCATACCCATGATCTTGAAGATCTCCATTAGAATTGTTTTGGTAAAGTCTATATCACAATCACTTTCAATAAATTTTTATAGTCCTAAATATTTTATCATGTTCTTGAGTAATATTTTGGTTCTCTACTATGTGGCTGCTATAAAAATAGTATTATTTAAAAAACAATTATTTGCCAGTATGATGAATACCTGTCCCATAAACAATTATAAAGTTCATGGTGATATTTTTCAAAGATTGCTCTATTATAAGTAGTGGCTCCAACAATCTTATGAGATGATATTCTAATTTGTGTTATTAATACACAAGAAAAGTTTTCACGTAAGTTATTATATCTTCTCATATTTGTGGCCAATCACAACAAGAAAAATCCTGATTTGCAATTGAAATTGTTGTGACGGACAAATCTATTGCAAAACAGCAATAGATTTGCAACGGAATTTTAATGAAAGTCTGATTAGTAAATTGTAACTAACTTGCAATGGAATCAATCTTATGTAAAACATGTTGGGAAAATATGGTGCTAATCTTGGAATGACATTGCAAAGGATTTGACCGTTGCAAGTTTGCAACGGAATCAATCCGTTGCAAGTTTGCAATGGAATCAATCCGTTGCAAACTTACAATGGATAGATAACAAAATTATAGTTGTAGCAGTTTCGCAACATATTTGTAATAGTTTTGCAATATATTTATAAATTTCAAGGAATTTTATCAAAGATAACTTAGAATTTTATTTATAATTAAATGTAAATTATTAACTATCAATATTTATAAAGAGAAGCCACTACAAGAAATTCACAATTTACCTATAGAGTTTTTTGACAAATGAAATTCTTTGGTACTTATATTATGTTTAATGTTGCTCTTTAAGTTGACTCCTTTTTAGAAATATGATGGTATAGGTAATTGATAAAAAATTAATATAAGTAAAAATAATATATTTATTTTACTATCATGATCAAATTTTATTTTAGAATCATATTAAATAATCATTAAAACTAATTAGTTTTTAAATATTTAAAAACTACATTTTGTTTTTGTAGAAAAATAAAAAATACATATTACAATTTTTTGTAGAGGAATAATTTGTGAAGGAATTTAGAGATTCAAAGCCAAAAGGCCTTCAGAATTTTATGAAGGAATTACACATTCCAGCCTGGTCGGATCTTGATATAAGTCAAAGTCTCTTCTACATTCATGAATTTATTTATACAAAAAGTGAAATAATAATAATAACAATAAAAAATTCAATCACTCCTAAATATTTAGTTTATGAACATTATCAAATTGATGGTTTCCCCAAATTTTAAATTAATGTGAATAAGCGTTCCCTAGCATCATCACATTAGAAATTAAAAATTTGAACACATCATTTATATAGTAGTAGTAGTAGTGGCACAAAGAACAATTTCAAAAAATAAAAATGAAACATAACCTACATGTTTATTGAATGCTGATGATGGTTGTAAAAACTAATTTAAATAACTTAATAAAACTCAATTAATTATTTTAGTATTCCCTAAAATAAAAATTAAAAATTGTTATTAATAACAAAATTTGAAGATATAAAGAATACTATTTTGATTTTGTTTTGAAAATTTTTTTTATATGATTTTAGTATGTATATATTATATATATATATATATAAAGTAAAAACTGAAAATTATTATTAATAACAAATTTTGAAGATATAGAGAATACAATAATGATGTTTTTTGAAAATTTATATTAATATAATTTTTTTAACATTGTTCGGATTTGGGATAACCTTATGTAAACAACTGTAACAATGAAACAAATATAAAGGAAAATCATATTTAACTTATTCATTTTTTACTATTTTTCTTCTCATTTTTAGGGGTTTTAATGATAGGTAGGTTAGGTACGACATTTTGAATTCTTTTATGTTTTTATAATATTCTTTATTACATTATTAATTCACTTTAAAAATGTATTAATTTTTTTTATTTTTTTCCTTCTATCCATTTTCAACAATCCTTCTCCTTTCCAGAAATTTTAAAATAAAATTATTTTTCATAAATTTTATAAAATTCAAATTTAATTCGTTCCCACTTTTTTACAACTTTATCTTTCCAGGGCAAATCTAAATTTAGGAATTTAAATTCACTAAAATCAAACAAATATATAAAAGTTAATTTTGTCAATTTTTCATTATTTTGCACTATGGTTCTATAATTATAAGTACGAATGTCCTTTTAAAAGATTAAATTTTATGACAATATTGATTTCTTTTGGTAAGTTTTTAAAAATTTCTCACATTTGAATTTAAAATCTGTCAGACATAAATTTGGTCCAACTCGATTAACCCTGCACTAATAATAATGTATTTCTTTTTGTTTTAATAAGAAAAATAATGAACTTCCATTGAAAAAACAAATATTAAAAATATTATTATTGATATATTATTATGAAAAATTATTATCACTTCAATTTTATTATTTAAATAGTATCATTCAATTTTTTTTTATATTTCAATGTTTCTACTTTAAATTATAAAAACAATCAAATCATTTAAATTTTAATAAAAAAAATATCAATTTTTATTATTTAATTTTGAAAAGATAAATAATAGTAACATCTCGGTTTTAATCATGCTTTTGAAAATATATTGTAAAAAATATCAAGTTTTGGTCTACTTGTAGGTTTAGGTTGCCCTACCAACAAGTTTCAGTCTACTTGTAGGTTTAGGTTGCCCTACCAACAAGTTTCAGTCGCCTTATATGTAGGTGTCGGTCGCCCTTTTTCCTGCAGCTTGCTCATGTTCCCCATTTTCAAAAACCCAAAAAAACCCTAATTATAAAAACAGCTACCTTTTCCTTACCTCTCTCTGGCTGCTTGTGGTCCTCTTCACTTGCCGCTCCCTTGCCACCTCCTTGTCGGTTACACTATATATATTCTGAACCTATATAGGGTAGGTTTAGAGTGAAATATTCATAGATTCTAAACTTATATTCATTCCCAACATCTGTGATTGTACGTATCATTTTCTTTAAGTCTATATTTTATACTATATAGATCCTATGAAACAATATTGACTGTGATTGTTTTTAATTTTTTGTGAAAAACATATATGGGTTTGAAGATTGTTTAGAATTATAAAGGAGATTGAAGTTGAAATGGTTCTTCTTGGCTTACTTCAATTCGCAGTGGTTCTAGTTTTCTGTATTCATTTGTTATAATTACTTGATAATTTTTGGTTCTTTTCAAAACGATTTAGTTTGATTTTTGGTTTGAAAGGAAAATAGTAGCTGTTTCATTTTAAGAGTTCTATTTCTATGTCCTTATTTTTGAAAAAACAAAATAAAATGGAAGCAATTGGAAGTAGACAATTCAGATTTGGTATATTGTCTATTAGTAAATAAGTAGGTAATTCTGCCTCTGCATCAAGTTTATTTGAAGATAGACAAATACAAGCATATTTATTCCTAGTAGAGCAATAAAGGGCAAGTTTATTTTTCTTTATGTTTTTAGTATTTTTATTATAATAATTCTAATGGGATCTAGTATGTTAGTAGTATTTGTCTAATTACATTGTTTCGTAATATTTATAAAAAAATTACATATGTATATACATTTTAGCATTTGGTTCTTATAGTTGATTTATACACTCACATATAAAATTTATAATATTTTAAACTCATTCTACTTTAGCTTTAGAATCCATAAAAGCAAATAAATAATAAAATAGTGAAAAACTAGTATTTTAAAAATTTTATTTTTATCTCATTAATTATGTTACAAAAATATGAATATTCTCTAAATTATTTAAACATATTACTAATATTGCATATACATTTAAGTGTATTGCAAAATATATTAGTATATACAAATAAAATAAATTCGCTATATCATAAAATATTTTAAAAAATTTAATAAATAAAAATATTACTTCCCAAACATATTTACTTATTATGATATTACTAATTTTACTATATATGAAATTACATATAATATATTGATGGCTAACACATAAATAAAATATTATAGTTATGTTGAATTCTAATATTATTTGATATAAAGTTGAATTTTTTTAGACATATTAATTCACACAAACAATTAAATTTTATAGTTTGTTACACGGATTAATATATTTTATAGAATTTTTCGCCTTCTTATTTCTAGGCATTTTAATGATGGATATGATGAAATTTGCCTTCTTTCAAATTTATGGAGCTAGGATTAAAATCTTGTCTTTACAATTTGCATATTGCTTCAAGCTTTTCCTAAATTTGTTGTAAAGGAGTTTGTTGAGTATTATAGGCCTCCTCGAGGTATGTATTCTTTAGGGTTTCTATATGAGTTTTTTTTTATTTGGATATTAGTTTAGTTTTTTTTAAATATGTTTTTCTATGTGGTTTTTTTCTTTGAAACCCATGATTTTATATGATGTTAGATACATGAATTATAGTTGCTAAGATATAACATCTTGAAAGCCTTATTGATAAGCCTATATAAGCAGTTTAATGGCCTTTTATATTTTTATGAACATCTTGCTATACTTTGAATATTTTGCAGGTAGCTAGATTGACTAATTCCTAGATTGCCAATTATTGTATGTAGCTATATAAGTACTTTTAACACTAATTTGGTCTTTAAATATACTATTTCCAGGTTTGATTTTTGTGTACTAGGAATGCTAATTTTTGGTGGTTGGCATTTTGTGTCTTGGTCTTTAAGGCCATGTTTGGAACTCGGTACCCGCAAGGACCTAGAAAAGGTGAGGGAAAGAAAATAGGGAAGAAAGAAAAAGCTAGGGAGGAGAAAATAATATTTTTTTTCTTGTTTGGTTATTATTGGAAAACTCAAGGGAAAAAGATAAGGAATCTATTTTCCCTTGATTGATTATCTATGACCTTAAAGAGAGATGATGATCAATACTTTCCTTATTTCATTGTATATCAATCAAATGAGTAATTTATGTTAAATATCAGGACATGTAAATGAGTTCCAATAGAGGATGGATGTATTTAAGGCTAACAAATGGATTGCCTAACCAATCATTTATATCGGGAGTCAAAGAATTTGTTCAATTTGCAATTAGTCGACCAGAAGGCAGTGACGGTAATCACATTAGATGTCCATGTAATAAGAAGTGCCAGAATAAGAATTTTGTCAAGGATAATGAGGCAAGGTTCCATCTTTATAAATATGAGTTTGTCCCTAATTATCGTGTGTGATAGTTGCATGGTGAGACTGAATCATCTATATATGGGGAGGAGGCATTATATAATGTGAATGTCACTAACCATCATGCAATAACAAATAATGTTGGATCATCGACAACATTTGTTTTAATGGTTTATGATGCAGCTGGTCCACAATTTAATGCTAATATTGTTGAGGAATCTCCAAACCCAATTGTACAAAATTTTTATGACATGCTTAATGTTGCAAACCAAGAAGTATGGCCTAATTATCAAATGCAATCATAGTTATCAACCATTACTCGAATGCTTCACATAAGTCAGAGCATCAATTTTCTGAACGGCACTATAATGCTTTGTGTCAGTTTATTAAGGAGTTGTTGCATGATGATAATGTTATAACCGATTGTTTCTGAGACAAAGAAACTTATCAAGGAAATTAGGTTGCCAGTCTATAAAATTCATACTTGCCTGAATGGTTGTATGATTTATTGGGGTGATGAATCGGAATTAACTCAATGCAAATTTTGTGACCATGCTCGATATCGACCACAAAGTATTAATAGACAAAAGCTTGTGTCATATAAGAAAATATATTACTTTCCACTAACACAAAGACTTCAATGGTTATATGCTTCAGAATCCACTACTATGAGTATGAGATGGCACGATGATCATTTTGTAGAAGATGGTGAGATGTGTCATTGTTTTGATTCTCAGACATGTAAATATTTTAATGTTTTGCATTCCTCATCTACAACTAAAAGACATAATGTCAGATTAGGCATATGTACTGATGGATTTCAACTATTTGGGCAATTTGAAAGTTAGTATTCTTCATAGCCTATTATTCTTACTCCATATAATCTACCCCTAGAAATATGTATGAAGGAACAATACATGTTTCTAACAATTATTGTTCCAAGCCCTAGAAATCCGAAGGAAAAGTTAGATGTGTATTTTCAACCTTTGATCTCTAAGTTACAAGCATTGTGGGAAAATGGAGTTGAAACTTATGACATATCTAGAAAGCAAAATTTTAAGCTACGAGCAGCTCTCTTATGGATAATCAATGACTTTCTAGCTTACTCGATGTTATTCGGTTGTACATCTGGCAGACTAACATGTTTGTATTGTATGGATGAATCAGATACTTTTACCCTATAGAATGGAAGGAAACAAACATGGTTTGATAATCATCATAAGTTCCTTCCACTAGATCATCCATTTAGAAGAAATAAAAATACTTTTAGAAAGAATCAAATGGTAACAGATCCACCTCCAAAAATTTGCTCTAGAGTTGAGTTGCTAAGAGAAATTGATGCATTAGGCTTAAAAAAAGTTACTGAGATTGGGGCAAATGATGCTAAAGTTCATGTTAGTAAATTAACCGGATGAAAATAAAGTCAATTTTTTGGGATTTTTCATATTGGAGCACAAATATCATAAGACATAATTTAGATGTGATGCATGTCAAGAAAAATATGTTTGAAAATATCTTTAACATAGTAATGAATATTGACGAGAAAACAAAAGACAATGCAAAGTCTAGATTAGACTTAATCGAAATATGTCGTCGACCAGAATTGCATGTTGTTGATGGCAAGCTTCCAAAAGCTTGCTATACATTAGACAAAAATTGTCGAAATGAGTCGTGTATTTGAGTTCAGAATCTAAGATTTCCAAATGGATATGCTTCAAATATAGCCAGGTGTGTATAAATGAAGAAATATAAACTTTTTGGAATGAAAAGTCATGATTGTTATGTCTTTATGCAAAGGTTGATACCAATTGCATTTCGAGAAATACTTCCATCAACCGTGTGACAAGCATTAACATAACAATTTGTTCTTTAAGGAACTTATATCAACTATGCTTAAAACAAAAGCTATGTTGAGCTTAGAGTCAGAAATATCAATTATTATTTTCAAACTAGAGCGGATATTCCCTCCTAGTTTTTTTGATTCAATGGAATATTTACCAATACACATGGCATATGAAGCAAGGGTAGCAGGACTAGTCCAATACCGATGGATGTATCCATTCGAAAGGTATGCAATTAATGTTATATATCTAAATTTACTATCATCAAATCATTATATGATATTGGTATTTATAAACTTATTGATTGGATTGCTAGGTATTTGCGGAAGTTAAAACACAATGCAAGGAATAAGGCCAAAGTGGAAAGATCAATATGCAACGCATATTTAGTTGAAGAAGCTTCAGCTTTTTGTGAGCATTATTTCAATCCAACACTCCATACAAAGCATCAAAGGATGCCTCATATTGTTGAGTTCCATATTAGAGAAGGAAATGATTTCGATTGGAACATGTAAATATTCACCCATCTCGGTCGACCTTTTGGAAGACATACAACATGAATGCTAAGTGAACAAGAGATAAATATCACACATCAGTATGTCTTGCTGAATTGCATTGAAGTTAAAACCTATATTGAATATGCATCTTAACTCAACTATTGCACTAATGTTGTAACTTTATAATTCAACTAATTTGTGTTCTATTAATATAATATTTTTTATTGAGTTACGACAAAATGAGCTATACTTTAATGATGCAAATGTTGATGCTAGACTCGATGAATTTTTCCTAGCATGGTTCAAGACTTACGTTAGTTCTTTATGGTTTTAGTTAGTTTATGATAAAATATCTTTTAGCACACTCTTATTAGCATACACGTGATAACGTTGAAAACATATATTTTAAAGCTCTAGTAGATGGACCATTTCAAACAGTTAACTATTATAATTGATATAATGTGAATGGTTTTCGTTTTCACACACTTCAACAGGGTACTTCTAGATTTTCAAACAATAGTGGTGTGTGCGTTAAAGGTACTAATTACACGATTGATGAAACTGACTACTACGGTCAATTATAAGGAGTCATGGAAATATAGTACTCAGGATAGCCCATTAAGAGAACTCTTTTATTAAAGTGTGAGTGGTTTGACATTACACCAGATGTCGGGACGAGGATCCACAAGCAATACAAATTAGTGGATGTAAATCATACAAGAAGATATGCACAAGATGAACCTTTTGTTTTAGCAATGCAAGCACAACAAGTATATAATTGTACATATCTAAGCTTAAACGTGATACTAGATCATGGTGGGCTATTTGTAAAATCAAGGCTAGAGGAATGATTGAGATGCTTGCAGAGCCAAAAATTATGCCACAAGATCAATTTCAACAAGATACAAATGATGTTGACGAATGTAGTTTACTGGTGGAAAATAATACTATTTTGCTTATTGATCTGATAGGTTAAATGTTAGATATCGATGTAACTGAAACACTTTCTCATGATGATGATGAAGAATATGATGAAGATGGATAATAAGAATAAAATGATTTAAACAATGATAAAAATTAGGTTGGTAATTTGATTGTTAAATAACAATTTAATTACCAATTAATATATATTATATTTTGTTCTTATGCTCATGCAGATATGGGTCGAGGAGTAGGATGAGGATCTGGGATAAGGGGTAGAGGATGTGGTAGGAATGTGGTTTCTTTCCCTAGTGCCCATGTAAAATCTAAATCATTAGAGGGATCACCTATCACACAAACATTTGCACAAAGTGCCATCATCCATGATACTACTAGCCCTACCCTCCAGACATCAAGTGATCGTGCATCATTATCAACACTACCACCTATAGAAGATTCAACATCTCAAGTAGCATCACTACAAAGTTCAACATTACCACTACTCACTAGTTCTGTCTCTCGAACTACCATTATACTTACTGATGCAGAGTACGTTTTCCTTTTTAAACTATTTCACTTGAATTTTTTTATGTCGACCACATGAAGTTGAATGACAACATTGATAAACTTGTATGTTTACTTGTAGAACACATATTATATAGAATATATCTAGAATTATCACTAGTATCTTCAAGGAGCATTTGCATATGATGGGATATAATTGGAAGATGGTGCCTCATGATATCAAAGATTTCTATTGGCAAGAGTTTCATGTATTAACTGGGTCTAAGATATATTTTATTTTATTTTATTTTTCTTTATATTGATCAATAACAAATATTGTTTCACTTTGGTCTTGCTTTTTTTTAAATGTTTTTTAATCATATGCATAAGGTGGAATTGGAATGTGAATAAATTCAAGAAAATTGACAACATTAAAAAGTTTCACATATCATATACAATAATACTTTTTCTTTCTTTAACATATTTTCATTTTTGGTATTATTTCAATTGCAGAAACATTATCAGTGGGATCCTTCATTGGATGCACTAGTTAAGGTTGCATGACATAAAAGGGCTTCACAATGTTATAGAAATGATATTAGTCTATGGAAAGATCATAGCGAACAATTGAGTTTCATCTTAAAGAGTATTTGGGAAGCTTGGTAATGTTATTGGTAGTCACCAAAATTTCAGAAAAATTCTACCCAAGGATCAATTAATAGGATGAGTGAGACTGGAGGTGGGGGCGCAGGACCTTCGCGCCATCCCGATAGTTCCTTATCTCATAGAAAGCATGCTAAATGTTTGGTACATATATTGATAAATATTTAAATTTTATTTTATTTTTTTAACTACTTGTTTTTTTTATATTATACTTTTGAATTTTAGGTGGTCAAGTTAAAGCGTCCGCCTCTTCCACATGAGCTCCTAGAACAAACTCAAGAGGAAGGTAGATAATCAATTTGTTGATCAGAAATCTTAGAAAATTTATGTAAGTGCAATCTTTTTAGTCAATTTATTTGTAATTTTTGTTTATAGAAAAATATATTATTAATATTTATATATTTCAGAATCGTGTAGTTTCAAGGTATGAGGTTGAGTTCACAGCTATAAGAGAGGATGCATCTTCATCTCAATCAGTTGATGCAACTCAAATCTATCTAGATGAGGTTGGGAGATTCAAGAAGAAATGATATATGACCTTGGATCGATGGGATTTATATGCCTACAATCTCAGGCATCATCCAATTCTATCAATATGCTTTCAACTAGTCAACCAGTTCAAGAATTTCAGACATAGGCAAAAGAAGATAGTCGAATCCATGCTTTGGAAAAAGAGATGAGTGTGGTGCGTGAACAAATGATGCAGTAGTAGAGGGAGCATTTACAGACCATGCATAGTCTAACTACAGCTTTTCATGCACTGATTTTAGAGCTTATTAGGGTTCTGCCTATTCCATTAGCCATTGCTCCAAAGATAGATGTACCTACTACTGAAAGATCCAACTGATTATTTAATATTTTAATTATTAAATTATTTCACAAAGGAACTATAAATTTAAATTGTGGTTGAATATGGTATACGAAACTATTAACTATTAGTTATCAAAAAATTAGTATTACAATTTTTATTATGGTACATGAAATTTTGAAATTGGTACAGTAATTTTTGAATAATATAGAAAATTTTTGGAAATTTACAAATTTAACAAAAATACATGAAAATAGAAAAAATTAATTGCAATGAATTTTGTAATGAATATTCTATTGCAACTAAGTACGTTTTAGAAAAAAAATATTAGTTGCAATGCTGTTGCAAAATTGCAATGGAAATGTAATATATTTATAATAAAATATTTTGCAATGACTCAGAATGATTGCAAATATGTTGCAAAGTTACAATGAAATTACAACATACATTGCAATGGTTAGTAATGAAATTATTGTTGATCTGTTGCAAATTTGCAATAGAATTGGAATAAAATTACAACATATTTTGCAATGATTCATAGTAGTTGCAACTCTATTGCAAAGTTGCAATAGAATAGCTATTAGAAATTGTTATGGTTAGTAATGAATTGGTTGTTAATTTGTTACAAATTAGCAATGGAATGGCAACAAATTTAGCATATCCATTGTCTTCTGATTTTTGGGATTTAGTAATTGAATTAGCAATGGATGTAAAATGCGTTGCAATATAATAATGGGATAATTGCATTGCAAATCCATTAGTCTTTTGCAACTGAATGCCAAAGTGTGAAAATTTACAATAAGATTTTTTGCAATGGAATACTTTTGTTGCAAATCCATTGCTAATAAAGATTTGCAAATGATTTTTATGTGTTTACAATGGACTTGCAATGAAAATATTCATTGCAAAACTATGATTTTCTTGTAGTGAATAATAGATGAACACTAGCAAAGCTTTCATGCATCATTGCTCTGGGTGACCAGCTCATTTAGAGTCATGAAACTCTTTGATAAGATTCCTTCTAGTGTTTTCCTACTAAGGAATGTAAAGTCACTTTTTCTTTGTGTACAATAAACTATAATCTATCCAAAATCATTGTATCTTTCTCTCGTTAGCTAGGAAAATGAGTCTAGTTTCCACTGGATCTTATTACTATCTCTCTTTTATGAGATTTATCATATCTCCTTGGGGTTAACTAATCATGGATGTTAACTATGTATTACAAGTAAATGCATCATCAACATGATTAGTAATATCTGCCTTGTACTTCAATATGTAGCCAAACTCATATAGAAAATCTTGCCATTTGACTGCTTGGGACTTAACTTCTTCTAGATTTGGAAGTAACTAAATATAATATTATCCATCTTCACTATGAAATTTGACTCTAATAAATAATATGTATATGTTCTCAAGTAATGGATGATTGATATTATTTCTATTTCTTGGACCATGTATCACTTTTCATTTTCTATGGCATTAAGCTTGCCGATTTCAAAAGTTATGAGAATTTATTTCTTCATAAGAACCCCTTCAGGAGCAAAGTTAAAGGTATCAATGTATGCCTCGGATATCTTAGTGTAGTCAAATAGTGGCAACACCGACTCCTCCATTACATCATTATGGAAATCTTCAAAGACTTACTAGTACTTTTTATCTCATATTCATTTATTACATTCACGAGAAGATTCATCAATAGAGATGATTTTGCTAAATACCCATTTATGAATCAATGGTAGTACTTAACTTAGCCTATGAATGACCTTATTTATGACATGTTAGTTGAGGAATCCTATTCTTGAATAGCCATGATCTTATTTTTATTCTTCTTGAGTTCTTTATATAAGGTAGTAATTAAGAAGAAAATGATAATTTTTATCATCACTTTATTGAGTTTTTGATTGTTAATGACTCGGTGTACATCCATAAAGACACATCATTCTTTTTCTGCAATAAGACTGGTACACCATATGGGGTCTTAGATGATATGATGAATCTAACATCAAATAACTTCTTTAGTTTCCTTCTTTGCTCTAATTCTAGGGCTACCATTGTGTAGGGCATCATAGTTGGAGGTTTTGGTCCTAACTCTAACTCGATCTTATAATCTTATTTCCTTATTGATAACAATTTTTTGGTGAGCTCTTGTGGTCTCAAATATTTAAAGTTGCCCATCACCTTCTTGACTTTTATGAGCATAAAATCTTATGTAAGATCAATTAAGTCTTTGTTAAGAGTCACCAAGTGAGCGATCTCATTTCTTTCAATCTTCTCTTTAATTGCATAGTCGATTATATGTAAGCTTGACTTTGTTTTGGATAATTGTGATAATTATACATGGTGTCACTTTTTCTAAAATAGCCATTGGGTATAGAAAAATTAATGGCACAACCATTGCATTACATAAAAAATCTATTCCGATCACTACCTTGAAGTCATCTATGGTTGTTATTTTGAAATCAATCTTGCATTCTTTCAACCAAATTTTCATCCTTGATTATTGGCTTGATATCTTTATGCTTGTCTTTACCTCTACCTTTTTTGCTAGTAGAGGCTATACTTTTCATTTTCTAGCAATATAATTCGTATGTCTATTTTCTCCCTCACTTTTAGCATAACTATCTTAGATTGGTGGCTTTGCTTTAAATGAGTCCTTTTGGAAATTTATAAGTGATTTTGCTACTGTTATGTTTGTGGCTAAGTCTTAGATATCACATCTCATCAACTCCTACTCTATCTAACCTTGTAGGTTGTCAAAAAAATTGAAGAGTAATTTTTCATCCCTATATCATGAATCTCAACAATTAAGAAAGATAATTCCTTGACATAGTTACAAATTAATCCCTTGTGTTTGTGATGCATCATCTTTTTATGAGTTATATATGTTATATCTTTTGGGTAGAGCTGCTTCTTGATTTCATTCTTGAAATCACCCATATTATTTATTATGCACATCCTCCTTTCTATTTACATAAATCTTTTATATCATCATAACGTTGCATTATTGGTGAGATAAAAGATAGTGATGCGTATCTTTGTTGCCTCATTGATTAGCGTAATTAACTCTAAGTATATTTTTATATGTCATAAGTATTTGTTTAACTCCTTGGTGTCATGTTGCCCCCTAATTGTGTGGGGATTTAGCACCTCCACTATTGGTTCATCATGTGTGGTCATCGCTACATGAGCAGACAATGCTATATTATAAATTATCATCTCTTATCTTAGTTCATCTTCATGCTTTAGTCAAGACTTATACTCTTAATTCCAAGAGTGTTGGCGTATCCATGACCCTCATGGGCCCCTTATGTGATACTATCAGGACTATTGAGCTCTGCATTTTCTCTTAAAGGTCATGAATCTGCACTTTGAGATCCTTCATGGTTTTCTCCATGTTTTGCTCTTTGAGGTTCATTTCCTCTTTGGTTTCTGCCATGACAATTTCTAACATAGTCACTTGATTTGTTCTTCTTTCTTTTACTATTGGAGGGAAGGTTAGAGTTTCTTCCTCGAACTTCATTGAAGACTTCCACTATAAGAAAGCTTATCATTATTTTATTCGAGTTACTTCATACTTTCAACTTCGACTCTGATCCCAACTATCATGGAATTACTCTTTTTACTAAACATCCATGCAACACTTATGCAACTCACCTTATGGTTGTTACTAAATCAACATATTGCTTGCATTACAAGTAATACTTAACTTCTACAAATAATTTTGGAGCAAAGAAAACCCAAAAGAATACTTGAAATAAAAAAAATATAATATTGAAGAAAGAAGTTTACAACTTGATAGTTTATAAATGAGATAATTTTCTCTTTTATAGATATCAATAGAAGTGTCTAGAATCTTAGAACGTTATAAACACTTTACAATCATCTAGAGTATTGGAAGGTTCTATATACTTTAATCCTATATAACCTTCTGCACTTTGCTTGGAAAAGAAAATATTAAATATCTAATATCTCCATGTTTGTAGAAGTTTTGCACCTCCTTTTAGAAATCCCCTGAAGATTATTTGCCTTCATTTGATTGGTAGAAGGGCACTCCATAAGTGGTGATGCGACATTCATCTATTTGATCCGTGATGAAGAAAAACACAGAAGCATTTATGAAAGAAATAACTACACACAACATATAACTAAGCTCTTCATCTTTACTTTTATGCCTATTTGTATATGTGTGTTTTTATATGCTATCTATGTATCTTTTTAATAGAAAAACAAAGAAAGGAGACAAGAAAGTGTTAGGGTGTGTGTGTGCACGTGCATATTTTCTATTATACAAAAAATACAATTTTTTTTATCTATTCTATTTGTCACACGCCTCATATCTCTCGGATTGTTGCTATTAAAATTAAAGGTTGTTGGAGAATAATGCAGAACTATGTTCGGAGCATTCTCCCCAAAAATTGAGGTTTACATAGCTTTTCTAGATTTTAAAGTGAATTATGTATGGAGTGAAGGTGAAGGCAATTAATTTGTCAAACACATATTAAAGAATTAATTTGGAAAAATTATATAAAGTAGTTCTGAGTAAATATATTGAAAAAAAAAACACCTCAACTTTCCAAATATTTAAAAAATTGGCATAAAACTAGAAATATTTGAGACTATTTCACTGTGCTTGTGAAAATTGTTTTGACAACAATAAAGACAGTTTTTTTACGAACATTATTATTTTCCTAACTTGTTTTGATGTCTAAATATTAAAAAATAAAAAAAAAAATCAAACATTGATTGCTCAATTATTGAGCGTAAACTATACACCAAATCGACTAAACGTGATATGATAGCTCAGATGCTCAATTATTATCTTAATGCTCTAATCAATTTTTATGTTATAAATCATCCAAACAAGATGAGCTTAATTATATGTTAATGAGGTTTATCATTGTATTTGATATAGTTTGGTCAATTCGAATTGTTTTTTTTTTAAACGGCATCAGAGGAGCCTCTCTTCGAGTCGTAATTGCTTTAAAGTTTTCTGCTTAATCTTAAACTTTCACCTCATCCTTTATTTTTTGTGAAATACTTATTTTCCATCAGCATCAGTTAATTTAGGTTTTAGTGCTTACTTCATCATTGTCCTCCCCCTTAATACAAATGTTTGACTAATTTACAAAAGAAGTAATAACGTAGAATCTTAATTTTCAAGCTTTTTTATAATTCTCCATTATTAAAATGGCTTCGACTTTTACCACATGTTAAAATTTCTAAGTTTTATTTTTTAAAACCTACAATTCTGTACATCTTCATGAACATAAGATAATTACATATCTTATGTAGTCGATTCACCGTCTGCTACATATTTAATTTGTAATGTTAGATGTTGCTATATTTTTGCTTCGACATCTAGAGGAGCTACAACCAAGCCTCTTGTGAGTTAAACACCTTTAACCGTCGTATCGTACGCCGTCAACATTAGGCGGTACGCGGCCGTTGTGCTGAGATGGAAAGATCAATCCACTTAATAGAATCTCCAATTTAACTTATCTCAAGATTTCTTCAGTGGTCTTCCTCCGAGGAAGTAAAATTTTCTTAATTAACACTTAAAAAATACTTAAATGAAATCATCTAATATAAATATAATTAGGTGTAATTATAAGAGGCCACTAAAATCTTAAACTGCATTGATTTATTCTTTTAACTTTTAATTTTGAAAATTTAAAATTACATTAAACTCTCAACTAATGTAGACAAGTCTTTAATTTTGAATTTTCAAAATTCAGAGTTATTATTTTTTCTTTTAACTTTTATTACTTTGATTAAATTTTCTTGTCTGGTGAGATCTTTTTGTTTGAGATGCTTGGTAAAAATTATTGGCTAATTGACTAAGATATGCTTCAATTGTATTTCCTTCATAATGTATTCTCTATAATATTAGTGATTATCAATATGCTTATTTTGATCATGAAAAATTAACATATTGGCTAAAATTAGTGCTAATTTGTTATTCACAAATTTTGGATGCTTCTTGTGTTATTGTTAACTCAATTTGAAGCTAGATTGTATGACATACATGAGGTAGTTGCTATTATACTTTTTTACACATTGGAACTGCTGCTTTTTTGATGTCTAATTATAGGTAGTGTATTATATAGAATACAAAACTAGTGGTATTCTTGTGATAATTAATATCTTTACTCTAATTACTATCGTTATACCCAACAATCTTGAAATTATTACAAACAGAATAATTTAAGTTGAAGTCTATAGTGCCTTCAATATAGCAAAGAATTCTCTTTGTTGTCTTCCAATGAGTTGTATTTTTCATGTATCTACTAATGATTCCAACCACAGAATATCAGGCTTTATACATGTTAGGTAGCGTAGACTTTTCATCAAGCTTTTGTAGAGAGTGGGATTTGTCTTTATTTCTCATCCTTGGATAATTTGATTTCACATTCTATTAGTGTGCCAGTTTGATTAGAGTTATCTATCTTGAATTTCTTAAGTATATCTTTAGCATAGTTTTCTTGGGTGGCTAGGATCTCCTTTTCTTCTTGCTTACTTCAATATCAAAGTAGTAAGACGAGCTCAATATCAGTCATCTTGAATTCTTTCGTTATTTCTTTCTTGAATTTGTCAAACATGTTTGGATTGTTACATGTGAAGATTAAGTCATCTACAAATTAGCATACAATAAGAATATCATCATTTTTAATTTTGATATATATTACATGCTAATGGACACTTAATGAAATTTTTTTCTTGAAGGTATTTGTTAATTCGAGCATTCAAAGCTCTTGTAGCTTGTTTCAATCAATACAGTGCCTTCAACTTTAAAATTTTATCTTATTCTCCATTTATTTCATACCATTGTGGCTTTTCAATATAGACTTCTTCAAAGATTACATTTAGGAAGATAGATTTTACATCCATTTGTTGTATCTAATTATTTTGAGCGGCCAAAAAAATAAAAAAAACTAATTATTTTTAATCAAGCAACTGGATAAAATATCTCATCATAATCAATACCAACTCTTTGACTGTAACTTTTTGTCACCAATCTTATCTTATATCTTTTAATTTCTCCTTTGATATTTTTCTTTGCTTTGTAAACTTATTTCACCCCAATTGACTTGTATCATGCCTTTATATCTAGTTTTTTTTATGACAATATCTAAAGAGTTTATTAGATTCCAAAGACATCAATTGGTTACTTAGAATAAGGAAAACTACTTATCATTTACCAAGTCGAAGTCTTTGTTTATGGTTCTAAAGAAGTGATCAGATAGGTTTCTCAGAGCCGAGCATGGAAACCCATTTGAAGCAAAAAAGAAAAGAAAATAAAAAAAATAGAAAAGAAAAAGATTGTGAAAGAGATCAAATACTTCACTGTTGGGTTGATGGGTTGAAGCAAGAATAGTTATTCTATCATGCCTAGCGTGATGAATGATGCGGCTCATAACATGATAAGAAGCAGCACTATTGGGCCCGCTAGTAGGCTTGTCCATAAAGAGCTACCTTGGGTGGGTCAAGATGTTTGTATATATTTAGACATATATATATATATATATATATATATAGCTACATATAAATCTATATATAAACTTATAAAGAAACACATATATAAACCTATATATGTACCTATATACTTAAATAATATTATATATAAACATATATATATATATATATATATATATATATATATATATATATATGTTTTATGTGCATGGTTACACACACACACACACACACACATTTTTATATATGTTTATATGTATACAAATATATATGTATGTATGTATGTACATGGGTCTACATATATGAATATATATTATATACAATATATATATCTTGGCAGAAGTCATGGTTTTTCTTTAGAACCATAACTTGTAACTATATAGAAATCCAAATAGTATTTACTTGAGCTACGACTATTTCTAGAGTTATAAATCTTTAATGTAAAGAAAAAACAAAAGTTGTGGCAATTCCCAAGGCCACGACTTTGAGTTATATAGTAAAAATATATAGTCATGATAATTCTTATTGTCATGAATTCGTGTTATAGAGTTAGAAGTGTCAATTGGTTCGAGTGATCTAGGTAAGGCTTGAAGCAAAACACGATTCAGGTGTGCCTGACATGACATGACCCAGTTCAAAGACGTGCCTCTCATCTCTCATGTCAGCCCATGGCATGGCTCGAGTAATGCTTGGCCAGAGTTCCTAGCCAGTTTGGACTTGACCCAATCTTGCTTGGTCATGTTTGACCTGACTGCAACTTGGCATGACCCAATATGGCCTAGAAATATCAATCTTAGTTTTGACCCAAATCATTCAACTTGAAACTAACTCAAATCGTGAAATTTGAGTTTCACTTGAGTTAAGTTCTAACAGGTTTGGATTGGATCGAGCCATCGAGTTGAGTAATTAGTTGTATCGAAAGAAAAAAAAATTAATAAAAAATAAATATATTTATTATATTTTACATAAAGATATAAGTAAATAAAATTGTCATATTAATATCTTAATTTTATTAGGATAAAATATAAAATTTATATTAATTAATAATTAAAAATATCAATAATATAATTTTATAAAATTAATAAATTATTGGTATAATTTGGATAAGATCCAAAAAAATCAACTCACATAGGGTAAAAAAAATACACAGATATGATACACAAATAAAAGCAAACTGATATGTGGTTCTACCCAAATAAAAAAATTATTTTTCTTTTGAAACCTAAAGTTACATTCTAAGTATTTATTACCCCAAAAAAAAATTATACAAAAAAAAATTGCATTTCCTTTTCTCTTTTCTCTCAAGTCACATAAATCATGGTTGTTATATAATCTCTATTCCACCATTCTCTTCGCATCAAATTGTAACACTAATTGTTTTTTTTTTTTATATTCGCTTGGAAAAACATTGTCCATTACGGATATTAGCAAATTCACTCCTAGTATATGAAAATCTTATGTTTATGACATAGACACACACACACACATACACACTTTATTGTTGCCAAATATACAACAATATATAAATATAAATACACACACACACACACACACATATATATACACATGTCCACTATATAGGTACACATATATAAATCTATGTATATACACTTGGATATATACAAGTGCATATATACACTAATACACATGTATTACAATTATTTTAGATGTAAGTCTATATATACACTTAAAAACTATTGTACACATATATGTACATAGTAGTCTATAAGTGTGCATATATATAGACATATTTTATGTTGTATATAGATACATGTATAATGTATATAGATCAATGAGTGTATGTACCTTATATATACACCAATAGATTATGGTTAGTAATATTCTTATATACTATATATATATATATGTATGTATGTATGATTGTATGAGCATATATGTATAGGCATATATACTATGGTATATTTACATGTATACACGAGTAGTATGTATGCATAAATAAACACACACACACTCTCAAACATTATACATAAATTCATGTTTAAACATTTATGCATACTAATATATATATAGCAGTATATCATTATGTTTATATAGATATAGACATTTAATTTAGCATTGTTTAAATATGTTTGTATAATATATTTGTACATGCATATATAATATTGTATATATGCATGTACATTTATGTATATTATTATACATATAAATACACAATAATATATACTTGTATAGTCATAGTAATTTGTGCAGCAAGCCTATATAAATACACACCAAGACATTGTTGTTGTTGTTGTTGTTGTTGTTGTTGTGTGTGTGTGTGTGTGTGTGTCTTGATAGCAATCTGGGACCTAATACAAATGTGTTTATGTATATAGAAATTTAGTGTTGTATATATTTAAATGTATATTATAATATATATTTATGTAACTATACATATATACAGTAGTATATAATTAAGGCTAGATATATATATATATATATATATATATATATATATATATATATATAATCTATGCTCTTAGTGAACATTAAAAAAAATATCTAATAATCAATTAGGTAACAACAATAATGCATCTCTTGAAGAGGATGTCATGATTCGAACACTTAACAATATATCATTGGTTGCAATTTTAACCACCAAACATTAAACATCAAATCATTTCACTAACACAAATAAACGAGTAATATGAATATATATATATATATATTATCCATTTGTATATGTATACATAAACATATATATAAATATGTAGAAATATATATACAAATATATAAATATATACATATAGATAAAAATATATATAAATGTTTCTAGATATTTATATTTTATACACACACACACTTAAATGGTGGTCAAACGAATTGGTGCTTATAATTAGATAGTTGGAGGTGCAATTAACATGATTAGGTGATGGATTTAATATTTATGCCCTATTTCTTACTGGTATTCCATATAGTTTGTGCACCAATTGAATAAATATTCATATTTTTTATAAATTGGTTGCAATTTTATGGAGGGAGCAAATTGAGCTTCTAATTTTCATTGTACAAACACAAAAAATATTTTATGTTTTGGAATATTTTTTTAAATATTGAAATTTTAGGAATTATTTTTTAAATATTTTACAACCATTGCACCTAAACATAAGAATCGCAGATTAATATAAAGAAATATTAAATTTAATATTTAATATACCGTGAATAATGTTTTAATACACAAACTAAAAAATATTTACAAAAAATACATCAAATTTTGATAATTAAAAAAAATTACACCACAATATAACATATTTAGATTTTTAGTCCACTATAAAATTAAAAGCAATTTTCCCCCTGCATTTGTATAGGTTAGGATTTAACAAACAAGTTGATTCTCTTTTTCTATAATAGTGTGTTTTGAATTCAAAATGATTATCCAAGAAAAATCAAAAACTATTTTCATATTTTTTTAAAAGCATATATATATATATATGTTTATATAATTATATATGTATAAATTTAAACATATATAATTAAATAAACATAAAATATAATTATATAAATGTATATAGAAACATATATATATATATATATATATATAAACACACACACACGTATATAAGTTTATATGTATACATTATATATATATATATATATGTATGTATGTATAATTACATATACACCTATATATAAATATACATACATACATATATATATGTATGTATGTATATGTATTTATATATAGGTTTATATGCATACATTTTATAAATATGTGTGTGTGTGTGTGTGTGTGTGTGTATGCTGGTATATGTATGTATTTGAAAACAATTATATATATAGATTTATATATATAAATTTTCAAAAATGTTTAGATATAGTGATATATATGAGTATATATACTAATATTTATCCTAACATAAGTCATGATTTTTTTAGCACCATGATTTTTGACTATAAAAAATTACAAAAGTATTTATTCGAAATGTGACTATTTCTAAAGTTATAATTACTTTGCTCAAGAGAAAAAACCAAAATTGAGGTCATTCCCAGTGTCGTGACTTTGTGTTACATAGTAAAAATACACGAGCCTTGCCAATTCTTATTGCCATGATTTCATATTAGAGTTCAAGGTGTTGACTGGGTTGAGCAGCCAAAGTAAGGCACGAGGCACAACATGATTTAGCTATGCCTAGAATGGCATAACCCAATTTAGAGACATTCATAGACCAGTCTTATGTCGGCCCACGAGGCACAATATTCCAAGCAAGCCTGGCTAGGCTTCACCTAACTTGACATGACTCAGTATGACTTGGCATGACCCCAACATAACCCAAGAAAAAGACATACCAATGGGATATGCTGGGATGTACACTTGCACGCCATGCTGGTCTTGTTGGCCCTAAAAAATGTTGAATTAATAACAAAGTTTCCTTTCTTCAACAAAGATTACACTGAAGATTTTAGAAGAAGAATGAGAGCTCTGCGAAGAAGAAGAAGAAGAGAATCCCAATAGAAGAGAATTCCAATAGGTTAAGAGAGAGCAAGCACAAAAAATGCATTAAAAATAAAAAATAGCTTATATATTCAATCATCATAAAACCAATAAAAAATAGCTTATATATTCACAATAAAAAAATAGTAATAAAAAACAAATTTATTAAAAGCTATGACCCCACATGCTTTCTTTAAAAAAAGCCAAAGACTTAATAATTTTAGTTTGATATATATGCTAATGAGGCCGATATCATCAAATCCATGATATAGTAATGAGGTCCAATATCAACATTCTCCCCATTTTGATGTAATTGATTTCAGTCCTAGCTTTTCTCTTAGTTACACAAATTCTCTTTAGGTAGTGACTTGGTAAAGATATCTGCTAATTGTTCTTCTGTCCTGTAGAAGATCAATTCTATTTCATTAAATCAATTGCTTCTTTAATAAAATGATATTTAAGTCATATGAGCTTTGTTCTGCTATGCATTACAATATCACTAACTATGAATATAGTAGAATGATTATCACATAGTAAATCAGTTGGGTCTTTTGAAGGTTTATCTAAATCAGTCAATAGTTTTCTCATCCATAACCATAAGACATGTTAAGTTACTACTGAAGCAGAAACATATTCAACTTCAGTAGTAGACAGTGCAACTGAAGATTATTTCTTGGATGACCAAGAAACAGCTATAGTTCTGAGATTGAAGATGCTAGAAGTGCTTCGATAATCTTCTGGACATCCCCCCTAATCACTATCACAACACCCAAATATTTTAGTGTGAGTGATTTTGGAGTATTTTAGACCTAAGTCTAAAATTCCTCTAAGATACCTTAAGACTTGTTTGGCAGCACTAAGGTGTATAATATTAGGTGTATGCATAAATCGAGACAAAAGGTGTATAGCGTACACTATGTTAGGTCATGTGGTAGATGCATACACTAGATTTTCAATTAGGCTTCTATATGTCTTACCATTAACTATTTTGACTTGGGTAGAAATTAATTTAAAGTTTACAGCCATAGGTGTAGAGACTGATTTACAGTGACTTATGCTATAGTTTCTTAGTATAGACTATATGTATCTTCTTTGGCATATCGATTCACCACTTGAGTCTTGAAAGATTCAAGTCCCAAGAAATGCTTTAAGTTTCCAAAATCTGACATTTTATATTTATATTCTTTATCTCGTCTAAAAGATTCTATATTTCAGATTTATTACTCAAAATTTATGTTATCTACAAATATTGACACGATTAATATATCTCGTATAAAGTGTTGGTTCACTCATTTTACGTTTGAATCCTTGATTCAACAAGTAGGAGTTTATTTATTGATACCAAGCACGAAGAGTTTATTTCAACCCATAAAGAGCATTGTTTAATCTATAAACACAGTGTTCAACCCTTTGTTTTACAAACCCAAGAGATTGTTTTACATAAATCTCCTCCTTGAGCTTACCATTCAAGAAAGCTGATTCAATGTCTAGTTGGAATAAGGCCCAACCTTTTTGTCCAGCTAAGACTATTAGAAATCTCATTGTTTCTAACCTTGCCACTAGAGCAAAGGTTTCAAAATAGTCTATTCCAGCCTTTTGGGAATAACCTTTAGCTACTAACCGAACCTTGTACAACGGCTAATTAGAATTCGGTTGAGTTTTAATCTTAAATAACCATTTAACACCAATACTTGATTTATTTTTAGGTAAGTCTAATAAAGTCAAAGTGTGGTTTTTTATCAATGACAAACATTTTTATCTGCATTGAATCAACTTATACTTGATGTTTTACTATCTCTTCATAGTTGAGTGTCTCAATTGATGAGTAATTACATCGTTGATATATCTTAGCTATAGACTTATATTTAACTGGTGTAACTATATCATGTATCTCCTCTATATCCGACTCTAACTCAGAAGAGGAATAGGAAATGTACCTTGGATTACTTTCTTCATTATTTATTGCCGATGTATCTATATTGCAGCCTTGTATGCTAGTGGCTTACACATTGGAATTTTGGAAGTTTTCTTCCCATTTTGTATTCTCATCAACAATCACATCTCTGCTCACCAGAATCTTTTTTTTTCTGGTGAATATAGTCTATAATTCTTGGATTGTAGATTATATCCAACTAGAATGCAATTTAGACTCTTGGAATCTAACTTGGTTCTAGTGGGTTTCGGTATGTGGTAGTAGCACACACTCCCAAATACTTTGAAATGTTTCACATTGAGTTTTCTCCTACTCCAAGCCTGTAGTGGAGTGAGATTATTCAATGCCTTAGTAGGACATCTATTAAGTAGGTATACTGCTGTATTTACAACCTCTGGCCAAAAGTGTTTAGGCATGTATTTTTCATTCAAGAGTATTCTGGCCAATTTCATTATACTTCTATTTCTCCACTCCACAAAACCATTTTGTTGTGGTGAGTATGAGGTAGTTAGGTGTCTGTGAATTCATCTTTGTTCACAGAAATTATTGAACTTTTGTGAGAGAAATTAATCATCCCTATCTTTTCTAAGTGTTCTCACACTTAGACCAGATTATCTCTCTATTACGGTTAGAAATATCTTGAAATAGTCAAGGGCTTTAGCCTTGTGTTTCAAAAAATACACCCACATGTGTCGACTGAAATAATCAACAAACATCAAGAAATACATCAAAAAATACACCCACATATATTTGCATGAATCATTTGTAGTGACTGAAATGCTTTCCAGGAAGAGTCATTGGGAAAGCTCTATTTGGACTGCTTTTCTAAAGCACATTCCTCACAGTCAGAGGTGAGAATGCTAAGGTTAGTTAGTACACTTTTCACAAGTTGTTTTTGAAAGAAGTTTTTTAAACTTGTGTAGTTTAAGTGCCCAAACTTTCTATGTCACAATGATGCTTCTGACTTAGCATTCATGATTAATGCCTTATCCACTGTTTGATTAAGGATCAGTAAAAAGCTCCTTCCTCTGGACATCTTTACTATCCATGGAGGTTCCTCTGACTCTTGATCAAATATGTGACAAATATTATTTTTGAATACCAAACTAAAAACTCTTTCCATCAACTATCCCACATTGATGAGATTTCGGTCTCGTGCTGGAACCTGCTGGACATCTCTTATAATATTATTTATAGTGGGAGTGAGAATAAAGACTCTGCCCTTGGATTTTGTCTGGACAAAGTCTCCATTTCCTAATTTTACTTATGAATTTAATACTGATAGTAAATCCAAAAATATATTTTAATTACCAGACATGCAGTTTGAACAACCACTTTCCAAAAACCATATATTATGAGAGAGTTTTTTTTTGTTTCAGTTACATATAACAAGTATTTTGCAAAGGTTATTTTCTCTGCACAACTAGCACACTAAATGTGCTTCAACCTACAGTCTCTAGAAAGATGGCCACACTTTTTATAATTTAGGCATTGATTCTATTTTTTGTACCAACACTCTTTCTCGGTGTGGTTGGTTCTCTTGCATATATTGCAAGAAATTAATGATCCCTTGAGAGGGATATTAGGGGTTACAGAAGAGGTATAAAGTTTATTTTTATTTTTATTTTTTGAAACATACCTGGATGACCCATTTTTTTAGCTTTTGTTACTTAGTTTTCTTTTTTAAGTGTCTAATTTTCCCATCTTGATTGCATGACCAAGTCAACAGATGATTCAGCTCTCTTGATCAATCTGGTCTCATATGATTTTAAGGAGCTCATAATTTGTTGAATAGTCAAGTCAGATATATCTTTGGTCTCCTCTATTATAGCCACAATTGAATTAAATTTATCAGGCATACAAATGAGAAAATTCTCTACTAATCAGATTTCTTCAATAATTTCTCCATGCAATTTCAGTTGATTTACTATGTCTAGAAACTGCGTGGAGAACTGAGTAAGAGAATCTAAGTTGTTCAGCCTCAGTTTCTCAAAATCCTTTCTCAATGAATGGAGAAGTGCTCCTTGAAAATTTTTTTATCTCTCTAGAACTCTTACTTAAGATATCCCAAGCCTTTTTGGCTAGAGTACAACCTTGTAATCGAGATAAAATAGTATTACTGACTCCTTGTTGGATGAGGAGTAATGCTCTTGTGTTTGATTTCATTAATTCTCATTCTTTTATAACTTTTTTTTCTTCCAGAGAAGGAAAGTTTGAAGATTCTGTGTAATACAATTAAATAAGATCCCATATATCTTGAAATATAAAAATATTTTCAGATCATTTATTCTGGAGAAGCTTTTCAATAATCAATTCAAAATACTTAATCTCAGATAAATAACCTACTCTGATAGCAATTGTTGAATTAATAACAGAGTTTCCTTGCTTAAACAAGGATTACAGTGAAAATATTATAAGAAGAATAAGAGCTCTGCGAAGAAGAAGATAATCTCAATAGATGAAGAGAGAGCAAGCACATAAAATGCTATAAAAATAAAATGATATTCAATCATTAGAAAACCAATAAAAAATAGCTTATATAGTCACAATAAAAAATAGTAATAAAAAATAGCTTTATTAAAAGCTTTGACCCCAACCGTATTCTTTAAACAAAACCAAAGACTTGATAATTTTAGTCCGATATATACAATAATGAACCTGATATCATCAACCCAGTGATATTGGAATGAGGCCCAATATCAACAAAAAATGAGTCCTTTCGACAACACCTATATGATACCTTTATACATAGTAAAATTATATGAATCATAATCATTCTTAATACTATGACTTTGTATTATAGAAAGAAAATGCACGAGCCATGAATATATCTATTGCCATGAAAAACTTAAATAAGAAAGAGACCAAACATTGATTATTCTCTAGTACTATAATTTCGTGTTATATAAAGACAAAGTTAAAAGCGTGACTCTTCCCTAATACCATGCCTTCCTACTTAAAAATGCACACAATTTTTTAAGTATAAAAGTAGAACATTGAGCCAAAAACAAAAGAGGAGCACCGACATGGACAAAGAGGTGAAAAACTATGCTTTTGTATAAAAATTGAAGATTCATGAGCAAAGAGATGATACAATGTTTAAGCATAAACCCTAAAGTAAGAGTATAAATTCTCACTATCACCTAGGGGTAGATATGAGTGACACAAATAAAATGTGGGTTTAGAATTTTAATTTCCAATTACTTTTGAGGATTACCAGTGGAAATCTAAAATTTTTATAAGATGTAATTCAAATTATCTCATGTAAATTCTTCTATAACATCCGACTAAATTGAGGTAGTGTATTGGTGTATTTTATTTTATGTGATAGATATATAATTAATGAATTTTATGTTTGAAACTAAATTGAGTTCGACAAAATTTAGGCCGACTAAATTATCTCAAATAAATCTTTTCTAATGTCTGGCTAAATTGAGGACGTATCACTTTTATTTGAAACTAAAATTAAAATTTTATTATTAGTATATTTTTGTATATTATTGTGATAAATGGTGATAGGTAAGTCATAAAACATAATCATGCATAAATATAGTAAGGAAGTAATAGGCATTCAAAAAGTGATGCGAGAGACAAATTTATATAACAAAACCAGATAGTGAGGGAAAATTAATCATGTGAGTATGATGCTCATCAAACTAAAAATATGAACATTTTTATAGGCCAATCTCATTATATATATCCAATATGAACTAATCCTCAATTGATGTGGAAATTTTATAAAATATTTTTCAAAGGGTTTTACATTTTATGTGTGAGTCCCGTGTCATCATGGTAGTTAATGATAAGTAAACCATGAGATACGTACGAGTTGAGGTGACTCATAAAGTGGTAATAGTCATGTCAGTTACTTTTTGTCATTTGGTGAGATTTAAGAGAAAATATATATTAATTATCATGAGTATGATACTCATGAAGCCAAAAGTATAAATACTTTAAATTCCAAAAAGTTCACATGTTTATGACACACGAGGTTAAAGAATAAGAATATATAAATTAAACAACCAACAAGGGTATTTGATGAGTTGTGTCAGAGGAAAAAATTGTGAATAACTCTCTGACATGAATAATTTTTTTTAGTGATAAAATACACAAGAGATAATAATGAGAGGGCCATCAATGTGGATCAAATATATGACAAACATCTTGTATGTCAATAGGGCACTAGGACATTTTCACATTAATCCAAAATATATTCTGTAATGAAGAATAATAATAACCAAATAAATTAGATAGGTTATTTTACATAATAAAATGACCTACCTTAAAATCTAAGAGTCTTACAAAAAAATATAGTTTTATTTTTTAGACTAGATCAATAGTCAATACACTATTGTTTGATCAAGCTGCATATATAATCTCTATTGGATTTTCATTTGGAAAAAATTCTACTATACTACTTGTATGATCAATATGCTTAAGAAATTATGTTGGATGACAGACCATCACTCAATGTGCTTTTGAGATATTCTCTAATCCTAAAATTTAGTCATTATAATAATATCATAATAAGTTTATGACATGACTACCAGAGATTATTTTATCTGGCTAGTCAACTTTAGTTGACATCCTTGAAAATAAGATAATTGTTCTTAGTAGTTTGTATATTAAATTTTTGTACTTTGAATTGAATTACTCATCTTGTGTTACTTTTTGTGTCATATGGTTTAACAATTTTTTTACTTTTTGTAGCCATAATCTTTATGAGCAAAACTCTAGGATTGTACTAACACTTCTTGACCTAGAGATTGAGAACTAGAATGATAATTTTGAGACAAATAGATGAGAAAAAGTAAATCAAAAAAAGTAGCAGCAATAAAGAAGCTTAAGGGGGTGATTAGCAAGATATCCAATAGCCTAGCTCTATATTTAATGTTTGTGTATAGATCATAAACAAAGTGTTACACCTATCGGTAATCTGAGATATTCAGTCTTGCTTTGTTGTATAGTTCTTCACTTCCTCTTTTCTTCTCAAATTTTCTTTCAACATTGAATCATATTACATAATTTCTTTGGAGTTTTTTTCTTTTTCTTCTATTTATAAAGATGTTATAGCTTTTTGGATCATCATAGATTTTTGGATTACTTATTTGGCTTCATCCTCTCTAGATGCCATGACTATTTGGATAGCTATAATTTTTTAGGGCTATATTTTGAGCTTTTTCTTTCTATATCTATAAAGTCATATGACAAAGGTTTTTCATGACTTCTTCCTAAGCTTATGTATCTCAAAAGTCATGATGCTAGTCAAAAGTAGGACTTTCGTTGTTGAATTAATTGGACATTTTTGTTTTCACTGTCTTCCTTTATTTTTTCATCAGTTACTAGTTGAGATTTGACTTATATTTTAACTATTGGTATATTCATCCTATATATCTTTTTCTCCCTACAGTTGTGAAAAGAATGTAGGCATTTCATTTTATTTTTGTATTTTTAAGAGTACTCTTCTTGTGAGCCTTTTAAAATCATAACTTTGAAAAATGTAATGATTTCATAATAGTCATCCTCCTCAATTTCAGCTTCACTTTCATAACTTCATTTTCTATCTTCTATGTCATCTTCCTCATCTTCAGCGGGCCGGAAATCTTATACAAAATCATTTGACATAAAGTCCATGTTTTGTTGCCATATTGTTCAGAGGAAGATAAATATCTTGCAATAATAATTATCATCAATGTTAGAACTCTACATGTCATTGTAAATATTGAATTTTACTTGCTTTTTACCTATACAAAGAGTGAAATCTTTCTTATTGACATTAATGATGGTTTGTCAAGTAGCTAAATATGAATATCTCGAGATCAATAGAGTATTTTAGTCTTCATCAATATTTAACACCATAAAATCCATGAAAAAAAATAAATATATTAATCTTAACTAATAAATCTTCAATTTTACCTATTGTGTGCTTAGTTGATCAAATGGATATTTGTAGTGAGAGAAATGTTGGAATGATCTCATCGAATTTCACTCTTCACTCTATTAACAAAGATATCAAGTTTATAATTAACTCAAATTATATAGTATCTTTTAGAATGTGTGCTCTCCAATTATACATATCATCATATAACTTTCTTGATCATTCAACTCTTTAAGGAGTTTTCATTAAATATTTATACTTTATTTCTCAATCATATTCACAATTCTATACTTATTTAACTTTCTCTTATTATCCACGACATCCTTAATGAAATTACATATTTCCTGTATTTAAGAAAACACTTCGACAAACAAAATATCTACTTTCAACTTTTGAAAAATATAGATAAGTTTATTAAAATTTTCATCCAATTTCCACTTTCTAAAATATTGCAGAAAATAAGGATTTAGAGAAAAATTACTTTTAATATCTTTCTCCATCATTTTCGTCTTTCTAATGCTTTGGGTAATTTCTAATCGCTCCCCCATTAATCCTTTTTTGTTTATCATAAATGAGAGGATGAACAATGCATTCAATTCATTGAGTATCATGACATTGAAGAATGTCGTAGAATTGGGGGCTATGACTTTTGAAAATACCACAGTAGGAACCATGACTTTTGGAAATGTCATGACATTGTTAGTTCTAACTCTCTATTTTAGCTTTATTTATTTGTTGCCCCTCAAGTTGTTTGCTGCTTCTAAGTATAATAAAAAGTAGTTCTTCCTGTTTGTCTCAATATACTCAATCAATCATTGATGCTCTTTTCTTTCACTAATAATATCAAATGTTTGTTTTTATTCTTTATAAAGTTCAACACATTTGTATATTCTAATTTTATCTCATGCCTCTCCAAATGATCTTCTTGAAGATCATTTTTTCCTTTTATCTTGGCTAGTAATGCTATTAATATATCATTGATAAAAACATTTTTTTTCACCCTTTTAATATTGATAATTTGAGCTTGATCCTCATTGAATATGAATCCCATGAAATTACTCCCAAAATTCTTTAGAACTTATCAAATATTCTACTGCCAATTTCAATAGCTTCTATGTAAAAATTGTTCATGATTTTTAATGTTCATATAATAATGTGTAGGAATATTAGTATTGGTCGAAACACATTATTTTCTATGAAAACTATTGGACTCCACTTAATAAATGAGATCAAAATTTAGCATTTGTTGTGGTTAAAAATTAATGATTTCTCTCATTCCTTTTGAATTCACTTCTTAAGCTTTCAACTTTTTAAGAAATTATTTCATCTTTGCCTCCTTCACGTTTATTTTGTTCAACTCCAACATTCCGGCTTACCCTCTCCCAAAGACATGATATTCAAAGATTGATATTTATTATTAGCTAACTTATCGAATAAATAATATGCTTTCTCGGGTTATATGTTAATAATTAACCCACCTGAAGATACATAAATAGTATTCTTTATCATGTAATTCAGCCCATTGTAGAAAATTTGAGCTTGAAACCATAACTCAAATTATATTATATATTTTTCTTTAATAACTCATTAAATTAGTCTCAACTCTCAAGTATCATATAAAATATCAATCTTCTCTTAGTGGAATTAGATTATCTCACTCCGTAATTTTGAGATAATTTGAGGTAGGAAGAACATTGTGATGAAATATTGAACAAATTCATCCCAACTCTGAATCGAACATCGAAATAAGCATTGGAACTGAATTAATGTCTTGTATCTCAAAAAAAAATAGATATAACTTGATAGTATTCAGACAAACTCCATTTATTTTAATTATATTATTAAACTCTAAGAACATTATGACATGTCCATTTAGATCTTCTAATATCCTCCCACTATACTGATATTATCAAATCATTGCTATCAAACTTAGCTTTGAGTAGAATAATTTCTTAAAATTATAATTTTAATAGAATATGTTGAATCGTAATAAAATTTGGTTATCTATAAAATATAATAATTGGTAAAATTATAGAGTTGGAGTGGAGCAAAAAGTTATGGAAAATCATAGCATTCATTGTGATATGACTTTATTACACCCCGTGAAATTATAGGATAGTTTCGGCATAAATTATTGGACGAAGCTATATAAAATAATTTTGATAATATTTGTATGTCATGATTCTATTATTTTATTGATGTAATTATGTTACTATATAACATATTCTCTTTCGATGCAAAATTTTCTTAAAATTATAGCCACACTATCTCGGTGATATTTTTATGACTATAATGTTAATTTTACATCGTAATAACTGAGTATTCAACTTTTACTAAAATCCATGACATCCTATAGTGTCATAACTTTATCATTACAAAACCATAAATATTAAGTATTATGCCATGGATTTTCTCTAACACTTTAATTTTTTGCTACAAATATTTTCAGAGAGTATTTACTCCAGTAATGGTCATTTCCAAAACTACTTTCATTTCTAGAATCACAACTCTTTACTCTAGAGAATATGCCAAAGTCACAGTAGAGGTGTCAACCGGGCTGGGCCATCCTGGACCTGCACGAGGCACGTCCTGATTCGACCATGCCGAGGCCAACCGAGCCTCGTGTCATGCCTGACCTAGCACGGTTCGGTGGCTCATGGCACAGCCCACCGCCACGAGAGATGTCCCGCACTCCACGTCCCCACCCCATCGCCAGTGCCATTCAGTTCGGATAAGGAAAATGCACGAGCACTAGCCTGATTCCAATCCGACCCAACCCACGATCCCGCCCCACCTAAATACCCCCCTCCCCCACCAAAGGTTAAAAAAAATAAATAAAATTTTGAATATCATCCATAGGATTTCACCTCCAATGGCTGAATCCGACGATCCTCATGATTCTGCCCCCTAAAATTCAATAAAAAATAAAAAAAAACATAACAAATACCTTTTTTTAAAAAAAAATTACTTTTGATCTATAAAATCTCCCCCACCTCTCTTTAACATTCATGTTTTTCATAAACATTTATTCTCAAATCTCACGCTCTCAAAATTCTCTCAAAACTCTTGCTCTTCTCTCTCTCGGGACTCGGGATTTCATCATTCGGCTAGGCTTTTTGAGACTCTCACTTGGGTTTGGAAGTTTGAACTAGACTATGGTGTACCGTGCACGTGATTTACCTCACTGCTTTACCTGGTATTTTAAGTTTTTTTGTTTACTTTCTCTCTCTCTCTCATTTCTCTTTAGTCTTTCTCTCTCTCTCTAATCCGAAAATCTAAAATTTATCATCTAGGCTATATCTCCTGTTTAACAATAATCCCAAAAAAATGACTAATAGTAATGAAACATATTTAAATTTAGAAAATGAAAATCTTTCACAAAGGTCTGAGGATGTTGAAACTTTGATTTATCCAGTCGTCTCAACCCAAACATCTAAAAAATAACAAACTAAGACATTTATTGTTTGGACTCATTTTAATATAATAAAATTAAAAAATGTTAGGGGTGAGGAAAAAGAAATGGCACAGTACAAATATTATATGAGAAATTTAATTTGTAAGAGTTCGTTTGGGACTGAACACCTTAAGAGAAATGCCGGATTATGCACCAAAAAACATGGTGCATTAGATCCTAGGAAAAGCCAACTTAGCACTACATTTTTTGAGACTGGATCGAGTACAATCTCAAAGTTTACTTCCTTCATATACCACAGTGAGTTGGGTAGGCAAGACATGTGCAAACTTATCACATTGATGGGTCTTCCGATCAAATTTTTGGAAGATCAAAGGATAATGCATATTATGCAGACTTATTTTTAGCCTGCTTATTGTAGGATTCCTAAGTCCACATCTGGGAATGATATACCACAATTTTATAAGTTAGAAAAACAAATAAAAATTAATGAATTTATGGCATATTGTAGAGTGGTGTCCAAAATGCCCGATATCTAGACAAGTCACGATAAATCATCTTATGCATGTCTCACCGGCCACTATGTAAATTCTAACTGGACAATGAATAAAAAAATTTTAGGATTCTCTGAGATTCTCCATCCTCGTGATGGCCCGGCCATTTTTGAGTATATGATGAAAATCATTAGAGAATATAAAAGTTAAAATAAAATTGTTAGTATCATATTTGATAACGCATCTAATAATGGAGTAGCGATTAACATGTTTGTTAGAAATATTAGAGATGCACCATTAGGAGAGATCTTTCATGTCAGATGCATGTGTCACGTGATTAACATGATTGTTCAAACGGGTATGAAGGTGAGTTCCCCCGCGTTGGATAATATACGTAATGCACTAAAATATATTTACACTCCTCGCAGACAACAAGAGTTTGGTAGTCTCTGTTTGTCTGCGAATCTTAAGAAGAAGAAATTCCAATCGGATGTGAGACATCGTTGGAATTACACGTACCTGATGTTGGAATGTGTTGGTTACGAACACGTGATATCCGACTACATCAATAGTAAGAGTGACGAACTTATTATTGACGACACTAATTGGGCTTCAGGAATTTCATAAATGAAATTCCTGAAGATTTTTTATGACACGAAGAACATGTATTCATTGTTTATACTTCCAAGACTTACATTGCACTCAGGTGCATATACAACATTAATAGTATGTTTAGAAAGTATTGAGCTGACTCGACACTTAGCCATATAGTTTTAGAGATGGAAAACAAGTACTTAAAGTACTGGTTGACCCCTCAATATCTTTATTATCTCACTGCATGCATGGACCTTAGGGTTAAGGTAGAAGGGGTAGATAATACTCTGACTTACATTTCCTTGTGCATGAACATGGAAGACCCACTTGAAGGGTTCATTCACGAGAAGTTGACTGACATGTTCACATACTACGATACTAGGTATTATGGTAATAGTAGTGAGATTTTGATTACAGACATGGATATCTTCTTAGGAGATGATAATTTTTCCATTCAGTTAGCGAGGAGGAAACGACGGGATAGACCATCACATAGGAGCGAGCTTTCTCGGTACTTAGATACCGATTACTGCTCAATCTTATCACATTCTGATACCAAGAATCTTGATATATTACAATAGTGAAAATCATATGAGTCTATCTTTCTAGTGTTATCTAGAATGGCACGGGATCTACTGACTCCTCCGGTGTTGAGCGTAGTATCAGAGTATGCTTTTTCTGTTGCAGTGAAACTAATTTTGGATAGGAGATCAAGATTACGTCCAGATATGTTGAGACATTAGCATGTTTAAAGGATTGAGATTTTTTGAGGTTTAGCTTCCAGGATCATGCTAGAACTGGGACAGGGACTGCATCCGCTGTGAAAGCGAATGAGTTGACTAATGATGATGATGATCCATATGATAGTGATTTTGATATTACGGTTGATGATGCTCATGATATACCGATTAATGATCGACGTGATTGCCGGTTCCCTTGCCCATTGCCAGACACTAGTTGCCAATGTCACACCATTCCATGTCATATATCATTTGTCATTGCCACTTGATTTTAATTTTTGATGCATAACAGTTACGAACACAGTTAATAATTTGTGTTATTTATTCTTGATTCTACTTTTGATTTTGATATTTTCTTTTGTATTGATTGTATACTTTTTTATTTTCGTTACGTTGTATTACTTTGGTTCAGTATCTATTAGTCAATTAGACATTTGGTTTGCTTTTGTTTTTGTGACTTTGTAATTTTTTTTAACAAAATTTTTTATTTAATTTATTTTTGTATTTAAATTTTACATTTAAAGCTCTATAATTTAATTCTAATAAATTATATTCTAAATTTATAAAAAATTAATAAAAAAATTATAACTTTATTAATATTTTCAAGTTACAAAATTTTAATAATTTTAAAGTTACAAATTTAAACTTTGTAATTTAATGAATTTTTAATAATTTTCAAGTTAAAATTTAAAATTTTAACCATTATCTATATATATTATAATATATATTTTTTATATAGTTTAATACAATACTTTAAATTTTTAAATATATAAATATTTATTTTTTACCAATCCCGTACAGGCCTGACCCAGCACGGTACTTTAACCACCGGGCCGGTGGGCCGTGCTGGGCCTGGCATGAATAAATGGGGTCAGGCAAGGCACGGCACAGTAATCATGTCATGCCTGGCCGAGCACGAAAGCACGATCGTACTCAAAAAATATCGAGCAGGAGCCAACCCGACACATCCCGTTTGACACCTCTAAGTCAGTCATTCACAATAACATGACTTTGGGTTATAGAATCAAAATGCATGAGCCATGATCATTCGAGTACTATGACTTTATGCTACAAAGTAGAAATATACGAGTCAATATCATTCTCAATACCATGACTTTATGTCATATAAAACAAATATATAAGTCATAGTTATTCCCAACACTAGGACTAGAGGTGTCTCAAATGGATCCTGTCATACCGGCATGACTCTAAAAATAGGTAGCTCAACATGATCCATTGGCATGTCTTTTTAGCCGAGTTGTGCCAACATAAGTCAAGACTAACCAAACTAGCTTGGTTCATTCTAGGCTATCCTATTTGACCAGTTGGATTAAAATTGACATGTAGGAGCTACCACAGAATTATGCCGTGATGTTCCTTCCATGCCAAGAACTTTGGCTCGATATGGCCTGGGCATGTCACAAGCCAGTCAATGGATTGCTCAAGCATGGCTCTATATTAGATCATAGCATTACAAGCATAATTGAATCAGTGGTGCCTTGTGTCATGCTTGGGCTGCTTGGACATACTTGACAACTTTAGCAATGACAATCCAATACAAGAAATATTAAATCCATGACAATTCCCTACAATTATAACTTTACAAAAAGGGAAAGCTGAAATCACTACACTTGCTCAATCCCAAGAGTTATCCATTTGATTAGCATCACAATTGACCAAGTACTAATACAATCCCAATGAGATCTATATATGAACAAAAATTAACTTAACATAGCACGCATGCTTGGACCAATATTGAATGAAAAACCCTCGTCCAATAAACTTCTGAAATATTATTTAGATATAAAAAAGACAATAAAATCATAAAACTCACTATGATAAGAAATTAAGACATCTAGACTGATTAAACTAATAATCAAAATTTCAATCTTTGCTCTATTTTTGCATGGGTACATTGATTCCTTGCCTTCTCTCTGGTATTCAGGTATGTGCCTGCTAGTTTGTCTTCTTAGTTTGCACATACCCATATTTTTTGTTTAGACAAATATATACATATATAATGTGGTTTTTGAATAAAGCAAGCATCTGCTAAATGCCGTGCACTCTGTACAAAGGAAGCAAAAGTTGAAAAGAGTTGCTTAATTTTTACCAAAATCTTTCCCAACACCTTTGAATGTTTAGATATGATTAGTGTGAAAGTTAAACATATATAAACATTATACATGATTGTTGTGTGCATATGTACGGGCAGAGAATTGCAGGGAGTATAAAATAAACATAATTAACTATTTTGTAGAGCAGTAAAATATGTTTAGGGGAGAATTTTTCATATTTAAAAAGTATATTTTGAGCCTATCAATCAAAGTCTATTTCATGTCGACCAATTGTAATCCCATAATTATCAAAATGACACCCAAAATCACAAAATAATTCAATAGAGACGGTGTAGACAAATGTTATAAATTTGGCGGCATTTTGACAAATTTAGAGAAATGCAAAAATATAGAAAATAAACTTTGATGACTCTGGTTTACCTCAACGGCTCTATGTTAGATTCTATTTTAATTTCTTAACAAATATAAAAATTCTTATGGAAATAACCTTGTATTGAATTTTTGCACCCGAAACCAAAGCTTTCCTAAAACTTTCTACTTACCTGAACCCTAGTCCGTATAATATCTTATCATTGTGCAAAAAGATATCGTAGAAAAGGAGGATCAAGAAACGCTGTGTTCAAAAAGCAATTTCTTTACCCACACAAGTACGAGCATTGCTAGGATATATTCAAAATAGAAAACTGAATCGCAAGCAATAAGTGAAGAAAAACACATTAAAGTAGTAGGCTTGCTGAAAAGTAAATTCGCGGTATATTTAGGGAATGTCAATAAAACTTGAGCCACCTGAAACTTGATAGGCAATTGGTCAAAAAAAGGCTTAAAGAAACCTAAAAGAAATAAACCAAAGTTTAAATAGATGCAACAATTACAAAAACTAAAAATATTACTTAAAGTGGGCAAGAAATTAGCGGATGAGTAAAAATAAAAAACCTTAAATATATGTAGATTAATTTACAGCATAGGCAAATACCTAAGTGTCATAAACAAGGTATGGGAATATTTATCACATGTGTTTTTAAAAAGTAAAATGAGAAAGTAAATCTTAAGATACAACTCAATCATAAACAATTAAAGGTGATGATGATACCCGCAGAAAGTGACGGGAAAATAGAATGTGTTTATGATTAGAGCACCAATCACTTTGCTTGGTACAGACCCTCAGTGATCCTCATGTGGCATCTATTGACCTGAAATTAATAAAGAATCTTTTTTTTGTTTGTTTTTTTTGATTTTTTTTGTTTTTTTTGTTTATTTTTTTGTTATTTTTTTGTTTATTTTTTTGTTTATTTTTTTGTTTATTTTTTTGTTTATTTTTTTGTTTATTTTTTTGTTTATTTTTTGTTTATTTTTTTGTTTAATTTTTTGTTTAATTTTTTGTTTATTTTTTTGTTTATTTTTTTGTTTATTTTTTTGTTTATTTTTTTGTTTGATTTTTTTGTTTATTTTTTGTTTATTTTTTTGTTTATTTTTTTGTTTATTTTTTTGTTTATTTTTTGTTTATTTTTTTGTTTAATTTTTTTGTTTTATTTTTTTGTTTGATTTTTTTTGTTTAGGTATGTACACAAAAAAAAAGCAAACGGATATGTGCCATGTGGTTCTACCCAATTATTTTTTTAAAAAAATCATTTCGCCTTTGAAACCTAAACTTGTACCCTAAATATTTATTACCCCAAAAAAAATCACATCTCCTTTTCTATATTCTGTCATATCCCATTAATCATGGTTATATAATTTCCTACTCCTCCATTCTATTCTCATCAAATTGTAACACTAATTGTTTTTTATGAAAATGTAGCTTGCAAAAACATTCTCAATTAAGCATATTAGCAAATTCATTCCTAGCATATAAAAATCTTATGTTTATAACTTAGACACACACAGACACTTATATTATTGCCAAATATACAACAATATATAAGTACACACACACACACACATACATGTCCACTATATATAGTACACATGTATAAACTTATGTGTATACTTCTGGACATATACAAGTGCATATATATACTAAACACATGATTACATTTATTATTAGATGTATGTATTCCTATATATAGACATAAACACTATTGTACATATATATTTTCATTGTAGTCTATAAGTGTGCGTATATAACAATATAGACATATTTAATATTGTATATAGACACATGTATAATGTATATAGATCAATGAATATATGCACCTTATATATACACCAATAGAATATGGCTATATAAATTATTATATATATGTGTGTGTGTGTGTGTGTGTGTAATTGTATGAGCATATATGTATAGGCGTATATACTATGGTCAATATACATGTATGCACAAGTAGTATGTATGCATTTATTTATTTATTTATTATTTATTATTTATATTTATATTTATTTATTTATTATTATTTATTATTTATTTATTATTTATTTATTATTTATTTATTTATTTATTATTTATTTATTTATTATTTATTTAACTATTATTTATTTTATAGAAGTAATAGGTTATTTATATCAATATAAACATATTTAATTTAGTATTTTTTAACATGTTTTTATGTTCTTATCTATACGTACTTATATATTGCTTTCTATATAAAGACATGAATGTATGGATAAATGGTTATAAATATATTTGTATATGAATATATAATATAATATATGCATGTACATTTATGTATACTATTATACTATAAATACACAATATATATACTTGTATAGACATAGTAATTTGTGTAGCAAGCCTATGTATAAACACACACCAACACTAAATGTCTATACATTTAGTGTGGTGTGTATATGAATGTATATTATAATATGTATTTATGTAGCTATAATATATACAAAAGTATATATTTAAGGCTATAAAAATATTATTATATATTATTTTCTATGCTCTTAGTGAATAATTAAAAAAAGGTATTAATAATCAATTAGGTAACACCAATATTGCAACTATGGTGGAGGAAGCCATGATTCGAACACTTGATACAATATCATTGATTACAATTTCAACCATCAAACTTTAAACATAACAAATCATGACAAACAAAAATTAATGGAAAATATATATATGTATAACACAATATACAAATATACACACACACACACACACACACACACACACACTTAATTGGCTTTCAAATGATTTGGTTCTTATAATTAGATAGTTAGCGGTGGAATTAACATTACTTAGGTGATAGTTTATGTCCTATTTCCTAGTGGTATTCCATATGGTTTGTACCCAATTGAATAAATATTTGTATTTTTTATAATTTGGTTGCAATTTTATGGAAGGGGCAAATTGAGTATTTGATTTTCATTGTACCAACACCTAAATATTTTAGGTTTTGGTTTATTTTTATATTAAAGTTTTAAAATTATTTTTAAAATATTTTATAACCATCGCACCTAAACATAAGAATAACTGATTAATATAAAGAAATATTAAATTTTATTTTTAATATGCTGCAAATAATTTTTAATACGCAAAATAAAAATATTTATAAAAACATACCTCAAATTTTGGTATTTTAAAAAAATTACACAAAAATATAACATATTTAGATTTTAGCCCCCTATAAATTAAAACTTATCAACATCATGATAGATGTTGATAAGTGAGTCATGCGATATATGCGAGTTGAGGTAACTCATAAAATGTAATAGTCATGATAGTTACTTTTCATCATTTGACTTATACTAGTAAAATTTGAAAGAAACATATATTATTATTATCATGAGTATGATACTTATGAAGCCGAAAGTATAAACAATTTTAATTCTAAATAGTTGACGATCTCTATGACACATGAGTTTAGAGAATAAGACTGTATATAATGAGAAACCAATAAGGATAGTTGATGGTTGTATAAGAGGTAAAGAATTGTGAATGTCTATAAAGCATGAATAATTTTTTTAGTGATAAAATACTTAAGAGATATTATGATGAGACCATCAATGGAGATGATCAAATAAATGACAACCACCTTGTATGCCAATAGGTGTATAAGACATTTTAACTATAATTCAATATTCTTTCATGCAATAAAGAATAATAATAACCAAATGATTTAGATAGGTTATTATGCATAATAACCTATCTAAGATAATTCCAATTAAAAAATATATTGTATAGTTGAAAGATTCCACTAATGAGGAGGTAGAGTTATGAAATTAAAAATTTTCATGACTAAATACAAGGAGTTTTTTAGTCAAGAATGACTACTAAATTACTCGATGAACCTATTTCACGAAGTCGATAATACCTCCAAATCATACTGATTTCATGATTATTCATCAAAATTCATCAAATTTTAAGTCATGAAATCAATATAATTTTTTTATATGCTACATCATCAAATATTGCCCCAAATACTGAGAATGTTCGGTATTGTATACATTACATATGACTCACACATAAGTAATGATATATAGCCAAAGGAATAAATATGCAAATAAAATGTATATCGATAATAGTTTACTAAATTAGTTCTCATCTCCTCTATGAGCATATTTTAATTTGGATGATTGCTATTACATATCAACATTAACTAAAAATATTATTTAAATTTCTTATTTAAGAGAATGGTTTGCATATGACATTTAGTAATAATAATTGTTCTAACATGTTTGAATGATGTTTTTATGCAAGTGGTAAGTTATGTAATTGAATATACATATAATATATCTACTATTATATTTTTTAATATCAATGATAACCAAGTATAAAAAAAATTTAAATCATCTTATACATATATCATTGTTTCATTAGCCAAGCTGGTGAAAGACACATGATTAAGTAGTACAAAATGATCATTGGGTCATTTGATTATGAATGTGCAAGTGAATGACACACGTAGATCTTACTTATTCAGAAATATACAAGGTATCCTATAAAAGGAAATGGTTAATGTGCAAGTGGGCCATTAAACCTATCATTTAGTAGGCAAAGGAAATCCAGCAAGCAGCTACATTTAGATGTATGTGGTCCATTGTCCATACATGCTAGAAGTAGTTAATCTATTTTTACCTTTGTCGATGATTATACATGGTATGGGTACATGCATCAAGTGAAGATACAAATCTTATGCATTTGAAAAGTTCAAAAGAATTCTAAAATGAAGTAGAGAGACACTTTGACAAAGTATTAAGACACTTTGATCAGAAGAGGTCGTGAATACTTAAAGCCAATGTTTTTTAGATTATTTTAGGAACAATGTTAAATTGTCCTAGTGAATCCACCTTACAAGTCACAACACAACAGTGAAGAAACCACACCTCATTAGACATGGTGTGTGCCTAAGGGGTCAGGCGAAATCTACCCAAATCCTTTGGTTTATGCACTCAATGTTGTTTACATTTTAATAGAGTTTCATCAAAGTTAGTTGATGTCACTTCATGTGAGATGTGGACTAACAATAGACCTAATATTTCTAACATGAAAGCATAAAGTTCCCAATAGAGTTTTATCCACATTGAAATGAAATCTAACTTCTACAACATCATTCTAAAATGATTTTTTTAATTTATTTTTTACCT
>JAREIK010001322.1:66026-70235 GCA_029783825.1 Sapria himalayana | reverse complement strand
ACTATCTTTATGTCTATCTGTCTATCTGTCTATTTGTTTATTTATCTATCTGTATGTCTGTCTGTCTATCTGTCTATATGTCTATCTATCTATCTATCTGTGTATATATCTATTTGTCTATTTGTCTACCTATCTTTTACCTATTTGTATATTTGTTTATCTTTCTATTTGTCAATTTTTTATCTATCTTTCTATATATCTATATATACGGCTATCTACCTATCTTTCTATCTATCTATCAGTCTATCTATCTTTCTCTCTATCTTTCTATCATTCTATATGTCTATATGTTTATCTATCAATCTATCATTCTATCAATCTGTTAATCTATCTTTTTGTCTATATGACTATCTGTCTATATGTATAGCTGGTTATCTGTCTTTCTGTATATCTATACATCTAAATATCTATATATATGTCTACCTTTCTATTTGTGTATTTGTCTATTTATTTATCTATTTATCTGTCTATCTATCTATATATTGTATCTATCTATCTTCCTATCTATCTATCTTACTATATGTTTATCAATTTATCTTTTTATCTATCTACATGTCTATCAAAAAAACTATCTTTCTCTCTATATATCTAGATGTATATTTGTCTATCTATATATATCTCTATATATCTATTTATCAGTGTTTCTCTTTTTATTTCAGTCTATGTGTCTTGTATCTATGTCTCTGTGTGTTTGTCTGTCTGTCTTTGTGTATATGTGCAAATCTATAAGTTTATCTATGTGTCTTTTGTCTATCTGTCTATTCTTATATCTATTTTTCTATCTATCTATGTAGATAGCTATTTATCTATCTAATGATTAATCAATCTATCTATCTAACTATCTACCTATAAATTTGTTTGTATATGTGTCTATCTATCTAGTTTTCTATCTGCCTATCTCTCTATATGAATATATGTCTATCTACCTATCTATCTATATGTCTATCTTTCTGTCAATCTATCTATCTATATATATATATGTCTATTAATCTACCTATCTATCTATCTAACTATTTGTATATCTATATATCTATTTATCAGTTTATCTATTTTTTATCTATCTGTCTTCTATCTATATGTCTATATGTCTATCTTTCTATCTATCTATTTCTATATCTATTTATATCTCTATTTGTCTTTTTGTTTATCAGTTTACCCCTTTATCTATCTACTTGTCTATCTGTCTATCTAATTATTTGACTATCATTCTAATTTTCTTTTTTTTGTAAATGTCTATTTGTTAATCTATCTGCTATTTGTCTATCTATCTATCTATCTATTTGTCTATCTTTCTACTAATTATCTATCTGTCTATCTCTCAATCTTTCTATATGTATATTTGTCCATCTCTATATATGACTATTTGTTTATCACTTTATCTCTTTATTTATCTACTTGTCTATATATGAATCTAATTAACAAACTATATCTTTATTTGTCTATTTGTATATATGATTATAAGCCTATCTATATTACTTTTTATCTATCTTTTTTTCTATATGTCATTCTATCTATCTGTGTATCTGTATATTTATCTATCTGTTTATCTATCTATCTATCATTCATTCTGTCTAATTATCTATCTATTTATCTGCCTATCTTTCTATCTTTGTATCAGTATATATGCCTATCTATCTATATGATCAATCTATCTATCTCTTTATCTATCTATTTGTTTATCATTTTATCTTTTTATCTATCTACTTGTCTATTTATCTATCTATCTATCTAACTATCTTTATATCAATATTTTTGTGTATATTTCTATTTATCTTTCTTTAAATGTCTATCTGTCTGTATCTATTACTCTATATGCCTATCTATCTATCTTCTTTCTATCAATCTTTCTATGTATCTATATATCTATCAATTTATCTGTCTTTCATCTGTCTTTTTGTATATCTGTCTATCTGTGTGTCTGTTTATCTATCTTTCTATTTGTCTATTAGCATGTCTATCAATTTTTTCGACAACTAACTATATGTATGTTTATTTATATCTCTACTTGTCTATCTGTCTATTTGACTATGTATTTAACCATCTATCTATTATTTATCTATCTATTATATATATATATATATATATATATATATATATATATCTTTTTGTTTATCTATCTATTTGTCTATTCATTTATTTGTATATCCATCTATCTATCTATCCATATGTCTATATATTAATATATCTATCTATTTATGTATCTATCTGTCTATCTATCGACCCATCTATCTGTCTAACTATCTACCTATGTATCTTTCTATTTTATTATCTATCTATCGATTTATTTGTCTATCTATCTATCTATCTTTCTATTAGTATATCTATTTATTTATCTATATGTATATCTATTTATTTGTTTATCTCTTTATCTATCAATTTGTCTATCTGTTTATCTATTTATTTGTTTATTTTTCTATACGTCTATCTTTTAATCTCTCTAAATATTCATGTCTCTCCATATATACTCTATTTGTCTATCTAGCTATCTTTCGATCTATCTATATATTTATCTAGGTGTCTATGCATTTGTCTGATTGTCTATCTGTGTGTCTGTGTAACTGTCTATGTGTGTGTCTGTCTATCTATCTATATGTCTTTCTATCTGTCCTTTTGTCTTTCTTTGTGTCTATCCATCTATCTATCAATATTTCTACCTATCTATGTAGCTTTCTATCTATCTATGTATCAATCAATCCATCTATTTATTTATCTATCTACCTATCTATCTATCTTTTTATCTTCTTATATGTCTATCTAGCTAGTTATCTATCTATCTAAGTATCTGTATATTTGTCTATCTACTTATTTGGTGATATGGCTATTTGGCGATCTTCCTATATGTCTGTCTGTTTGTCTGTCTATTTTTCTGTCTGTCTGCCTATCTATCTATCTATTTATCTATATATCTATCTATATTTCTTTCTGTAAATCTATCTTTCTGTTAATTGTCTATCTAACTATATGTCACTCTATGAAATATGTCTTTTGTCTATCTGTATATCTTCACTATTTTTAAATATGTCTATATATCTATATGTCTATCTATATATCTGCCTATATGTTTATTTATCTATATATCTATCTAAATATCAGTCTATCTTTCTATAAGACTATCTTTCTATCTTTCTATTTCTATATATGCCTATCTGTATATTTATTTATCTAATTGTCTATCTGTCTGTCTAATTGTCTATCTATCTATATGTCCATTTGTGTATATCTCTATATGTCTATCTATCTATTTGTCTATCTTTATATCTATGAATCACTCTATCTATCTATCTATATATCTGTCAATCTATATATCTATCAATCTGCCTTTCTATCTATCTATCTATCTTACTATCTTTCTGTCTATCTATCTATCTGTCTATCTATCTATATATCTATCTATCTGTATATCTGACAATTTTTCTATCTATTTAGTTTTGTTTATGTATCTTCTATTTATTTGTATATTTGTTTATCTATCTATCAATCAATTTATCTGTCTATCTATTTATCAATCTGTCTATTTGTCTATGTGTCTACCTATTTATCTATTCATCTATGTATTTGTTTATCTTTCTATCTGTCTATTTTTCAATCTCTCTATCTGTCTATCTATCCATCTGTCTATCTTTCCATCTGTCTTTGTCGCTATCTGTCTAAATGTCTATATGACCTATCTATCTATTTCTCTATATGTGTTTTTGTTTATCTGTTTATTTCTTTATTTATCTATTTTTTTATCTATCTATATATCTATCTGACTATCTTTCTATCTGTCTATTTGTTTATATGCTTATCTATATTTTTTTCTATAAGTCTATCTATCTGTCTATATGTCAATTAATCAATCAATCAATCAAACTATCTGTATATGTAACTAATTGCTTATATGTATATCTATATAACTTGCTATCTATCTATCAATCAAATAACCAATCTATTTACCTATCTATCTATCTATCTTTTTATCTATATGTCTATCTGTCTATCTATATTTATGGTCTATCTATCTTTATATCTGTATATCTGTTTATAGGTATATCTCTTTATCTATCTATCTAATTATCTATAAATCTATCTATCTATCTTCTGTCTATATGTCTATTTGTATATCTGAAAATTTGTCTATGTGTTTAGTTCTGTCTATCTATCTTCTATTTATTTGTTTATCTATCTATCTATCTATTAAACTATTTATCTATCGATTTGTCCATCAGT
>JAREIK010001322.1:48526-63526 GCA_029783825.1 Sapria himalayana | reverse complement strand
CTATCTATATATATGTCTGTCTATTACACTATATGTCTATATGTCTAACTGTCAATCTGTTAATCTGATAATCTACCAATTTGTCTATTTTTTTTATTTGTATATCTATCTATATGTTTATTTGTCTATCTGACTATCTATCTATTTGATTATCTTTCTATTTGACTACATGTCTATCTGTCTATCAGGTTATCTACCTATCAATCTGTCAACCTATCAATCTATTGTCTATTAATCAATTTGTCTATATGTATATTTTTCTATATTTCTATGTGGTTCTATCAATATGTCTATTTGTCTATCTTTCTAAATGTCTATCTATCTATCTATTTGTTTATATGTATATTTGTTTGTGTCTATCCTCTAACTTTCTATCTATCTATCTATTTATCTATCATTGCACACACACACACACACACACACACACACATATATATATATATATATGTCTATCAATGTATATATCTATTTGTATAGCTATCTATATTTCTATCTATTTGTCTGATTGATTTTCTATCTTTCTTTATTTGTTTATATCTATCTATTAAACTATATAACTAGCTATTTATATATTTTTCTATATATATGTCTATATATCTATCTTACTATCTAGCTGTCTATCTGTCTATCTATCTATCTATCTATTTATCTATCCGTGGATCTATCTATCTATATATTTATATGTCTATCCATCTATATATATATAGATATATATATCGATATATCACTCAATCTGTCAATATATATATTTATATATATATATGTCTGTCTATTTATCTATCTAACTATCTGTATATCTATTTATCTATGATCTATCTATCTGCTTATCAATCTATTTATTTATTTATCTATCTATCTATCTCTATTTCTCTTTATCTCTCTCTCTATCTATATGTCTATCTATCTATATATCTATCTATATATTTGTGAATCAATTTATATGTCTAAATGTCTATCTATCAATCTGTCAATCTATCAATATGTCTATCTGTGTATCTATCTATCTATCCGTCTATCTATCTTTTTGTTTATATGTCTATCTGTCTATCTGACTATCTATTTATCTATCTTTCTATATGTATATTTAGCTATCCATATCTTTCTATCTGACTATCAGTCTCTTTTCTATTTATCTATCTATATATATGCATGCATGTCGATTAGACTATATGTCTATATTTCTAAGTGTTAATCTATTAATCTGATATTCTACCAATCCATCTATTTTTTTATTTGTATATCTATCTATATGTTTATTTGTCTATCTAACTATCTATCTATTTGATCATCTTTATATTTGACTACTTGTCTATCTGTCTATCTGGCTATCTACCTATCAATCTGTCAGCCTATCAATCTATGTGTCTGTCTATCAATTTGTCTATATGTATATTTTTCTATATTTCTATGTGTTTCTATCAATCTATCAATATGTCAATTTGTATATATGTCTATTTGTCTATCTATCTATCTATTTGTCTATTTGTCAATTTGATTATCTTTCAATCTATCCATCTATCTATCTCTCTATCTATCAATCTATCTTTATGTTTATCTAACTATTTGTCTATCTTTCTATTTATGAATCTGTTAATCTATCTATCTGTGTATCTATCAATCTACCTATCTATCTATATATCTGTTTAATTTTCTATATGTTTATCTATTTATCTATCTAACTATCTATATGTCTGTCTGTCTATTTGTCTTTATGTCAGTTTGTGTGTCTGTGTGTTTGTCTCTTTGTCTATCTATTTATGTTTCTATGCCTTTTCTCTATGTCTTTGTCTTTATATCTATTTTTCTGTGTGTATGTGTGTGTGTGTGTGCATTTGTCTATCAATGTGTCTTCCTGTCTGAATATCTATATGCATATGTGTCTATATGTCTATTATCTATCTGTGTATTTGTGTGTCTATCTTTCTAATAGTTTATCTTTCTTTTTTTCTATCTATCTGTCAAGCAATCTATCTATCTATGTAGCTATCTATCTATCTTTTGATCGATCTATCTATCAATCTTTCTACCTACCTACCTATCTATCTATTTACCTATCTATCTATCTGGCTATCTTTCTATCAATCTATTTGTGTATCTATCTATCTGTCTATCTACCAATCTGGCTATCTAGCTATCTATATATCTATCTATTTATTTTCAATCTATATATCATTATTTCTACATATCTACCTTTCTGTCTATCTGAAAATATATCTATCTATTTATCTATTTGTCTATATGTCTATCTGAATATCTATCTAGCAATCTCTCTTATATCTCTCTATCTATCTATATATTTGTTATATATATATATATAAAATCTATCTATGTGTCGGTCTATCTCACTATATGTATATCTATGTGTATGTCTTCAATCTATCTGAATAACTCTCTATATATTTGTCTGTCTATCTAAAAATTAGTCTATCTATTTTTTCTGTATATCTTTCTTCTATCAATATGCATATTTGGTTATCTGTCTTTCAGTCTATTTATCTATTTATCTGAATATCTATCTCTCTATCTATCTGTCTATTTTCTATCAGTCTATTATTCAATCAATCTATCTGTCTATGTATATCTGCATATCTATTTATCTATCTTTCTGTATATCTATCGATTTGTCTATTTAACTATATTTCTATCTATCTGTCTGTCTGTCTATCTATTTGTCTGTCTATCACTCTATCTATTTTTTTGTCCATCTAATTATCTGTTTATCTATATATTTGTTTATCTGTCTATCTATATAGTTGGGCTATTAATCTTTCTTTCTATCTAACTATATATTTAGAAATTTATCTCATTATCTATCTTATTTTTTATCTATCTATTTTATTATCTGACTATCTTTCGATCTATCTAATTGTGTAATTATCTATCTGTCTATCTATCTATTTTTTTATATATCTATATTTTTATTTGTCTATATGTCTATCTTTCTCTCTATCTTTATGTCTATCTTTCTATCTGTCTATCTATCTATCTATTTGTCTATCTAACTATCTCTCTATTTATTTATTTATCAATCTATCTGTCTATCTTTCTATCTGTCTATCTGTCTATCTACCAATCTATCTATCAGGACTATTTGTTTATTTATATATCTATCTATCTGGTATAGTGGTCTAAACACTCTATTTATATATCTGTTTATTGGTTTATCTCTTTATCTATCTACTTGTCTATCTATCTATCAATGTAACCATCTTTATAGCTTTCTATTAGTGTAAATGTCTATATATCTATCTTTCTATCTGTCTATATGTCTATCTCTCTATCTTTCAAATTGTTTATATATCTATTTATCAATCAATCTATCTGTCTATCTATCTATCTGTCTATCTATCTATATATCTATCTTTCTATCTATCTGTCTATATGTATATCTATCTATCAATCTATCTAACTATCTATTTATCTGTTTATATGGTTTATTTGTCTATCTATATATATATATATATCTATCCGTCTATCTATTTATTGGTTTATCTCTTTATCTTTTTACTTGTTTGTCTATCTATTTGTATATTTATCTATCTTTATATATGTTTATTTATCTATCTGTCTATCAATCTATATTTCTATTTATATTTCTATCAATCTATCTTTCTATCACTCTATCTATCAATCTATCGATCTATCTATCTGTTTATTTATTTATCAATCTATTTGGTCTATCTCTCTATCTAATTATTTAGAAATTTATCTCATTATGTATCTAATTCTCTATCTATCTAACTAATTATCTGACTATCTTTCTATTTGTCTAATTGTGTTTATATCTATCTCTCTATCTATCAATTTATCTATTTGTCTATCTGTCTATTTGCATATAAATCTATCTGTCTATCTATTTTACTGTCTATCTGTCTATCTATCTATCTGTATATCTATCTCTACGTATATCTGATATTTATCAATCAGTCTATCTGTCTATTTGTTTATCTATCTATCTATCTATCTATCTATATGGTTTATCTATCTATCTCTTTATCTATCTATCTGTTTATCAGTTTATCACTTTATCTATCTACTTGTCTCTCTATCTATCTATCTATCAATGTAACTATCTTTATAGCTTTCCATTTGTGTATTTGTCTATATGTATATCTTTCTATCTATTTAGCATTCTATTTATCTATCTATCTATTTGTCTTTCTAACTATCTGTCTATCTGTCTGTCTATATATATATATATATATATATATATCTATCTATCTATCTATCTAAATGGTTTATCTGTTTATCACTGTATCTGTCTATCTGTCTATTTATTTATTAGTTTATCTCTTTAAATTTCTACTTGTATGTTTGTATATTTGTATATCTTTCTATCTATATATTTATCTATTTTTCTATCTATCAATATAGCTAGCTATTGATCTATCTATCAGTCTATCTATCTATCCATATGTTGTTCTGTTTATCTATATATTGTCTATCTATCTATTTGGTCTATATGTCTATCTCTCTATCTATCTATCTGTTTAGTGATTTATCTTTTTATCAATCTACTTGTCTATATGTCTATCTAATTAGTTAACTCTCTTTCTATCTATCTGATTGTGGGTATATTTAAATGTCTATCGGTCTATCTATCTATCTATCTATCTGTCTATTAGTCTATATCTATATCTGTCTATCTATCTTTCTGTCTATTTGTCAATTTGTCTATCTATCCTACTATCTATTTATTTATCTATCTATCTATATGTCTATCTATCAATTGTCTATCACTCAATCTTTCTATCTCTCTAACTATCAATCTATCTATCTATTTATTTGTATATCTGTCTAACTATCTATATGGTCTATATGTCAATCTCTCAATCTATCTATCTATTTATCTATTTATCTCTTTATCTATCTACTTGTCTATCTGTCTATCTATCAATGTGACTATCTTTCTATCTTTCTATTTGTTTATATGTCTATATGTCTGTCATTTTGTTTATCTATCTATCTATCTATTTATCTGTATATCTAGTTATTTATCTATCTATCTATATATCTCTATGACTTTCTTTCTAATTATCTATCTATTTATCTGTCTGTTTTTTTTTATCTATATGGTTTTTCTGTTTATCTTTCTATCAATCAATCTGACTATTTATTTATCAGTTTCTCTTTATCTATCTACTTGTCTATCTTTATATTTGTATATCTGTTTGTCTATCTGTTTTACTATTTTCTATCTATCTATCTTTCTGTCTGTCTATCTTTGTGTCTATCTGTCTTCTACCAGTATGTGTATCAATCTATCTTTCTGTTAGTCGATATATTTATCTGTCTATTTATCAATGTATATATCTATCTATATATATATTTATCTATCGATATATCTATCTATTTATCTGTTTGTCTATCTATCTGTCTAGCTATCAATTATCTATATCTCTATGTGTCTATCTATCTATTTGTCTATTTGTCTATCTATCTATCTCTCTATATGTTTATTTATATATTATCTATATATCTATATATCTATATATCTGTCTATCTGTATATCTATCTATCTATGTCCATCTGTATATCTATTTATTTATCTATCTATCTGTTTATCTATTTTTCTATCTATTTATCTGTCTATCTGTCTATCTATCTATTTATCTCTCTCTCTCTATCTATATATTTGGTCTTTCTATCTATCTGTCTATCTATCTATTTATATATCTATCTATCTCTTTATCTATCTGCATGTCTGACTATCTGTCTATATGTCTATTTGTCTATCTATCTAGCTATCTATTTATCTATCTATCTCTATATGTGTCTATCTGTTTATTTGTCTATCTGTATATCTTCCTATATGTCAATCTGTCAATTTTTATATTTGTATATTTGTCTCTATGTTTATATGTCTATCTTACTATCTATCTATCTATAATTGTAGTTAGCTATCTATCTATCTAGAGGTGTCAAACAGGACATGCTAGGCTAGCCTGGCATGGTTGCTGTACTGTGTCGTGTCCTGCCTGGCATGGTTTCTTTAGGCCAGGCCCAACACATCCTGCCTACACGGTCAATTTTTTGGCATGCCGTGTCAGGCATGTATGAGCCAAAATAGGACCGTACGTGTCAGTTTAAAATAATTAGAAAATTAGTTATTTGTTTTTAATTTTTATGTAATTATAAAAAATAAAATAGATAATGTTTAAAAATATTTAAATTGTAGAATGTAAATATTTGAATAGTTATAAAGTTTATTTTTTTTGATGTTATTGTTTTAATTATATATTAATTAGATTTTAATTATAATTTATTATAATTATATTTTTAAAATTTATATATGAAATTCTTAAACACAAAATTTCTTTAACAAAAATGATAGTCACAAAGCCAATCGCCCAAACCAAAGCAAATACAATGTAAATAAAAATGAGTACAAAACATCAAAATCAAAAATCAGTATCAAGCATAACTCATAAGCATAAGCATAACTGTAACTTAAGTGTCACTGTTAGTGTAGCCATGTCACAATTCCGCAATTATCAACCATTAGGTATCAAGTGACAACCTCATCAATCATCTATCATCGTATCATTATCATCCTAAACCTCAATATCAAAATAACTATCTTATGGATTATCATCATAAATCAACTCCTCTACTTTCACTATGGTCCCAACCCTAGTTCACAGCATGATCTTGTTTCATAAAGATCAAATCCTTTTAATCTTTCATGCATGCTAAAGCCTCAACAATACCTAGATATAATCTTGATCTCCTATATGAAATAACATTTACTACAATAGAAAAAGTAGACTCTGATACTATACTCTACACCGGAGGAGTCAATAGATCTTGTGCCATCTTAAATAGTATAGGAAAGGTGGACTTGTATGATATTCACCACTCTAATATATCAAGATTCTCAGTATCAGAATGTGAGCGGATTGAATAGTAATTGGTATCTAAATACCGAGACAGCTTGCTCCTATTCGATGGTCCACCTCGTCGTTTCCCCATCTCTAACTAAATGGAAAAGTCATCATATCCGAATATTGTATCTATGTTCGTACTCGAAGCCACACTACTACTATCACCAAACATGGTATTGTAGTATGTGAAAAGGTTCGTTAACTTTACATGATTGAACCCTTCAGGTGGGACTTCCAAGTTCAAGCACGAGGAAATGTCTCTTAAAATGTTATCTACCCCTTCTGTCTTAACCCTAGGGTCCATGCATGCAGCGAGATAATAAAGAGACCGAATGGTGGAGTAGTACTTATGTACTTGGTTTCAATATCCACAACCATATGGCTAAGTGTCGGGTCAGCTCGATACTTCCTTAACATGCTACTAATGTTACAAATGTACCTGAGTGAAATGCAAAGCATGGGAGTATAATCCAACTAACATATGTTCATCGTGTCATAAAAAATCTTCGAGAATTTCACAAAAGAAATTTATGAATCACTATCATTGTCTTCAATATTAAGTGAGTCACTCTTACTATTGACGTAGTCGGATATCACATGTTTGTATCCAACACATGACTCCAACATCAGGTACGTGTAATTCTGATTGTGTCTCACATCTGATTTGAATTTCTTCTTAAGATTCACAGACAAACAGAGATTGCCGAACTCCTATCATCTGTGAGGCTTGCGAATGTATTATAGTGAGTTACGTATGTTTTCAAAAGTGGGGTGACACACCTTCATCCCCGCTTGTACAATCAATTTAATCACGTGACACATGCATCTAACGTGGAAAATCTTTCTTAATGGGTCATCTCTAATATTCCTAACAAACATGTTAATTGCTACTCTATTATTAGATGTGTTATTGATTGTGATACTAAAAATTTTATTTTGAATTTTATATTCTCTAAAGATCTTCATCATTCACTCAAAAATGTTTGGGCCATCATGAGGATGGATAATCTCAGAGAATCCTAAAATTTTTTTATTTAGTGTCCATTTAGAATCCACATAGTGGGTTGTTAAACATGCTTAAGATGCATCGCCGTGACTTGTCCAGATATCGAACGTCACTGACACCACTCAACTATATGCCATAAATTCATTAATTATTATTTATTATTCTAACTTATTATATTTTAGTATATCATTCCTAGATACGGACCTAGGATTCCTATGATAAGCAGTCTAAAATTATGTCTGTAGGATGCTTAGTACCCTTGGATCTTCTGAAAATCTAATCGGAAGACTCATCATGGTGATAAGTTTCATCAAGCCTTCCCTACCCAACTCGCTGTGGTATATGAAGGGAGTAAACTTTGAGACTTAACTAGATCCAGCATCAAAAAATGTATTGCTGAGTTGGGTTTGCCTAGGATCTAATACAATATATTTTTTGGTGCATAGTTCAGCATGCCTTTTAAAGTGCCCAGTCCCAAACGTAATCTTATGAGTTAAAATTTTCAAACAGTATTGGTCTATGTCATCTCTTCTTTCTCACCCCAAATATTTTTTTATTATATTAAAATGAGTCCAAACTATAGAAGTCTTCCTATTTTTTAAATTTTTAGATGTTTGGGTTATGACGACCAGAGAAACCAAAGTTTCAGCATCCTCGAACGTCGGACATTTGTGTAAGATTTTCATTTTCTAAATTTAAATTAATTTCATTATTATTAGTAATTTTTTGGTTTTTTAGACAAAAGGTAAGATTAAAGAGTAGATAGAGAGAGAGAGAGAGAGTAAAAAACTAATTAATTTTAAATATTATGTTAAGACTTAAGAGTTTCATTTAACTAATTAAAAAAATAAAAATACCCATAGTAGTATAAAGGTAAAACACGTACAACACAAATCCAACTTCCAAAGACCAAAGTAAACACCAACGAAAGTCAAGCCAGAGTTGTGAGTCCCGAAAAGCTGAGCCGAAATCTCAAGAGAGAGAATTTTAGGATAGAGATTTGTAAAAGTGTATGAGAATTTATGTTTTTAAAAAAAATAAAAATTAGAAAGAGGGATGGGGGGCATTTGTAGAATAATAAAAAAATTTATTTTATAAAAAGTTTTATTTTCATTAATTTATTAATTTTTTGGAGCAGAATTATGTGGGCAGTTAGATTATGCCCCATAGCCATTAGAGGTGAAATCCAATGGCTTAAATTCAAAATTAATTTTTTTTTAAATTTTTTGAACCCTTGGTGTTCGGATTGGGGGGTGGGGGTGCAAATTGGAATCAGACCCAAGCAAATTTCCAAATGCTTCGAGCTCAGTTGCTGGGGCGGTTCTCGGATCGTGTCGAGGTACTATACCCATGGCCCACAGTATAGTGTCGGGAAGCCCTGCACGGGGCCCAGTTAGCCTCAGTACGGCATGGCATGGTTCGTGCAGTGAGTAGGCTCAGCTCGGGCACGGGCATGAAAAATTCTAGTGCCATGCCGAGCTAGGATGGTCGAATCATGCATTGCCTCATGCAGGGCCAGCCCAATTGAAACCTACATCTATCTGTCATGTGTATATTTCTATCTACCTATCTATTGATATATCTATCTGTCTATCTATCGATCTAACTAACTATCTATCTATCTATCTACTTGTCTGTCTATCTATCGGATTTGTTTATATGTCTATCTATCTATCTATATATTTATTGGTTTATCTTTTATCTATCTAATTGTGTATCTGTCTATCATCTATCTATCTGACTATCTCTTTATCTATCTATTTGTTCATATATCTATCTAACGATCTTTCCAAATGTCTAACTATATATCTAACTATCTTTCTATCTGTCTAGTTATGTAGAAGTCTATCTATCTCTATCAAAATGTCTATATGTCTGTGTCTATCTATTCTGCCTATATATATATATATATATATATCTATATATATCTATCTATCTATCTATCTTTGTAATTGTCTATCTATATATTTGTAAAATTGCCTATCTGGTAGTTTGTCTATTTATCATTCTGTCCGACAGTCTATTTGTATGCTTGTCTATCTATCTATATTTAAATAAATATATCTATTTATCTATATATCAATCAATCTATCTATCTGTTTATCTGTCTATCAGTCTATCTATATATCTATCTATCTATATGTCTATATATATGTCTATCTCTATATCTATTTATCTATGTATCTACATATCTATTAGTTTATCTATCTATTTTTCTAACTTTATATCTATTTGTCTATCTGTCTATCTATTTATCTTTCTATATGTCAATATGTCAAATCTGTCTATCTTTCTATCTATATTCTATCTATCTGTCCATTTTTCTATCTATTTATCTGTCTATTTGTCAATCTATCTATCTCTCTATCTCTCTATCTATATATCTGACTATCTGCCTATCTGTCTATCTATCTATCTCTTCATTTGCATAACTATTTATCAATTTATTTTTTTATTTATATACTTGTCTATATGTTTATATGTCTATATGTCTATATCTCTATATGTTTATCTATTTATATGTTTATATATCTATTTGCCTATCAATGTATCTATCTATCTGCATATATGTCTTTATATCTATCTATCTTTTTGTCTATCTATCTTGATATCTTTCTATCTGTCTCTCTGTCTATCTATCTATCTATCTATCTTTTTTCAATCTATCTATCTGTCTAACAAGCATTATGTCTTTATGTCTTTAAGTAAATCTATTAATTTGTCTATCTGTATATCTGGTTATCTATCTTCCTAACAATTTGTCTATCTCTTTAATATTCTATCTGTCTTCTATCAAATTTTAAATCTGTTTATCTATCTATCTGTCTTCTATAATTTGTATATCTATCTATCTATATATATGTCTATCTGTATAATTTTTTATCTATCTATATGCCTATCTGTCTACCCGTCTATTTGCTTGTCTATCTACCTATCTATCTATTTGTATATATGTCTAACTATTTAACTGTCTATCAGTTTATGTGTCTATCTGTCTATCTTTCTATTTTTCAATCTGATTATTTATGAATCTATCTATCTATTTATCTATCTATTTGTCAATCTCTATATCTATCGATATGGTTTATCTGTCTATCTCTCCTTCTCACTATCTTTTTATCGATTTATCTTTTTATCTATCTATTTGTCTATATATCTATCTAATTATCTTACAATCTTTCTATCTATTGATGTATTTATTAATCTGTCTAGTCAATCTATTTATCAATCTATTTCTCAATTTGTATATCTATATATCTATCTATCTAACTATCTAACTATTTATCTATCTATTTGTCTATTTGTCTATTTCTTTATCGGTCTATCTATTTATATGTCTATCTATCTATCTGCCTATCTGTCTATCTATCTCTATATCAATTAGTCTATCTATCTGTCTTTCTATATATTTGTCTCTCTATCTTTTATCTATCTTTTGTATTTCTTTCTATCTATCTATCTATCTGTCTATTTGTCAATATGTCTATCTATCTATCTATCTATTTGTCGACATGTCTATTTGTCATCCTATCTATCTATCTATTTGTTTATCTGTCTATTTGGTTATCTACCTTTTTATCTATCTATGTATTAGTCTATCTATCTATCTATTTGTCTATCTATCTATCATTCTATATGTCAATATGGCTATCTACCAATCTTTCAATCTGTCTGTGTTTATCTCTCTATCTATCTGTCTGACTACAATTACTCTATTTATTTGTGAATCTATATGTCTGTCTATCTGATGATATGTCTATATGTCTATCTATGAATCTGGCTATCAACCTATTTGTCTTTTTGTTTATTAGTCTATCAATATATCTATCTATTTATCAATCTGTATTTTTGTCTATCATTTTATATATCTATATGTATTTCTATAAATCAATCTCTTTATCAATCTGCCTATCTATTTATCTACCTTTCTGTCTAACTATCTTTCTATTTATCTATCTATATGCTATCTATCTAACTTTATATCTATTTGTCTGTCTATATGTCTTTCTGTCTATGTGTCTATATGTCTATCTGTCTATCTATATATCTATCTATATGTTTATATGTCTACTATCTATCTATAAATATGTATATAAGTCTATATGTCTATGAGTTTATCTTTCAATCTATCAATCTATCTAACTATCTATCTATTAACCTTTCTATTTGTATCTCTTTATATGCCTATCTATTTATATATCTATATGTCTATCTCTCTATATGTCTATATGTATATTTATCTATCTATCTATTTGCATATCTATATGTCTATTTTTTTATATGTATATGTATATATCTATGTATCTATCTATCTATTTATCTATCTATCTATCTGTCTGTCTATCTATTTGTATATCTATCTATCTATCTATTTATATATCTATCTTTCTATCTGTCTATCTTTCTATTTATATATATGTCTATCTGTCTATCTATTTGTCTATCTGTTTATCTATTTATTTGTCCATCTATCTATTTATTTCTTTTTCTATCTATGTGTCTATCTATCTATCTATCTATCTATATGTCTATATGTCTATCTAACTATGTATCTATCTATATACATATCTTACCACCCATCAATCTATTTGGAAATCTATCTTTTAGTCTATCTATTTATCTGTATACCTGTCTATATATTTATATCTCTATCTTTCTATATGACTTTCTTTCTTTCTGTCTATATGTCTATCAATCAATCCATTTATCTAACTAACTAACTAACTATCTGTCTCTCTATCTATCTATCTTTTTATCTATTTGTCTATATTTCAATCTATCCATTTATATATCTACCTATCTATATATCTATCTATCTGTCTATCTTTTTATCTACCTATATGCATATTTGCTTATCTACTTATTTTTCTATCAATCTATCTGTCTATCTAAAATTCTATCTATATCTCTATCTATCTATATATGTGCAGGTCAATATATATCTATGTGACTATGTATCTATCCATCTATCTGTGTATCTGTTTATTGGTCTATCTGTCTGTCTATGTATCTATTTATCAATCTATCTATTTGTCTATCTGGATATGTGTTAATCTTTATATCTATTTATATGTCTATATATATATATATATATATATATATATATATATCTGTCTTTCTATAAATCTTTTTGTCTTCTATCGATCTATCTATCTATATGTCTAACTGTCTATATGTCTATTTGTCTATCTATCTATTTGTCTATGTGCCTATGTGTCTATCTGTCTATAAGCCTATCTGCCTATCTCTCTCTCTGTCTATCTATCTATATGTCTATATGTCTTCTTTCTATCTATATAGCTATCTATCTAACAATTTATCTATCTATCTTTCTATCTATATATTTGTCTATATGTCTATCTGTCTATTTGTCTATCTATTTATATGTCTATCTCTCTATCTATATATTTGTCTATCTATCTATGTATTTGCATATCTATCTATATATCTATGTATTTGCTTATCTGTCTATCTATCTAATTTTCTATCTATCTATATGTCTATCTCTCTATCAATCAATCTATCTGTCTATCTGTATGTCTATTTGTCTAACTAGTAATCTATATATATATATATATATATATATATATATATATATATATATATATATATATATATATATCTATATATATATCTATATATTTGTCTATGTATATATCTATCTATATAATTATCTTTCTACCTATCTGCATATTTGCGTATCTACATATTTGGCTATCTGTCTCTTTATCTATCTTTCTATTTGTCAATCTGTCTATCTAAATATTTGTCATTTTATCTGTATTTTTATCACTCTATCTATCTACATGCCTATCTATCTTCTTATCTGTCTATCTCTCCATTTTTTTATCTGTCTATTAGTCTATCTAACATTCTTTATATCTATCTATTTATTTATCTATCTAACTATCTATCTATCTATTTATCTATCTAACTATTTATGTGTCTATCTGCCTCTTTATCAATATGTCTATTTGTTTATCTGTCTTTCTACCTATATATAAATCTATTAATAATTATATATGTCTATGTGTCTATCTGTTGATCTATCAATATATCTACTTATCTTTAAATCTATCTATCTCTTTATAGTTATATCTGTCTATTTGACTATCTGTCTATATGTCTATTTGTCTATATGTATATCTGCCTATTTGTATATCTATCTATTAGTCTATCTGTCTAATAGTATATGTGTTGATCTATCATCTACCTATCTATCTATGTGTTTATCTATTTATCTATCTATCTGTCTCTTTTTCTATCTATCTATATGTCTATCTATCTATTTATTTATCAATTACTCAATCAATCTATCTATCTGTTTACCTATATATCTATCTATTTGTCTATCATTCTATGTGTCTATCTGTCTATCTATCTATCTGTCTATCGATCGATATGCCTATATATCTATCTGTCTATTTGTCTATCTGTCTAGCTATCTATCTTTCTTTCTTTCTATCTGTCTATCTTCCTATCTTTCTATCTATTTATGTTAGGTCTATCTGTTTAGCTATCTATCTATCTATCTATTGATCGGTCTATCTATATATCTGTTTATTTGTATATTTATCTATATGTCTATATGTCTATCAATCTATCTATATATCTATCTGTCTGTCTATCTATTTGGATTTTTGTATATCTATTTATCTATGTGTCTGTTTGTCTATCTATCTATCTATCTGTCTATCTGTCTATCTGTCTATCTATCTATCTATGTATCTATCTTTATATTTTTATTTATGTCTATCTGCCAATATGTGTACCTACCTATTTGTCTATCTATCTATCTACCTATTATTTTATCTATCTATCAGTGTGTCTGTAAATCTAACTATCTTTGTATCTATCTATCTGTCTGTCTGTCTATTTATCAGTCTATCTCTCTATATATCTATCTACCTATCTATCTTAATGTCTATCTATTTATCTTTCTATCTATCATTTTGTCTATCTATCTATCTCATTATCTGTATATCTTTCTATTTATCTATTTGTATATCTGTCTTACAACTTATTTGTAAAAATATCCATAAGTCTATATATCTATCTATTTATCGATTTATCAGTATATATGTCTATATGTATATCTACATATCTGCC
>JAREIK010001322.1:35000-44599 GCA_029783825.1 Sapria himalayana | reverse complement strand
TCTATCTTTCTATATGTCATTCTATCTATCTATCTATCTATCTTTCTCTCTATCTATCTGTCTCTATATTGTAAGTATATCTATCTATCTTTCTATCTATCTATATATCTATCTATCTATGTATCTATCTATCTATCTATATGTCTATCTATCTATTAATCTATCTATCAATCTATCTAGCTATATATCAATCTAAATGATTTGTCTATATATATGTCTATCTATGTATCTATCTATCTATCTGTGTATCTTTTTGTCTATCTAACTATCTTTCTATCTATCTATCTATATATCTTTTTATCTATCTGTCTCTCCAACTATCTGTCAATATGTCTATCTATCAATCAATCATTATATCTATCTATCTTTTTATCTATCTTTTAATCTATCTGTCTATCTATCTAACTATCTATCTATCTATTTATCTATCTACTTATATGTCTATCTATCTGTCTATGTATCAATCAATCAATTTATCTATCTATCTATCTATCTATCTCATAGTCTATCTATCTGCCTATCTATCTATCTATTTTTGTATCCACTTATCTTTCTATCAATTTATCTAGCTATCTATTTATCTATCTTTCTTCTTGTCTTTCTATCTATCTAGCTATCTATTCGTCTATCTTTGTGTATATCTATATGTCTATCTTTATGTCTATCTACCTGTCAATTATTCAATTTATCTATTTATATATCTTTCTGTCTATCTGCCAATTTATTTATATATTTATCTATATGTTTGTGTCTATTTATCTATCTTTCTTTCAATTTATCTTTCTGTGTATATGTCTTTCTTTAAATCCATCTTTATATCTATTAGTCTATATATATATATATATATATATATATATATATATCTATCTGTCTATCTAATTTATATGTTTATTTAAGCATCTGTCTATCATTCTATCTATCTATCTATCTATTTATTTAAGTATCTATCTACATGCATATATATATATATATATATCTATGTATATGCCTATCTTTCATTCAATCAATATACCAATCTGTCTTTTATGCCTAACTATCTATTTGTCTATCTGTCTATCTATCTATCTATTAGTCTATATGCCTGTATTCCTATCTACCTTTCTACCTCTTTACTTGTCTACTTGTCTACCTATCTATCTGTCTGCCTATCTACCTGTCTAGTTATATTTCTATCGATGTGTTGACATATCTTCTTGTCTACCTATCTACCTGTCTATCTTTCTAACTGTCTACCTATCTATATGTCTATATGTCTATCTGTATATCTGTTTATATGTTTATTTGTCTATATATCTATATGTCTATCTATTTGTCAATCTATCGATTTATCTATTTATCTATCTATTTTTTTGTCAATCTATCTATCTATTTATCTTTCTATTTGTATATCTTTCTATATGTCAATCTATCTATCTGTCTATTTGTTTATCTATCTATCTATCTTCCTATCTGTCTATCTGTATATCTATCTAACAGTTTAACTATCTATCTATTTAGCTACCTATCATTCAATCAATCTATCTATCTAACTTTCTATTGGTCTATTTATCTATATATCTGTCTATATATTTATTTCTCTATTTGTTTATCTGCTATCTATCTATGTATCTATCTATCTATCTGACTATCTATCTATCTGTTTGTCTGTGTATCTATCTATTTATCTGCCTGAATGGATAAAAAAATCATTATATATATATATGGAGTTACTTGCAAGTCATATTGTACTAAGATTAAAATTAAGAAGAAGACACTAAATATTTTATTACTCAGTTTATGAGTTATTTACCCCTAATACAACCCAATTACGCTCTCTTTTTGACAATTTATGTTTTTTATGTAAATGAATTCTTAGAGTCCTGCATGAAGAAAATAAATTTTTGTTACCAATTTTGCTTCATTCTATAATATTAAGATAAAAACTTACATATTAACAATGTCTTTAAGATCATCTGAATGTTGATGATGCAAGGAATCAAGGTAATAGGCGATCAAAGTCCTTATATCAAGTACCACCAAAACCCAATGACTACTACAAAATTAACATGAGTATAACTACATAACATTTATAATTTGATAATTATGCATACTAATAAGCTTACTTATGTTTAATAACTTATCCTGGGTTTTATGAAATAAAAACAAAATCAGAATTATTTGCATTCATCAACCGATTAGCTATAACCCTTGACCTATTTTTTTTGCTTGCTTTTCCCAATCCAGCTTTGGAAACTAATGTCGGATTTACAAAAATAAATCGCTCTGCCTCTTTAGCATCAACCATCTTTTTATGCAAGTGTCTGATTTAATTTCACACAATATTTAAAAATTTTAATATTTTAATTTAACTAATATTAATTACAATTCTCATTATGAAAAATTAAAGCATAAAAAAGATAGTTAAAATATATGAAAATTATATTAAATATTTCTCTTACCATATATAGAACATAAGGAAATTAGATGACACCTATGTTGATGAAATTATGATATCCATATCTTCTTTCATGAGGAAGGCCTTAAAAGACTCTCCAAAAACTTCCTCTATGATTTCTAGTGCATGTACCATCTCATCCTTTAACAACAGCCCAACTAATGTTGCAAAGTTCTTGATATCTACAGGGTTCTCATCCTTAAAACTCAATGTTCTCTCTTTATTCATCTATTTCTTAAACATATTTGAATCCTATCAAACATAAAATATCATTCTATATATAAGAATTGTCCTAGATAAAATTGTTTTTTTTTAGTAACAAGAAATTTTTTATTTAAAAAAAAGCACATACATGGATGCAATGAGTAGTAAGAATGACTAATTCGGTAGGCCATAAAATTTGTGCCCAATAGCATCTCCAATAGTGGTAATTTGGCTTGGAATAGGTACAGGAAGTAATGCATTTGGATCATAAGAAACATCCATAGCAACAAGGAAGTTAACACCACATCCAATTACCATTGTTCCAGCGGAAACTACATTTTCTTTTGTCCCTATGGCCAATTGATAATTCCTTACCTGTAAAATGAAATGATATTGTTTAGTTATATGCAATCATCTAAAGTTGATAATTTCCAATTAGGAAAGAATTAGTTAGACAAAATTGAGTTAACATAACTTAATGAGCTTATTAATATAATTTATTATACAAACTTATATTGTAACATTACTTCTATATAGAAATTAATCAACTAGGTAAGTTGATATAAAAATTATGAGTTTGTGTAAACACATTTTTATTATAGAACATAATATTAAATAGAACTTACATTGTTTGCGTTTAGCATTGGAGGTGTGTGGTCATCTACTTGACGTTTTGGTTGCTCAACACTTTTAGGAAGGACACTATGTTTTTGGAGCATGTTAGAGCTACCAACATCAGATTGAGGTGCAGTAGGTACCATCTGAGTGAGTTGGAATAAAATCTTTGCCTCAAACTTTGATTGTCGCTCTTGCGATTCTTTCATAAATTCCCACAAAGCACGATCTACCATAGAATGAAAATATTATCATGGTGTATAATATTTTCATTTAGCTCGTACTCGACCACTATATTCAGGAGTTCCCAATACTTCAGTAAGTATATCATTTCCATTGAAACTCAGACTACTTTCTTGTGACTGTTGCAACATCTTATCCTGATACACAATGATATTATAAAATTAAATTTCATATTGATTAATATAAATAAGTTATTAACGTAAATGAAATATATGTTCCATAACTTATACTTATAATCTTCTCCACTACCGGAATGACCACTTTATCATACGTGCCATTTTTTTCTACATTGCTTTCTTCCATAATACACTTCTATCAATGACTTTAGTAAAACTGGTTTCTACCAACTTTTACAATATTGAAATGTAATATAATGAGTCTCTAGTCAAATTCAACATAAAATAAAAAGTAAAGTATCAACATCTTTAACTTACTATCTATTCCTCAAGACCAGCATATCCCTTCCTACTAAGATGATGAGTATAAATATGCTTTTTCCTTTTTTCTTTGTGAACTTCTCTAAACTCCTGCAAATTTTAATTTATATTAAGTAAAGAAAAAATAAGTATATGGCATGAAACTAATTAGAAATTTACCTGAAATCTTTGAGACAATCTTTCTTTGACAAAAATTGTCCAATCTTCATCTTCAATAAAACTATTTTCAACTAATGGGTTTTTAAGAAGTTCTAGTTGGTCTTTAAAAGGAATAATATACTTTGCGGTCAACATGTTCTTGAAAGTTCTAAAGCACCCGCCCATTGATTTCATACTATTCCTTCTATTTTTACAATCCAATGTAAATGCAGCCTAGAAGTAATGAACATAGTTATTAGTTGTTAAAAAATTGCAAATATAATTAGAAAAAGTTAATGATAGAAAAAAATTACTAGTTTACCTCAATGGAGTCCCACAATTTATTCTTCAATTGCTTAGGTACATGGTGACAAGTACTATATCTAATTGGGACCATGGTACGTGCCAATACGCCTAAATAACTTGTGAGATGCACAACAGCTTGTCCTACATAAACACCATCAATATTATACTAAACTGTAAGTTTTATTCCTTTGCTCCTATTCTTGATAACCATAGTCTTTCTTGTTATCCCTCTACATCTATTTTTTGTAGTTGCTTTATCTTCTTGTTTCATATCCATACCTATCATGAAAATAATTATAATGTTTAAATAAAAGTACTAAAATATCCAAAAAAATTTAAAGAATAAAAAATTAACTAATTAAAGGCATTACCTAATCAGATGCTTTGCATAAAAAATAATACTATCAATGTTTTGAATATTGGCAACTTGAGATTAACTAAAATTGAAAGCATAACAATCATCTAATAACAAAGACGAATAAATTAACTAGTAAGCATACATTTAAAATACAAAAAACTTTAGTAGCATATCAATTCACAATACCATAACAAAGATACAATTTGGATATATTTATGATTTGTTCTCACCCCAAATTCCCTCACAATCATCTTGATTACAAATTTGATCAGAGTCATCCATTGCATCAAATAATTCAACTTGTGGCAAAGAAGATATGACTGGATTGTGTTCAATAGAAATGTCCATAGGATCATCATCATTTTCTATTTCTGTGAAGTGTTGTTGAGGAGTTGACAAAACAATTGACCATCTTAGATTAAGCTTATCTTGTACATAAAAGACTTTCTTAGCTTGGGAGGCTAATATGAATGGATCTGACTTATGAGCCAATCTGCTAAAGTCAACTAAGGTAAACCCAAGATCATACCCTGATTCCATTCTTATTATCAACCCAATCATACTTGAAGACTATAATTCTGAACATAGTATAATCAAGGTCACAAATCTCAGTAATAACTCAATAGAAACAAAGTTTCTTGAAAATAGGATTTTTATCCTTAGCACTAGCAATTTGCATGGTCATTGCTACAATACTAACTCCACTTTTTTGGGTAGCTAGTAAATCATCACACTCCTTGGTATTATATTGACACCCATTGATGACATAACCATTATACTTCATCACATAATGTCTTGACCATCAGCTATCCATTTAAGGGTTTCAGATACAAGTTCATTATTTCCTATTGCAACTTCAACCTATAGAAATAAGTTCAAGTTATCATTTATATGTTAACCATTAATGTAAAAGAAAAGGAAAATTTAAGAAACCATTGTAGTATCTTTTGTCGTAACCAAAAGGTAAGAGTATGATCATGCTCATCCTGTAACCACGTTTGTCTTTTTGATTGACTTGGATGTTTCACTTTCAACCATTGCATGTGCTCTCTATGAGGTCATGTATAATAATTAATTAATTAGAGTAATATATTATAAGTACAAAAAATAAAGAAATAAAAAGTTAGTGGTGCTTACTCAATTTAAGGTTGGACAATTGATGTATTTTCCAACACATAATGACGTGCTTGTAACCATAAATTAGAATCGGCCTTCATAGTAAGACCTCCAAATATTGGTGCCCCGACTTTTTGGTCAATGTTTGAACTACTAGGAATTCCAATTGCATCCACATTTGATAAGTATTTGGTACAAAACTCGATTCCTTCTTCTGCAATATAGCATTCAACAATACAACATTCAGGACTAGTATGATTTCGTACATAGCCTTTTAACACTTTCATAAACCTTTCAAATGGGTACATCCACCTAAAGTAAACTGGTTCACAAAGTCTCACTTCTCTTACAAGATGCACAGTAAAATGAACCATGATATCAAAGAATGAAGGTGGGAAGTACTTTTCAAACAAGCATAATGTCACCACTATCTCATTTTGTAACTCATTAAATGAAGGAACATTAACAATTTTACTACAGAGAGCATTGAAAAAGAAACTCAATCTACAAATGGCATTCCTCACATGCTTGGGCAAGATAGAACGTAACAAAACCGGAAAAAATTATTGCATTAATACATGATAGTCATCGGATTTTAATCCATAAAGTTTCAAGTCTTCCATTGACACGAGGTTTCAAAGGTTAGAATAATATCCATATGGAACCTTCAATTGTGAAAGTATTTGGCAAAACATCTTTTTTTCATTGTAGAAAGTGTATAACATGCAGGAGGGAGATATGTTCTCTTCGATTCAAACCTTGGTGCCAATTCGCTCCTTAAGCCCATATCTACAAGATCCAAACGAGAATTAAGCTCATCCTTTGTCTTACCTGCAATGTTGAGTAAGGTACCTATAATACATTCCCAAATATTTTTCTCAATATGCATTACATCCAAATTATAACATACATGAAGATATTTCCAATACTCAAGATCAAAGAATATGGACTTCTTTTTCCAACAATTTGTATTTTTGATTTCAGATTTTCCCAGATTAATCTTTTTCCCCCAAGAATTACAAATTACATTGAGTTTTTTTAATATTTCCTCGCCAATCAATATTTGTGGAGGTGACCGAAATTCTTGTTTTCCATCAAATGCTTTCTTTTATTTTCTATATGGATGGTTTCTTGGAAGAAATCGTCTATGTACAGTATAGGAGTTCTTTTTTCAATGCTTTAACCTACAAGAATATGTTTCTTCTCCACATAGTGGATAACCATAATATCCTTTAACTATCCAGCCTGACATGTTTGCATATGCAGGAAAATCATTGATTTTTCATAATAGAATGGCTCTTAATGTAAAGATTTCTTGTTTATGTGCATCGTAAACTTGAACTCCAACCTCCCACAATGTTTTTAGATCTTCTATTAGTGGTGCTAAATAGACATCAATGTCATTTCCAGGTTGTCGTGGACCTGAAATTAATAAAGATAACATCATAAATTTTCTTTTCATGCATAACTATGGAGGCATGTTGTAAATTATCATGAGAATGGGCCAACAACTATGTTTGCTATAATGAACTATGAGAATTTATGCTATCTATAAAAATTGCAAGTCTCAAGTTTTTAGGTTCTAAGGAAAACTCAGGCCATTTGTGATCAACTTGCTTCCATAATGGTGAATCTGATGGATGATGCATTTTCCCATCATAATTGCTTTCTTCAACATGCCATATGAGCTCTTTTGTAATTTTTGATGATTAAAATATTTTTCTAAATCTTGGAATTAGAGGAAAATACCACATTACTTTTGCAGGAACTCCTTTTCTCCTTTTAGTTCGTGTGTTATCTGTCCTCCACCTCGATGTTCCACAAGTAGCACATAAGGATGCATCTTTCAACTCCTTCCGATAAAGTACACAATCATTTGGGCATGCATGTATTTTCTCATATTCTATTTCCAAAGAATTTAATGTCTTTTTCGCTTCATACATCGACAAAGGCAATTCATTATTTAAAGGCAACATTTCTCCAAGTATTTGTAAAAACTCTGAAAAGCTATTATCAGCCCACCCAAAATGTGCTTTCAAGTTGTATAATTTGATCAAGGCAGACAATCTTGTAAAGTTTCTGCAACCATATTATATTGGGTTTTCTACATCTTTTAGCAATCATGCAAACAATTCAGGATCATTTTGATAATCATCATGTGTTGCTTGAACCATTTCTATTGTACTATGTTGATCATCAAATTGAAGTCTATCATAATGTTCTGCTCTTATTGTAGGTGAGCCACTTGGAGCTGCCTCTCCATGCCAATAGTAATGTATGGTAGCTTTGATCAATTCCAAAAAAAAATAAATGGTCTCAAATCTTTTGAGGATTATTGAAAATCATATTACCACATTGTAAGCATGGATATTTAATGGAGGTTTTATTTGCAGAATTTTGTATTGCAAATGCAACAAAATATTCAACTCCATCTTCATATTCATTCGATCTTCTATCCTTTGAGATCCATGAACGATCTATTTTTGAAGAACAAATTATTTCCAATAGTGATCACACTTCAAATGGAAGAACATATCAACATTTTAATATTATTCGTTTAGCAACCTCTTTTTTATCTGTTAAAAGAAGATTCAAAAATCAATTTAATAAAATATTAATAAGCATGTCAGATATATGATATAAGGGATGAGCATTAATATTCTAATCATTTTGTTACATACTCAACATGATTAGAATAATATTTAAACATGAAAAATTATTTCTCACAGTTAGTATGATTCTCAGAAATTAAAATATTTAGACAAAAAAAATATCATTTAATTATTCTTTATATAAAAGACAAATATGAGAAAATTCAATTCATTAATAAAAAAATATATTATTCTCCTCCAAATAGGATCCTAGAACCTCCCATCATGCATTCTAGTGCATTATAGGTTTTTATTCCTTTTTTTGTTATTTTTTTAATGAAAAATTTTTTAAAGCATATTTGAGGTAAAAGATAATTCTCTAATCTATAAGAAAAAAGGACATTAAATTGGGGGAAAGAAAAAATAAGATGATTTTTTTTATCAAACATGTCTAAAAAAAGAGAATAAAAAGTGTTTTGAGAAAAGGTAAATTTTAATTGGCCATTTATTTTCCTTTTACCTATATTATTTTATTTATTTCTAGCTACTTAAAAATTTTATATAATATTTACTGGACCGCCAAATCTTATTTTTTTTATTTGTGTTGCTTATTTTAACAAATACTTTGCTTAATTTCTCATTTTCCATAATCAATATTCTCATGTATAAATTGTATATAACGTATATACTCTCTTTTTGATAATAATATCCTTATTTGTGTAGCATATTTTTATAAATACTTTGTTTAATTTCTCATTTCATATAATCAATATTTCCATGTATATAAGGTACATCTTCTTGTTTTGATAATAATATCCCTCTTTACTTTTTTTTCTTTTTGTGAGGAAGATAGTAATATTCTATTCAAACTTCTCAATGTATAGAAATCATTTAAAAAATAAAGTAAAAGTATTTAATTAGGTGAGTATTAATTTACCTATCATCTATTTCTATACAAGATAATAATATATTTTGACTTTGCTGTTATATCTAACATAAAATAAACAAATACGTGACCTAGACGAATTTATAGATATGACATTACATCTCTCTAGGTCCTTAGGCTAATTGATTTTAAAATGACATGACTATAAAGCACACATTTTTAGGAATTATAGCCTCCTTTTTTTCCATACTTGCACACTCTGAAAAACAGA
>JAREIK010001322.1:0-30000 GCA_029783825.1 Sapria himalayana | reverse complement strand
TACACTAGCAATCTCTGACTCTCCTCCAGCATCTACCTCTCTTTCACATCCCCTTATACACCCATCTGATAGATCAAACAAAGAAACAAGCACAGACAAACACCCAGCAGACTCTGACTTGATACGAATCAAGTCCATTTTTCCAGACATATATGCAAGCACCTAATAGACTTGCGACTATGACAGCCTGTTATACATCTAATTACCCTCCCTAACCCCTTGTTTCTACAAAATAAAGTCAACCCCAAGCATTAGTCAAATAATGATTCCAAAAAATACCTGCTCTTACCTAATCTGGTGATTTGGGCAACTTCGCATGGTGCATGCAGTCTCTTTACTGCATTTCAGTTTCTCTGGATTTAAATTTTTCTGGACTTTTTCCACTTTCTAGATATGCATGCTTATGCTCTAGCACTGCTTAGAGAGACAGCTTATAGCTGCTTTTTCCGCAACATTCACACATATCCTCTTAACCTGGAATTAATACAGACAGTACACCAAACAAAAGTTTTCTTTTAACAATTCCAGCAACTGCTGGATTTTCTGGATCTTTGTTTATCTGCCACTAGAAACATCCAGCTCGGGAAGTAGCAATCAAACTATTTACAAATCAACTTATAATTATGTGTTCTTTTCGAGAGCACTATATATATAATCTGAAATTACACAAAAAAAACAATGAAGCAACCAAACAAAAGGAAGCGACAAGGAACAGCACAAAAAGGAACAACAACACAAGCAACAATACCTTACACTATTACCTTGCCCTATTACCTTGTCCTATTACAGCAGCAAGAACAGCAGCAAAACAAGGAACAACAGAATTATCCTTATTTAGGATTCACTGTGGCTTTGTTATATAACAGCGTTTATATAGCAGCGTTAAGGTCAGAATACATATTATCATATTATCTTAGCACCCTTACATTTTAGCTAACCTGCAAGGAAAGTCAAGATATATATTTTAAAGTACTCATTATTCCCGCACAATCCATCAGAAAGTTGAGGCTTTGTTATACCTTCATGATCTGTTTATTTGTTCTAATATAAGGAAAACCCATTTTATCTAAACATGCTATTCCCTTTAGTTTGTTTGGCATGAGTTTCTCATTATATTCTATATCTCCTCTGGTGGTGCCTATTTTAGATAGACTGTCCGCTAGATTATTAGCTTCTCTATATATATGTATTATTGAGGCCTTCAGTTCGTCCATAAGACCAAGAATTACTTCTAGATCCTCTTCATACCTCCATAATATTTTCTTATTGATTATTGTATCAACTAGTAATTTTGAGTCTACCTGAACTTCAATATTTTTAAAGTTAAGCTGCTTACATATCTCTAACCCTGATTTTAATGCTCTAATTTCTGATTCTAAAGCCAAGAAGGCTCTACTCGATCTGGTGAAAGCTCTCTGTACTGTCCCTGTATGATCTCTTATTACCCCATCTCCTCCTGCTATTCCAGTGTCTCTGCTAAAACTCCCATCCGTATTAAGTGAGAGTTTACCAACCGGCGGAGCATTCCACTATATACATTTAGCCCATTGCTGTTTTAAAACTTTATATGTGAGATCCCTTTCTTTCTCAAGTTTCTTTTCTTGTTTCATTTCCTGAATAACTATCGGTTTTATTAGTGATATATTACATATCTCCTTTCTAATATTTTTTATAATTTCTGTTAAATTCATCCTTATATTTTCGAATTTACTTTTGTTTCGAGATTTCCATATACACCAAATAATTAGATGCGGCAGTTTTTGATTAAGCCATTTCCTGGTGGGGCTTTTCGTGTTCTCCTTTTCCCATTTTTTAACTTTATCTATTAATCCATCATCTATTTTACATATTCTTTTTTCCCCTTCCATCTCTTTCCATATTTCTGCTGTGATGGGACCATTAGAAAGCAAATGATGAGTGGTTTCAATAGCTTGTGAATAGCATTCGCATCTTGATGCCATGTTTATTCCTTTCTTTTGTATATTTCTATCTACCGGTATAGCATTCATTAAAGCCTTCCATGTGAAGGAGCACTTTTTTTGCGGTATGTTTTCTTGCCATACCCATTTAAATAGAGTTTGAGCCGGTTTTTTCTTTCTGACCAAATCTTTTGCCGACTTGAGGGAAAAGTTTCCTTGTGGTGTTAATGTCCATTTCCAGCCGCTCCTCTTTAGTATAGAGTGTGAGTCTACTATCTCTTTTTGTTTTACCATTGACTTCCAACTGTTCGAGACTTTCTTAGTGGTCTTATTCTTATTATCTAAATATCTTGCCCGCATATATTTAGCCCAAAGATTATCTCTTTCTTTAAGTCTCCACCAGCTTTCACAGTCCCAGGCAGGTGCCGAGTCCTGTAGGCTCATTAGACCTAATCCTGCTTCCTCTTTCGGATAACAGATACTTTTCTAGTCCTTCCAATGTAGTTTATTTCTGCCTTGTTTTTTACCCCATAAGAAGTTGGCCATTTCTGATTCGAGTTTTTTAATAAATTTTTTAAGGGGATGTATCACTGATAAAATATGCGTTAGCGTGCTTTGTAATACATGTGACAACAGCGTTATCCTCCCCCCAAATCCCAGTAGCTCTTCTTTCCATCCTGCTATTTTCTTTCTTAACTTGTCTTGAAGGTAACTTAGATATTCTTCCTTCAACCTCCCCTCATATATCGGACAACCTAAATACATTAATGCCCCTTTAATTTCTGCAAAGCCTGTAATATTTTTTATTTTATCTATTAACTTTAATTTTGCATTTTTAGCAAGCATGATCTGACATTTACTTTTATTAAGCATTTGGCCTGTTTCTTTTTCAAAAATTTGAAGAAGATTCATTAAAGACTTTATGCTAGCATTAGTAAATATTATAAGGTCATCTGCATAAGCTAAATAGCCTATTCTGGGTGTATTCCTTGGTTGTCTGAATGACAATATTTTACATTCGGATATTTTCTTATTCAAGTTACGTATTAATAGTTCTAAATAGATATCAAAAAGAAGAGGGGATAACGGATCCCCTTGCCTTAAACTTTTATTTGGTTTAAATTCCTCACTTAACTTACCATTTACCAGGACTCTTACCCAAGTACTTGAAATGCATCTATATATTAGATCTATGGTCAGCTCAGAAAAACCAAACCTTCTTAACACAAAGCAAAGGGTATCCCATTCCACTCTATTGAAGGCTTTCGATAGATCTAATTTAACCACTAAGTTTTTTCCTCTAGACTTACTTCCTATTTCTTTCATCATTTCAGATGCAAGCTTTATATTTTCTATCATTAATCTATTTTTAACAAAGCCTATTTGTTCCTGAGATATTATTGAAGGTAAAATAAAGCTTAGCCTATTTTGTAATAATTTTGCCAGTATTTTATAAATAGCATTGCATAAACTTATTGGTCTATAATCCTCACATTTCTGTGGTGATTCTTTTTTTGGAATTAATACTATAAAAGATTTTGCCCATGCTTTTGGGATTTCCACGCCTACAAAAAAACTTGCAATTGCAGGGACTAGCTCAGTTTTAATCGTATTCCAGTTTACCTGAAAAAAATAATTGTTCCAACCATCAAGTCCTGCTACACTATCTTTATCCAGACTAAAAACAGCCTCTTTAACTTCTGGTTCTTCCGGGATCAGTTCCATTAATTGATTTTGAGCTTCCGTAATGGTCGCCATAATCTCTTGCATTAGAGAATTATCTGTCCTACATGACTGACTACATAGTTGATTTTCAAAGAAATTTTTAAAGAGAACTCCTATTTCCATTTCATTTTCTACCCATTTTCCTTCTTTATTTATTAGACCTTTAATTTTATTATTTGAAATTTTATTTTAGACATACTATAAAAAAATTTGGTATTACGATCCCCATCTTTTAACCATTTTATTTTTGCTCGTTGTTTCCAGTAAATTTCTTCCATGTGTAGTTTCAATCTCAGTTCTCCTTTAGCCTTACTTGATTCTATCCGAGTTTCATTATTATTAGTGGAGCCAAAATCTTGCTCCAGCTTGGCTACTTTTTCTTCTAGTTTTTTTAGCTCCTGGTTTAATTTCCAAAAAACCTCTTTATTCCATGTTTTTAAACAAGCTTTTAGCCTCAGAAGTTTAATTGATAGAACTTGCATCGGTTTTCCCTCTGCTGGCTCTTTCCAAGACTCTCTAACAAGTCCTGCAAAGCTCGCATGCTTTACCCACATATTTTGAAATTTAAAATTAGATGTATTGCCCTGGTTTTTTTGAATCGTGATAAGTAGGGGGCTATGGCCAGAGCAAGTTCTATTTAGATGTCTAAGCCCCGTAATCCCTTGTGAGGTGACCCACTTTGTGTTACACATAATCCTATCCAATCGAGCCCAGATGACTCCTCTTTTTTTCCAATTATTACACCAGGTATATCTCGAACCATTGAAATCTATTTCCATTAGATTGGTAATGGCTATTATGTCATTAAATTGCTTCATGGCTATCTTATCTGGTGGTTTGCCACCCTTCTTTTCTTGAGGGCTTCTAATTATATTAAAGTCGCCTCCTATTATCCAAGGTGAATTTCTACTTGTTATATCTTTCATTTCTTCCCATAATGCCAACCTAGATTGTTTATCATTTTTTACATAAACAGCTGAGATTATTTGATCTGTGCTCTTATCTAATTTGAAATGTACTATTTGTTCAGTATCTTTTATTATTTCAATTTTCAATTTTCTGTGCCATAAAATCCAAAGTTTACTATTTAGGTTAGCGTAAGCCTTATTAAATCCTAAAATTTCTCTATATTTATTTAGTTGATCTTGCAGGACCATTGGTCCTGCAATAATCATTAATGAGATTTTATGTTCTTTAATTAAAAGTCTTAATTTATTTATCATGGGGCTATTAGCTATTCCCCTAACATTCCAATATAGACATCTATCCATTAATAACTAATTTTGCTTGGGCTCGAGTTGTACACTTAGATTCATAAGATATGTTAGCATATTTTTTCGTATTTCTTGCTGTTTTAGGAGTGTGAGGGATTTCATACCTAATCTCCTTATATTTTTCTTGTTTTCCGAGCACCATGGCCATTTGCTTTAGGGCCTCCATGGATTGGGTTCTTGAAAGAATCCCCCAGTCTTCATTATAAATATGTATATCGTCCTTTGCTTTCACCTCAGACTCATCTTGAGATACATCACCCTTGTGGCTTGAAGGGCAACTAAAAATTACCGAATCTTCTTCAGGAAAATCCAGAAGATCCTCATCTATCCACGCATAATCATCAAGTTTTTCTTTCAATACAATTCTTGTTTTAGATGTTTTTTTATATTTTCTCTTGTGTTTTACCTCCTCCCATCCTTTTATTAAACTAACATCATTTTCTATCCCGAAGTTAGTCTCTCTCAGGGGTCCTTCTTCTTGGGTAATATTTGGATAATCTGGTGGGATGCTTGAGTCCAGATCTCCCTTCGGCTGGTTTTGTTTGAGAAGTGAAGCCTCCTCTTTCCTTACCCAATGCATCACCTTCTTACCTCCTCCTTCGTGATGCTGCCCATTATTATGCTCTTCTTTCCCCACCTTGCACGAGAAATTTTCATGCCCGAGCCTCTTACATTTTGAATAGTAGGGAGGAAGGCTTTCAGGAATGACAGTTTGCCAAAACCCCTCGGCCTGTTCCCCTTCACCACTCCTATCCATATTTTGTCAGGCGGTTTAGTTAAGAGGTTTAGCTCTACACATACACGTGCTTTGTTCGGCCTTGACATGGTTCTTGTGGCTTCATCTCGTAACATGGGCTTACCCAAACACGATGAGATTGCATAAAGAGATGTTTCCGAGAAAAGATGGAGTGGCAGAAAAGGCAATGTAAACCATACCGAGGCTATAGGCGCCTTTTTAAGAGGAGTAAAATCCTTTGTCCACTTCAGTATACGCATGGGGAAGCCGTCAACTTGCCATAATCCATGCTGCCATAGGCGATATTGATCTTCCAGCAGAGAGCATTGCAGCACGACATGTTTGGCATCTAAATCAGCAAATTTCACCTTCCCCTTGAGCTTTAAATTGTCGATGAATTTCTGAACTCCAATCGCACGAGGCCTGCCGTGAGAGAACTTGCCAATGAGCATGTATTCGAAAGGTTCTAAGAGCCTTTGAGATTCTTCGGCAGAGAAGATGATAGCCGGGAGCCCATTTTTGTTACCTTGAATTCATAAAATCGGTACGGTTCCCTTCACCATCGAGGCAAAAGACTTATTATTTAATAATAAGTCAGATTTTTCCATTCTCACCTTGAGTTAGGCTTGGTTTGAGCAGTAATGGAGTTTTCTTCTTTCATTGTTGCACAATCTAGCAGTTACACAACACTATACACCTATCGTATCAAACAGCAATTCACGAAGCAATTTGCACACTAAATCCCTCAACCATTCGCATAACAGTTTATTCCAGGTAATCGCTAGAGAGAAAAAAAAGCGAGAGGATTTTCGCGAATATAACAGTTTATTCCAGGTAATCGCATAACAGTTTATTCATACAATTGTTATTTTTCATGTTCCCATACAATTGCAAATATAACAAGATAGTTCTCCCAACTGTATCAAAAAAGCATTCGACAAATAGTTTATTCAAGATATTCGTTACAGTTTTCCAAGCAATTCACAAAGCAATTTACGCAATAGTTCTCCCAACTAACAGTTTATTCAAGATATTCGCAAGATAATCGTGAGAGAGCCTGTAACGATAGCAATTCACTAAGCAATTTGCTCAATAAATCATTCGACAAATTCACATACCCATTTGTTTATTCTAGATATTCGCAAGATAATACGTTAGAGAGAAAATCACGAGAGAACCTGTATCGAAAGCAATTCACAAGCAATTTGCACAATACTTCATTCAACAAATTCTCATAATAGTTTGTTTAAGATAAATCGCGAGAGAAAAAATCTAGAGAAAACTGCAGGAGAGTTTTCGCAAGAGCTAGGTTTTTTTCGCGAGATTCTTCTACATCAACTTTTTCTTCTTCTTTTACTTCTTCTTTTTACTCTTATTCTCCATCTTCTTCCTCATCCTATTATTCATCATCATCATCTTCTTCTTCTTATTTCACTTTTTCTTCTTCTTCTTCTTCTTCTTCTTCTTCTACTTCTTTTTTTTTCTTCTTCTTCTACTTCTTATTTTTCTTCTACTCTTTCTTCTACCCCTTCTTCATCATCTACTACTACTACTACTTCTTCTTCTTCTTCTTCTTTTTCTCCTTTTACTTCATCTTCTTTTTCTTTTTCTTATGTTTCTTCTTTTTCTTCATAGTATTCTTCTATTTTTTCTTATTCTTTTTTTCTTCCTCCTCATCATAATCATTTTATTCTTCTGTTTCTACTTTTTCTTCTTCTTCCTCTTCAACTTCTTCTTCTACTTCTTCTTCATTTGCTTGTTCTTTTACTTTTTTATCTTCCTTTTCTTCCTCTTCTTCCTCTTTTTTTTAACAAGTTTTTTTTATTATTATTAATAACCCTCTTTTTGGCGGAGGAATACCATTTGTACATGCTAAATCTACCCATTTCCCTTTTACACCCGAATACTAAAGCTAGAAATATGTATCAATCTAGTATTTAAATAACTCATAAACTTTCCTAACTTTTATATTTAAAGACATGTTTCTTCTTCTTTATTTGTGCATCCTTATAATTATACATCTCTTTATTCTTAAAAGATCTTGCTATGAAGGATGCTTCCAATATTGATCTTGTATAGATCTTTCCCTTTCTGTCTTTAGAGCTTTAAATCTTTGTAGATGACTTGTTCAATCAGCTCCAACCAGCCTGCTTCCTTGTAGCTTCAACAATCCAGAATCGGAGGTCCAGAATCTACATTTCAAATCTCTTGTCCATGCACATTCTTTATCATTTGAGTGTGTCTTGTCCATACTATATTTATGCATTTCCACTTGTGATATAACTGTTATCCTGCAAGAAAAAAGAGTATCATGTTCTTTCGAAAAGAAGGACCTTTACTTACCTTCCTTCTGCACATTACAACGAGGAGACTCTATCTCTTTGTGGCCTCCTCTTGATTAGAAGTAATCCCAGCTATCTTCCCTTTGATGATTTCCGAATGATGCTTTCATTGAATATCTAACAAAGACTTATCTAAACAAGTACAGACTTCCAGCAAAACCACCAAGAATCTAAGAATACCAGACCACCAAACCTATTACAGACTTCCGGGACCAACTTAAACCAGAAATTAATAAACAACAAGTGTTAAATTTTAACAAGCAGTAAAAGAAAAATAGCCCTTGGATGTCCAACTTCAATACATGTAAAAGAATAAACAAACAGCACAAACCAGCAGATTTAATACTCATATTTCTTACCATTTTGTCTCCTTTAATTATTCACTTCAGTTTCGGTTAATCACCCTTCAGGACCAGGGTGAATTTTAAGAAACAAGCCTCTTATCTTCCCTTCTACTTCTTGCTGAATTACATGGATCTGTGTGTTTTGCTTCTTCCCGTAGAAAATTCCATGTAAATAAAACTTCACACTGCCCAATAATAAGCCTATTTCTCTCTATTCTTTCTTATTCTTAGGTAAGGGAATGCAATTTTATCTAATCTTGCTATTCCTTTCAGTTTTATTGGTAAAGATTCCTCATCATATTCCGCAGCTCCTTCTAGCAATCCTATTTTTGCAAGTTTGTCTGCCAATACATTTGCTTCCCTGTATACATGTGAAATTGATGCATTCAATTCTTTGGCAAGATTAATTATTATTTCTATCTCCTCCTCATGCCGCCACAATATTAGCTTTTTATTAAATAACTCAACCAATAATGTCGAGTCTACCTGTATTTGCAAATTTCTATATCCTAGCCCTTTGCAGCCATTTAATCCTTCCATTAGAGCTTTGATTTCCAAATGCAGTATAGAGTGGGATTTCCCAACAAGAGTGAATGCGTTCCTAAATCTGCCTTCAAAGTCTCTTATTACTCCTCCTCCCCCTACAATTCCTAAATCCCTATTAAAACTACCATTCGTATTCAATGATAACTTCCCTCCTGGGGGCCTATTCTAGCTTATACTTTTAACCCAATGACTCCTTATGATTCTAGTGGAGAGGTTCCATTTAATCCTTACTTCTTTTTCTTTTTCAATATTTCCTATTATGATAGGTTTTATGCCGGATATATTACTAATTTCTATCTTAATTTCTTTTAGTATTTCTTCTGAATTCATTTTTCTTCCCTCAAATCTACTATTATTCCTTGCCTTCCAAATACACCAAATTACCACATGTGGTAAATTTTGATTTAGCCATTTTTTTAGTCGGTGTATTTGGGGTATACCTCATCCATCTCTTCATCCTATCTATTAAAGTTTCTTCCTTGTTATTTATATTATTAAATATTTCTAACTTTTCCATATTTCTACTGCAATTTTTCCTTCTGAAAACAGATGATCCATAGATTCTGTTGCTTGAAGATAGCAATCACATCTGGAGACTGTCTTTATACCCTTTCTTTGAATATTTGTGTCTACTATTAATGCATTCACAAGAGCTTTCCATAAAAGAGAACACATTTTTGTGGGGTGTCTACTTTCCATACCCATTTAAAAATTGGATTTATCACATTTTTCTTTCGTATTAAATTTTTGACCTATTTGAGTGTAAAATTACCTTGTGGAGTAAGGATCCATTTCCTTCCGCTTTTCTCCTTTTTAGAATGAGACTCAACTATTTCTTTTTGTTTTTCTAATGCTTTCCAATTATTCAAAGCCTTTTTACTATTTACCTTTCCCTGTTCTAAATATTTTGCTCTCATAAAGCTTGCCCAGAGACTATCATTTTTTAGCCTCCACCATCCTTTACAGTCCCAAGCATCTGTCATGTCCTGTAATCTTATTAATCCTAATTCGGCTTCCTATTTAGGGTAGCAAAGATGCTCCCATCTTTTCCAGTGAAGTTTATTCTTTCCATCTTTCTTCCCCCATAAAAAATTAGCCATTGCTGATTCTAATTTATTTGTAAATTTTTTAGGAGGATGAATAATTGATAAAATATGCACTAATGTGCTTTGGAGGACATGAGAGATTAAAGTAATCCTGCCCCCAAAGCCTAGAAGTTCCTCTTTCCAGCCTGCTATTTTATTATTTATTTTATCCTGTAGTGATATTAAATATTTTTCTTCCAATCTACCCTCATATATAGGACAGCCTAGGTACATTAGCGCTCCTTTCTGCTGGATAAATCCTGTGATGTTTTTTACTTTATTTATCACCTTTTCTTTTGTTTTCTTTGCCAGCATAAATTGACACTTTTTTATATTTATCTCCTGCCCTGTTTCAGTTTCAAACGTATGTAAAAGATCCATAAAATTTATCAAAGATCTTTTGCTTGCATTTGTGAAAATTATAAGATCATCAGCATATGTCAGACATCCTATTCTTGGGGTGTTTTTTGGTTGTCTGAATGGAATGATCTTACCTTCAGACATTCTTTTCTTTAAATTTAATATTAACAGTTCTAAATATATATCAAATAATAAAGGAGATAATGGATCTCCTTGCCTTAAGCTTCTTTTAGGCTTAAATTCTTCTCCTTTTGACCCATTTATAATGACTTTAACTCAAACATTAGACACACATCTGTCTACCATATCAATGCATAACTCTGAGAAGCCATATTTCCTCATGGAATAACAGAGTATATCCCATTCTACCATGTCAAATGCTTTTGATAAGTCTAACTTAACTATTAAATTCTCCCCTCTTGTTTTAATTGCTATGTCCATCATCTCGGCTGCCAATCTTATATTTTCCGTCATTGGCCTATTTTTAACAAAGCCCGTTTGTTCCTGTGAAATAATATACGGCAAAATATCACTTAATCTATTTGGTAAAATTTTTGCTAAAATCTTATATATCGCATTACATAAACTTATTGGTCTGAATTCCTCACATTTTTGTGGGGATTTGTTTTTTGGAATCAAAACAATTAGAGAATTCGCCCATGTTTTTGGGATATCCGCTCCTGCAAAAAAACTAGAGATAGCAAGTACGAGATCTTTTTCAATTATTTCCCAGCATACCTGGAAAAAATTACTATTCCAGCCATCTGGTCCTGCTGCACTATCTTTGTCCAGGCTAAATACTGCGTTTTTAATTTCATCCCTATCTGGTATTTTTTCCATTATTTGATTTTGTTCCTTAGTTATATTTAATTTAATCTCATTTATAAGAGTATCCCCTTCATGAATATATTTTCCGCATAAATGTTTTTTAAAAAATTCCTCAAAGAAGACTCTTATTTTATTATCTTCTTCCACCCATTTTCCTTCATCATTTTTTATACCTTTAATTTTATTTTTGTTCGTTTTTATCTTACTCATATTATGAAAAAATTTTGTATTCCTATCTCCTTCTTTTAACCATTTGATTTTAGCTTGCTGTTTCCAGTATATTTCCTCCATATATAACTTAAGCCTCAATTTACCTTTAGCCTTACTAAGTTCACTTCTATCTTCTTCTTTGTTCGTAGTATCATATACTATTTCCAGCTTTGCCACTTCCTTTTCTGCTTGTTTTATTCGATGGTTTATATTTCCGAAAACTTCTTTATTCCAAGTTTTAATACATCTAGCTAGTCTGAGTAGCTTAGTCGAAAAAGCCTGCATGGGCTTTCCCAATGCTGGCTCTTCCCAAGATTCTCTCACCATTCTATCAAAATCCAAGTGTTTAACCCACATATTTTGAAATTTAAAGTCACCTCTTATTGGGTGGCTTTTATGGATTTTTATGAGCAATGGGTTATGATCCGAACAGGCCCTGCTTAAATGTCTTAGGCCCGTAACTCTATGAGTCATAGTCCATTTAGCATTACACATGACCCTGTCCGGCGTTGCCCAGATTGCTCCTCTTTTATGCCAATTGTTACACCAGGTATAATTTGAACCAATATATTCCACCTCCATTAAATTAGCACTGGCTATACAATCATTAAACTGAGACATCACCAATGCGTTTGGGGTATTTCCACCTTTCTTTTCTTGTGCACTTCTTATAATATTAAAATCTTCACCTATAATCCATGGAATATTTTTATTGCAATGTTTTGCATTTCCTTCCATAGATCTAGTCTATCTTTTTTATTATTTTTCGCATAAACCACTGATATTATTTCTTCTGTATTCGAATTAGTTTTAAAGTTAACTATTTGTTCTGTGTCTTTTATTATTATAATGTCCATATAATTATGCCACATAATCCAGAGCTTACAATTCAAGTTTGCATACGCATTTTTAAACCCTAATTTTTCACTATATTTTATAATTTGATCTTTCTGAACCATAGGTACTACTATAATTAATAAAGAAATTTTATATATTTTTATTAATTGTTTTAATCTATTAATTGAAGGGTTATTTGCTACCCCTCTAATGTTCTAGAAGAGACACCAATCCATTAATTACTGATTTTGCTTGGGATCTAGTTGTGTATTTAGACTCGTAAGTCTTATTTAAATATTTTTTCATATTTCTTGGGGTCTTAGAGGTATTAGAAGAAGCATGCATAATTTCATTGTACTTTACCTGTTGCCCGAGAAGCATAGCCATTTTTTTGATAGCTTCCATTGCTTGATCTCTAGTTAGCCTATCCCAATCTTCCTCGTAAATATCAAGATCATCTTTAATCTTTTCGGTTGGGGCATCTCTGTTTTCTTCTTCCCCACATGTTGGAGGGTAGCTAAAGACCACTGAAACTTCATCCGGAAAATCCAGTAGGTCTTCATCCATCCAGCTATAGTCCTCTAGTTTTTCTTTTAAAATTCTTCTAGTTTTGAGTTTTTTCCCTTTTCTCCCTCTTGCTTTCACCTTCTCCCATCCTTCCTCCATTTCTTCCCCCTCCCCTCCTTCATAGCCATCCTCGGATTTGCCTCCCTTCTCTTCTAATCTGCCTTTCACATCCACTCTCTTTCCCTCTAAACTTTTTCCATGGAGTCCCCCTTCTTCCAGCTTTTCGGTATGCACTTTCGGGGCAATCTCATCCACTCTTACCCATTTTTCTACCTGTCTACCCTTACCTTCCTGCTTGTTATCTCTCTCACTCTCTTTTTTCCCCACTCGGCACTCTTCTATATCATGGCCAAGTCTGTTACAGCCGAGGCAGTAGGGAGGAAGATACTCGGGTATGGCAGTTTGCCAGAACCCTTCAACCTGTCCATTGTCCTCGCCTCCTATCCATATCTTGTTGGGCGGCTGAGTAAGTAAGCTACATTCTACACATACACGAGCAGCGCCTGTTCTTGTCATTGAGGTAGTTGCTTCATCCTGAAGCATTGGCTTGCCGAGGCAATAAGCAATTTCATGAAGGGCCTATGTGTTAAACAAAAACAATGGCAGATTCGGTAGAGTAAACCATACCGGGGCAAAATGAGCTTCCACGAGTGGGCTGAAGTTTTTCGTCCACTTCAACACCCGCATGGGGAGTCCTTCAACATGCCATATCCCTTTCTTCCATAGCCGATAGTGATCCTCCTGCATACAACATTGAAGAAAAACATGTTTCGCATCATAATCAGCGAACTTCACTCTACCTTTAAGCTTCAATGTTTCTATAAACTTCTTTAACACGCTTGCACGAGGTCGGCCATGGGAAAATTTCCCTACGAGTGTGTATTCGAACATTTCTAGGAACCTATTGATTTGCTCATTGGAGAAGAGAATAGCAGGACTCCCATTTTTGGTTCCGCACACCCGTGGTTGCTGTGCGGTCCCTTTAAAAATCAAAGCAAAGGATTTATTAATTGATAATAAATCCTTTTGATCCATTTTGCACTTGAAGAGAGCTTGATTCGGCCAAAAATGGAGATTTTCTCTCTCTAAAAATGGGAATTTCTCTCTCTAGAAGTTGAGAGCATTTTTTTGAAGAAGAAGATTGCTATTCCTCTTCTTCCTCTTCATCCTCTTCTTCCTCTTCTTCCTATTCTTCCTCTTCTTCCTCTTCTTCCTCTTCTTCCTCTTCTTCTTCTTCTTCCTATACTTCTTTTACTTTATCTCCTTTATCCTCTCTTATTCTTCTTTTTTATCCTTTTCTTCTTCCTCTTCTTCTGCCTCTTCTACTTCCTCTTCTTCTTCTTCCACTTCTTGTTTCTCTTCTTCTTCATCTTCCTATTTTCTTTTATTTCTTCCGCTTATTCTTCTTCTTTTCTTCTTCTTCTTCATTTTTTAAGGTTTTATTTTATTAATGTTACCCTTTCTTTCGATGGAGGAATACCATTTTTACAAACTAGAAACTCCCCTTTACTATTTTACAACCATATCTAATCAAAAAAACAAGCTTGTGCCTTTATAAAACCTAAGGTAGATTCTGCCTAAAAATTGAAAGCTTCTCTTAGTATTCTTCCCAACCATGCCATCTCCTTGCTAACTACCACCTCTTCAAATCCCTTTTAGATGTAGCATCCTTCCTCTCTTTATCAACCTTTGCCTTCAATTATCACTTTCTTTCATCCTTCCTCAATATTAAGCCTCCACTCAATTTTGACACATTCTTGCAAAATAGAGCAAGAAAATATCAATGCTACTACCACTAATCACCACCCATTTCTCCTTTTATCCCTTTTACAATTACTCAAACTAAGATACTGCCTATTATAACTATTATTTCTTTTAACCTTATTCTTTTCTCCATACACTTTGCACTGGATTCCCCTTGCTGTTCTTGCAGCTGTAGATTCTGCATGCCTGCCTTTGTTTTGCCTCTTCGCCACCCAATGTTTCCTTTACACTTGCCCCTTAGTCAGAGAACAAAGAAAATTGTTCAAAATAATCGTAGATTTCATGCCCCCCCCCCCTCCTCTTTTCTACTGTACTTACCATTCCTACCATCACGCACCTAAACATCCAAAAAAACATCTAAAAAAACATGTGTAAGTAGCATGACAAAGTCGGTAGTCTGCTCTTGGTTTCTTCTTTCCATGCTGTAGAGATTCTTTGATTAGCTGATAGCTCTACCTCTTGTATAGCTTTCTCCTCCTTACCTTGCCCTTTAACACTAAAACAGCATGTGAAAGGTGCATAGTAGAGGCAGTAGCCTGCATTGTCTCATGCTTTCCTTTCCATTCAGCTGAAATTGGCTAGGAACCTCATAGGCCTCCTACCCCCTTTCTTCTACTATTCTAGTGGCAACTAATAATTGCAGAAATTTATATCCCTTATTCCATTCCTGCCATTTAACTTATGATGCATAAAAGTAGCATATGTAATCATCATAGTAAAGGCAACAGCCTGCATTGTCCTATGCTATCTTATTTTACTAATAGCTCTTGGACACTCTATTTCTTGTGATTTTGCTTCTAGCTTCTTCTACCTTTCTACCCTTATAAACAACAAACAAATATAAAAACAAACAAAGAAAACAGTCAAAAGCCCCCAGCATCTTCCAAAATATAAATCAAGGTTTGTTTCTCACATTCTGATGTTTGCCTCTTGATGTCGCCTAGTTGTGCCTTTCTCGCTCTCCCTAAAAGCCATCAGAGAAAAAAGAACATCTTTCTCTCATGATATAAGAGAATACCAAGCCAACCAAAGAATAAACATAGCATCAATATATCAATATTTTAATTTCAATCTTTAACTAACTTTAGTTTTTATATATCATTAAACCTTTTGCCCTACTTCTAATGAAGTTCGATATTTTATTCAGCTTTAATTTAGTAGAACTTTAAACCAGAATATGCACCTACCTAGAAATTCTACCAGCCCCCAACCCCCCCTCCCCCCCCCCCCCACAGGAGCATGGTAGGTATCACTCTTCCAACTTAAGCATGCTAGAGCCACAACTCTTCCAACTTATATATTTTATTCTTTGTGACTCAGATGTAAGAATAACCTATTCTATCAAAAATAATTATACCTTTAATTGTATCTAAAATGTCTTCTCCACCAAATTCTTGAAATTTTTTTTTCTACCCTCTTCTACTAACCTATCTGCCAGGGTATTTGCTTCTCTATATATGTGGATAATTTCTCCATTCAAATCTATTGAAGCCTGTCTAATACCACATGTTTTTCCTTTGCACCTCCACATATCTATCCTTCTTGTGGCTAGATCCACCAGTAGGCATGAATCAACCTATACCTGAACATTTTGGAGTCTATCGTTGCTGCAAATTTACAGTGCGTTCTACAATGCATCTCTACCTCTAAGTTCTTATCATTGACTTTTAATGGGTTGTAGGCTGAAATGGAGGAGCTTTCTCTTCTTATTTTCTCTAATATATTCTTGGCGTGCATTAGAGAGTTCTCAAATATACTTCTATTTCTAGCTTTCCATTTGCAATAGATTACTAAGTGAGGCATATTGTTTCTAATCCATTTTACTAGCATACCCTTTAAGTGGGCTTGTCTCCAATATTCTATTCTAGCCTTATGAGGAAGCTCTCTTTTTTCCATGCCCATATCTATTTTTATTTTGTTCCAAACCACTTAAGTTATATTTTATGCAGAGAATAAATGATCTATGCTTTCTATGTTTTCTTAGCAGCATTCACATCAAGATGCTAATTTTATACCTCTCTTCTAATTATTCTGATCCAATTGATTGGCTTTTGAAAGAACCCTCCTCATGAAACGTTAATCTTCTACAGAGTTCTTTCTCCCAATCGCATTTGAAAATAAATTGAAATGCCATTTCTTCCTGACAAGCATTTTTGCACTTTTTATGGAGAATCTTCCTTGAACATTCAATGTCCATTTCAACCATGTGTTTATCAAAATCAAATGCCTTTCTACTATGCTTTGTTGTTTTCACATTAATTTCCAACATAATGATGCCTTTGATGATTCCCTAAATAAATTTTCGTCAAGCTTGTATCTGGCTCTTGAAAATTCAGCCCATAGACTAGTATTTGAAATTATCCTCTAGCTTGTTGATTCCTCTAAATTATCCTATTATTCTTCTTCTTCTACCTCATTTTTTTCTTCTTCTATTTATTCCTCCGCTTCATCCTCCTCCTCTTTCTCCTCTATTTTTTTCTTTTTCATCATCATCATAATCTTATTATTATTTTTTTATTCCTCTTCTTGTTTATCTTCCTCTTATTCTTTTTTGTTCTCCTCTTCATCTTCTTCTTTCGGTTCATCTTCCTCTTATTCACAAACTTCTTCTTTGTATTATTATTTTTCTTTCTCTTCTTCTTCTTCTTCTTCTTCTGCTTCTTACTCTTATTATTCTTTTTCGTCTTTTTTATTTTCTACTTCTTCCATCTCTTCCTCTTCTTCTTCTTATTCTTCTTCCTCTTATTCTCTTTCTTATTCCTCTTATTCTCTTTCTTCTTCTTTATCTACCTATTATTATTATTATTATTCTTCTTTTTCTACCTCATCATCATAATCATCTTTTTCTTCTTCATCTACTTCTTTCTCTTCGCCTTCTTCTTCAACTTATTCTTATTATACTTTTCCTTCTTCTTTATCATCAACTTCTTCTTATTATACTTTTCCTTCTTCTTTATCATCAACTTCTTATTCTTCCTTTTAATCTTCTTCTCATTCTTCTTCTCATTCTTCTTCTCATTCTTCTTCTTATTTTATTCTTCATTTTCTTCTTTGTCCTCCTCCTCCTTTTATTTTTTCTTTCTACTTATTTCTCTTTTCCATTTCTTCTTCTTCCACCTCCTCATATACTCTTTCTTCTTATTTTCAGCTTCATCATCATTATCATCATCTTTTTCTTTTTCTTTGTCTTTTTCTTTTTTTTCTTCCTCTTCTTCACATTTTTGTCCTTTTATTCTTATTCTTCTTCATATTCTTTTATTTTTTAAATCTTCTACTTTTTTGTTGTTCTACTTCATATTCATCTTTTTCTTGTAATTTATCATCTTTTTCATCTTTATTATCATCATCATCTTCTTCTACTTATTTTTCAACATTTTTTTTATTTTTCTTCTCCTTATTTTTATTCTTCTTGCTATTCTTTTTCTTATTCTTCCTGCTTTTCTTTTTATTCTACTTCTTCCTCTTCATTTTCTACATATTCATATTCCACTTCTTATTCTTATTCTACTTTTTCCTTCTATTCCTTTTATTCTTCCACACATTCATATTTTCTTCTTTTACTTTTTATTCTTTCTATTCTTCATCTTCTTCATATTCTTCTTCTTTTCTTTTTCTTCATATTCTTCCTCTTCTTTTTATTCTTCTTCTTCTTTCTCTTGTTCTTGTTCTTCTTCTTATTCTTCATATTTTCCTTTTAATTGTTTTGTTATTTTTCTACTTTTTCCATTCAATCATCTTCTTGTTCTTCTCCTACTTTCACTGCTACTTCTTCTTCCTATTCTTATTTTTTTTCTTCTTCTTCATAATCATCTCTTTTTCTTCTTCTTCTTCCTCCTTTTTTTTCTTGTTCCACTTCTTTTTTTTTCTTCTTCTTCTTCTTTTGTCCTTTATCTTCTTCTTCTTCTTTTGTCCTTTATCTTCTTCCTCCTTTTCTTCATGTACTTTTTCATCGCCTTGTGCTTACTCTTCTTTTTTTTCTTCTTAATCCTCCTCCACTTCTTATTTTACTTCATCCAATTCTTCTTCTTCTTTTTTTTTCTTTCTATTATACTTATTCTTCTTATTCGTCTACTTTTTTTTTATTCCTATTCCTTTTCTCATTCTTCTTCTACTACTTCTTCTTTCTTCTCCTTTTTTTCCTATTCTTATTCTTCTTATTCTTCTCATTCTACTTCTTCTTTCTTTACTTATTCATATTCTTCTTTCACTTATTCTTTCTCTTGTTCTTCATCTTCTTATTCTAGTTTTTATTCCTCATTTTATCTACTTCTTATTCTACTTCTTCCTTTTCTTTCATTTCCTCTTCTTCGTCATCATCTTCTTATTTCTCTTCATCCTCATCCATTTCTTCTCATCTTCTTTTTTTTTCTTCTTTTTTTTTTCATTTTCTTTTTCTACTACTTCTGCTTCTTCCTCTCATGAATCATCATGATCTACTTTTATATCATCTTTTTATTTTTTTTTATTCTTCTTTTTCTTCTTTTTAATCCTTTTCTTGTTCCTCTTTCACTTCATCTTCTTCTTTCTTTTCTTCTACTTCATCTTTTTCTTCTTTTCTTTCCTTCTTTTTCTTCTTATTTTTCTTCCTCTTTTTTTTTCTTCTTCTTCTTCTTCCTATTTTTCTTCATCTCCTTCCTCTTCTTCTTCTTCTTCTTCTTCTTCTTCTTCTTCTTCTTCTTTTTCTTCTACTTATTTTTACTATGTTTCTTCTTCTTCCTCTCCTTTTTCCTATTTTTCATATTCTTCTTCTTATTCTTCTTATTCTTTTTATTCTTATTCATCATCATCATCATCATCTTCTTCTTCTTCTACTTGTTCTTCACAATTTTCTAATTTTTCTTTTTCTTATTTTTCTTATTTTTATTTTTCTTCTTATTTTTCTCTTTATTTTTCTTCTTATTTTTATTCTTCTTGCTATCCTCTTTATTCTTGTTTCTCCTCTTCTTTTTCTTCTTTTCTTCCTCATAATCATCTACTACTTCTTCTTCTACCACTTCTTATTTTTTATTCTTCTTCTTTCTTCTTTTCCTTGTGTTCTACAACTCATTGATATTCTTCTTCTTCTTCTTCTTTTTAATATTCTTTCTCTTTTTCTTATTCTTCTATTTCTTCCTCTTCTTCTCTTTATTCTTATTATTATTATTCTTCTTCTTCTCTTTCATTTTTTTATTCTTCTCCTTCATTTTCTTCTTCTTTTCCTCCTCCTCCTCCTCCTTCTTTTTATTCTCCTACGACTACTTCTTCTTCTTATTATCATTTTTCATCTACTTTTCTTCTTTTTCTTAATCTTCAACTACTACTACAACTTCTTCTTCTATTTCATCTTTATCTTATCCTTCTTATTATACTTATTCTTATTTAGTTTTTTTTTCTTCTTCTTCTAATCATCTTCTTTTTCTTATTGATCTTCTTCAACTTCTCATTATTCAATTTTATATTCTCCTTCTCTTTCTTCTTCGTCTTCTTATGATTCTTCTTCTTTTGCAACTTCTTCTTCTCCTATGTCTTATTATTATTATTATTATTATTCTTCGTCTACTTCTCCTTCTTCTTCTTTTTTTTTCTTCTTCTTATTCTACTTCTTCGTCATTTACTTTTTCTACATATTCTTCATCTTCATGTTCTTTTTCCTCTTCTATTCTTTTTCTTCTTCTTTTCTACTACTAATACTACTTCATCTTCTTATTCTTCTACTTTTTTTTCTTCTTCTTCCTCTTCTTCTTCATTTTCTTGTTCTTCATCTTCTTTTTTTTCTGCTGCTTCTTCTTCTTATGCTACTGCTTCTTCTTATTCTTTTTTTTTTCATTTTTCTTCTACCTTTTCTTCTTCTTCTTCTTCTTCTTCTTCTTCTTTTTCTTTTATTATTCTTTTTCTTCTACTTTTTCTTCTTATGCTTCTTTTTTTCATCATCATCATCATCTTCTTCTTCTATTTCTTGTTCTTAAACTTCTTCTTCTATTTCTTTTTCTTCAAATTCTTCTTCTTCTTCTAATTCTACTACTACTATTTCTTCTTCTTCTTCTTTTTCTATTACTTCTTTTTCTTTTTATTGTTCTTCTTCTTCTTCTTCTTCTTCTTCTTCTTCTTCTTCTTTTTCTCCTTCTACTTTTCCTCTACTACTACTACTTCTTCTTCTTCTTCTTCTTATTCTTCTTTTTCTACTACTAATTCTTCTTCTTGTTTTTCTACGTTTTCTACTTCTTCTTATATACTTCTTCTTTAACTTTTTTTCATTTTCATTATTTTATATTTTTTTACTTCTAATTTTTTTTCTTATTTTGCTTCTTCTTCTTCTTCTTCTTCTTATTTTTCTACTTTTTTTCTTCTTCTTATGCTTCAACTTCCTCTTTTTTACTTCTTCTTCACCTTCTTCTCCTTCTTTTACTTCTTTTACAATCTAAAAATGATCAATCTATTACATCCCATGTAGAAAATAACATAAATTTTTGTTTTTTTTTGGAGTATTGTATCTACATCATGTTTCTTTTATTTGTGTTATCTATGATATCTTTCTCTCTATATTTAATAAGCAACGGCTCCAAATATTCCTTTTCGTATGTGATTCTCCATTGATTTGGCTTAATAATTTTATTTGAAGCTCTTGAAACATGTAGAAATGGAATCTATTGGTCGTTCTTTTGATATCTATCTTTTTTTAATGTTCCCAAATACTTTTGGAAAACTGACATTCAAAAATACACGCTTTACTGATTCTTGATGGTTATGGATTTTGCACTGCATGTTTTTTGGGATTGAGAATTAACTATCTTTGGTTCTGATATTGCCACATTTGGCAATCCACAAGAATACTACATCCTTTGGAATATGATTAGTAAACCATATCACTTTGGTCCATGCTTTGGTTCTTTTTGTATATTTTCTAGAAAATAATTTATATGCTTCAGGTATTATCATTCCATTGGTACCTCATGTATTAAGTAATATTTTATCTTGGTTAATATCACTAGTTTTATCAATTAGTAAATCTCTAACAGAGATTAGGGATTTCCAGAATGGAGGGTCCTATTTGGATCATTTATACACACAAGTATTGAAAAATTTTAAATAAAAATGGTGTGCCCACTTAATCCAGAGAGAATCCTTTTCCTTATTGATTCTCCATAATTTTTAATAAAAAAAGATTTATTCCATATTGCTAATTCAAAGATACCACCTCTGCCATTTGAGATGGGCATGCATTCTTTTTGCCAAGAGGCTTTAGGCCTAAATCTAGACCTCCCCATAAGATTCTTCTACATGCACTTTCAATTCTACTAATAATAGATGATGGTAAGAGGAATACTAAAAATCAATATCCCTTTATACCTTGGATTACTGTGCGTAGTAGTTCTAGCCTTCCGACAAATGAAAGAATTTTACTAGCCCATTAGTGTATGGATGAAGTAATTTTGACTGACAATATAGAGAATTGTTTGTGATTAATCTACTTGAAGATAGTAGAACTCTAAAAAATGTGAAGATAAAAGATCTTTCGATAAATCAAGAATCTTGTAATATTTCATTAATCATTTTGGTATTAAATCCTCCAAAAAAGATATTCGATTTGAAAAAATTATATTTAACTAGGAGGTGGTAGTGAATTCACTTAATGAATTCTGAAAGATTTTAATTGAGGAAGGATTTTCTTTATCAAAGATAATAAAATTATCTGCTTACAATAAGTGAGAGATTTTATCTGGGACACAACGTGTGCGAAAAGAAAAAACTTCTGAGTTTGTTATTCTGATAAGCAATTTGGATAGGTATTCTATGTAGATGTAAAATGATAGGGAGAAATGGGATCTCATTGCCTTAACCCTTTTTTTCATTTAAAAAATCAATGTAATTCTCTATTAATTGCAATAGAAAATGTGGTAGAGGACATATATTCATATATTGTATCTATGGATCATTTTGGAAAATTAAAAGCTATAAGAGCTTCTTTCAAGAACAGCCAATCCACCATATCAAATGCTTTCTAAAGATCAATCTTGAGAAAACTTCTAGGTGATATTCTTTTTCTTGCATCTCTTCTTATTAGATTCTACACGAGTAAAGAGTTGTCTGAAATTATATGGCCCTTGATGTGTGCTACTTGGGCTGAATTAATTATATCATTTATATTTATTTTTAGTCTTGAAGCTATTCGCTTTGAGATAAGCTTATATAGGATATTATAGCATGAGATAGGTCTATAATATTTCACTGAAGAGTCATGAGAAGTCTTGGGTATTAGGGTTATATAAGCATGGTTGATTTGCTTTAGCATTCTTCCAGAATTGAAGAAGCTTTGTATAATATTGATTATGTCCCTTCCGATGAGATCCCATGCCTCTTCGTATAATTCAGTAGTGTATCTATCTGGCCCAATGGATTTGACATTCCCTATGAAGAATAAGGCTTCTTTACTCTTCTTTGGGAAGAAGTTAAAAGATAAAATACTATGTTCTATATTGTCAAGGGTACCCCCTTCCATAATAACATCTACACCTATGCTCATTCTTCTTCCCGATGATCCTAATAGAATTTGGTTGTATTTTATAAGGTTCAGCAATTTTCTCATTTGAGGTGGTGTATTCTCCATTTTCATTTATTACAGTTACTATTTTATTTCATTATAGCTTAGCATTTGCTAATGCATGAAAGTACTTTGTTCTTCTATCACTTTGCTTGCGATATTTAAATTTTGCTTTTTGACTGAGGAAGGATAAATTTACTTTCTCTAACTTCCTCATTTCAATTCTCAGGAAAGTTTCTTCAACTATAAGTACTTCATTCTGAGATTTCAATATCTTCTATTCAATGGTTTGGAGAGATTTTATATTGAAACTAACCATAGCACTAATGTTTCCAAAGTGCTTTTCATTTAGCTTCTTAAGCAAATCTTTTAGAATTTTTAGTTTCTTGAATGGCTAAAACATTATGGAACCCTGAATGTTCTACTTCCAAGCATTAAGTAATTTCAGAATAAACTTCTTATGCTTAAGCCACATATTATAGAACTTGCTTGAGATCTTTCATCCATGGGACCCTAACTCAGTGGAAAATAGAATCATGGAATGACCTAAAATAATTCCCAGGCGAAGGAATTTTGCATGAGTGTCTAAGGAGAAATTTGTCAATTCCTAATTAATCATTGTTCTATCCAACTTAGTTGCTATTTTCCCATTAGTCCACGTGATGGAGTTTGAGGAAGGGATAGTTAAAGGCTGAGAGGGGATAGTTAAAGTCCTGACATTTCTAATACCTTTTTATCCACGGCTGAGATAGGATAGTTAAAGTCATTCAAATCTCCCAAGTAGAAGGTTCTAAAAGCCATATATGATCAAGTTTTCCTAAAGTGACCTATTAATAATTATATGAAGCCCATAAATGATTGACAATCTAAAATTGAGCTTTTTCATTTTATCGAGTATTTTTATATATGTGTGTTTGGAGGAAGAGTACATTTCCATGATTTCAATTATTAGTCTGTACCAAATAACCATTATTCTATCATTCTAATGGCAGAAGAAATTATACAGAATAATCAAAATCTTTGAATTTTGATTTTATTAGCTGTATAATTTTTTTCAATTTAACTTAGCTTCAATAATAGCGAATATATCTATCTGGTAAGCCTTAAAATGCATGCCTATTTCTTTATGCTTAATGGAATAATTGAAGTCTCTTATGTTCCAACTAACTATTTTCATAATATTTCATTACTAGCTTTCATTCCTATACCTTGTATTATAGAAGGATCCGCATTGTTATTATTATTTCCATACATATCATAGCACACATAATAACATTCCTTAGACAAAAAAACCCATATCATGCCTTAGTGACCTTTCCCCAAGGGAAGCCTCTTATACATTATCTCTTTTTTCCCAATGATTATTTTGCCATATTATCATAAAAACACATGGAATTACATATATGCCACCCTTAAAACAACCCACTTAATAACATGCTTCTATGTTACATATGTCACCCTTTCATACATAATAAGAGACTCCCTTCCCTCTCTCATTACATCATTTGATCTTATATATATGCCACCCTACTCATGTCAGACCTAGAAAACCCCATCACGTTATCAAGTATTTTATATAGAAAATAGCTAATTTGCATATAATGCAATTCATCATAATAAACTAAGAGGTTCTTCATAACTCATATCCATCAAGGTGACTTTATTTATTTCTGTATATTCCTACTCCATGTCTGGAGCATGGAGTAGAATGGAGCATCAGGGAAGTTTAGCTTGTGTGTGAAATTTGGTGCCTCCCAGGGATTGATTTTACTACCACACACAGAATCTATCATATAGTACAACCAAATTTTCCAAATGTATATGGAGAAGTTATATTTAGACCAACACACTGCATACAACATTCTTACAAACTCTCTTTCCATGCAAAAAGTATACATTTCCACAGCATAAAGCATGGTTTGTACATATCAGCATGCATTTCCAGAATAGTTACACTACATGCTGCATATGACCCCTCGATAAATAGTCAAAATAACTCATTAGGTAATTCATTCAAGCAATAATACACAATCTCAGCGTTATTAAGAACAGAGAACATGAAAATGGGGTAAGGCTAGTATAAATCTTGCCTTATCCCTTTACTGGTGGCACAATTTAGATTAATTAATAGTTGTACGTGTGTCATTATGTGCAAGCAATATAACCATTCATGCGTAGAGGTGCCCACACCTCTCCCTAGAAATCCCTTAATAGTGGAGTTCAAAACTCATTAACCCATTTTCCAAAGCTCAAGATATAGTACCTACCAGTAACAAAGAAACAATACCATTCAATCTCAGTTTTATAAGAGCTGAGACCAAAAGGAGACCATCTAAGAGGTTCCATGAAGGGTAGTACCCCTTTGCGAATTACTTTTATTTCTAATGTTTAGGGAGGGTCCATTTATAGGAGTTGCGTACTTCTTTTTTCCTTTGATTTGACCACCGTGAAACCATCTTTCTCATTTTCCATTCATTGTGTATTGCTTCATCTTTCTTCATGTAGAGGAAAATTTGTGCTTCTCCCCTTGCCAATCCTACATCTTCTTGAGAGGCTGGGAGTTGGTCATTATCCATTGAAGTATACACCTCAACCTCTTTCACTTGACTTTAACTTTTAGTTGAAATAGTATGGCTTTGGTACCTTTCCTTTTCATTGTTCTTTTCTACCAACTTCTCTTGTTTCCTGTAGTTGCTTAACGAAAACCAAAATGTCAAGCAAAACTTGCAATAAAGTGGTAGATTTTCATATATAATAGGTTGAAAAATCAATGAACCATCTCGAAAGTTTAGAATGATCTTCTTCGACACATCTTCATTCAAATCAATTTCAACTAACACTCTAGTATAAATAATTTTAGAAATGCTTGAGTTTAGTTTATCCATATGGCGGAGTTTTTGAATACAACTAGCCATCATACTAAGGACAATAGAATTTTATAGATGAATCGAAAAGTTTAGGAATTTCACCTAATTCAATATCGTTGCTATCTCCTTCAACCTGTAATGAAAAGAAATGGGGAGGGGTTAACATACAATGGTCTAGCGAATACTAGAAAATGCATAGCTTTTAACACTTCCTCTATATCATGTGAGTTTTTGAATTTGAAAAAAAAATCTAGCCACTTGGGTATTATATAGTTTTGACACTTATTTTCTACTATTCTTCCATAAATCATTTCAAGAGGAGTTTCACAGGGTTTCTTGTAACGAAATAGCCCACTAGATAGTGTTTCCAAGCTTCCATTCCATGGTGCAGGTCATCATTTTCATAAAACACATGGCCGAGTTGTCTAGCAGAGAGATAGGATAGATTAGAAGTATTAGCCAAGGTCCTATTCCGGGTAAATAGGTTGCTCCAAGTGACTTTATTCTTCCCAAAAGTTTTTGGATGTTTTGGTTCCATAGATTTGACACTATTATTGTGTCGGGACATAATGGAGGAGCTTGTCTCCAAAACAATGTCATTTGAGGTCTCATTTGAATTTATAGAAAAGTATGGTATAGGGTATGCACCTTTTCCAATTTATTCTAGTAAATTCATATTCAGAGGGTTTTCATTAAAAATAACGTGTATTGTAGAACCATTATATGAATTTGTTTGATAATTATCCAATCCAGTGCATTCATTCACATTTAGACCAATTTTTCCACATAAATCAGAAGCTAAATGCATGTTCAAGCCATTATCAATATGCAAATCATTAGCTACATGCATTGTCAAGCTATTTTCTCCACATGAAGTATCATTTAATATGTATTCAAACCAAAATCATTAGAAAATTGTATATTTGCACCAAATCATTAGCTAAGTGTCACTCTATGCCACGAGCCCATGACTGGCATTTACAATGAGTGAATCCATGATTCTATCATGATATTTAATATCGACAGGATGCATTACCCAACGGCCAATATATTTTTTAGAAACAGTATGAAAAACATGTAAATGATCATTATTTGTATAGAATCGAGCATCAATCTCATTCAAATCCAAGTGTTTTAAAAAAATTTTAGGCAAGGGCTTATACGGATAGTAGAAGTCATACCAAAGAATGTTTTTCGAGAAACACCATCATCAATTAAGTATTCTGAAGCATCCGAATCATTTTCTAAATAGATAACGAGTCTTCATCGGCGATGCTACTTCAAGGGGGAGCCTTTATGTCTAAGGATTTTGATGGAACTTGGAAATTATTAAGAGAACCTTACAGCTTCCTCTAAATTATCATGGGGGTTGTTAGAGTTAAATGAATTGGACAGTCTTTTAGTAATACCCATCTAGAAAATATATTGAAAGAATTAAGTAATGAAACTTCCTTACCTAGATTACATGTTTCAATTCTGACTAAGCATAGTTTTTGGAATCGAGGGAATGTTGGGGAGGGGATTGCAAAAGAAGAGAGGGAGGAAAATTTCCTAACTAGCTTTATGGGAGAGATGTTTTTTTTGGAAGTCTTAAATCTCTTTTTTTGCTTTTTTTTCTTCTACTTCTTCTAATTCTCCTCCTTCTTTTTCTTCTTTTTCTTCTTATTCAACTTCTTCTTTTAATTCTTTTCATCTTCTTCTAGTTGTTCTTATTCTTCTTGTTCTTCTTCTTGGTCTTCATTTTAATATACATATTATTCTTCTTTTTCTATCGATGCTTCTTTTTCTTTTTGTGCTTATTCTACTACTACTTCTTCTTCTTCTTTTTCTTCTTCTATTTATTTTTATGCTTCTTATTGTTTTTGTTGTTCTTCTTCTTATTAATCAATATATTATTATTGTTCTTCTTATTATAATGCCTCTTCCTCCATTTCATCTTTTTTATTTTCCTTATTCTAGTTTTGTTTATTTATTAAAATTTTATTCTCCTACCGTTTATCCTCCTCCTCAATTATCATCATCGACATATTATTATTATTATTATTATTATTATTATACTTCTTCTTTAACTTCTTCTTCGAGTTCTTCTTCTTCTTTTTCTGCTTTTACATCATCATCATCATCTTCTGCTTCATCTTCTACTTCATTCTTCAATGTTTACTTATTCTATTTCATCTTCTTTATCTTTTACTATTACTACTACTTCTTCTTATTCTTCTACTTCACCTTCATCTTTTTTTTCTTCTTCTATTTTTTCTTATTGTTCTACTTCTTCTTCTACTTATTTTTTTTCTTCTACTACTACTAATACTTCTTCTTCTTTTCTTCTACTTATTATTATTTTTCTTATTTACTTCTTCTTTTTCTTTTACTTATTCTTCTTCTTCTACTTTTGTTTGATCTTTTTTTTTCTTTTTCTAATACTTCTTATTATTCTTTATCTTTTTATTCCACTTTTTATTCTTTTTCTTCTTCTACTTCTTAATTTTGTACTTCTTCTTCTTCAACTTCTATTTCTTTTGTTTCTTCTACTTATTATTTTTCTACTACTTCTTCTTCTTCATCTTTTCTCCTACTTCTTCTTCTCCTCCTCAATTATCATCAGCATCATATTATTATTAGTATTCTTCTTCTTCTTCTTCAATTTCTTATTCGTCGTCTTCTTCTTCTTCTATTTCATCATCATCATCATCTTCTTCTTCTTATGCTTCATCTTTTACTTTATCTACTTTTCCTTCTCTAATGTTTACCTCTTCTTCTTCTTCTTCTTTTACCTCTGCCTCTTCTTCATCTTCTTTTTCTACCTCTACTTCTTCTTCATCTTCTTCTTCTACCTCTACTTCTTCTTCTTCTACTTCAGCATCTTCTTCTTCTATTTCAACATCTTCTTCTTATTCTTCTTCTTCCATTTTTTTTATTTTTCTACTTCTTCTTCTACTTATTATTCTTCTTCTACTACTACTACTACTAATACTTTTTCTTTTACTTATTATTATTATTATTCTACATTTACTTATTGTTCTTATTTTATGCTTATTTTTCTTATAATACTTCTACTACTACTATTTGTTATTCTATTTTTTTTCTCCTTTTTTTTCTATATCTTTTTTTAGCATCATCATCATGTTCTAGATCTACTTCTTATTTCTCTTCTTCTCCTTCTACTCTTGTTCAGGTTCTTTTTCATATTATTCTTCTACTTCTGCTTCTTTTTCTTCTATTTCTTCTACTTCTACTTCTTAATAATATTATTATTATTATTCTTCTGCTACTTCTTCATTTTTTTCGTATTCTTCTATTACTACTACTACTATATCTTCTTCTTATTCTTTTCTATTCTACATATTCTATTCTTTTCCGCACTTCTTCTACTTCTTTTTATTTCTTTTCCTTTTTCTTTATTTAAAGCTTCTTCTTCTTCTTCTTTTACTTGTACTTGTTATTCTTTTTCTTATTCTACTTCTCCATCTTTTATTTCTTGTTTTGCTTCTCCATCTTCTACTTCTTGTTCTTCTTCTACTTCGTCATTTTCTTCATTATCTTATTTTTTATCATCTTCGTCATTTTTATCTTATGCTTAATTTCTTCATTTTCTTCTTCATTTTCTTCTTCTTCTTCTTCTTCTTCTTTATCTTATGCTTCATCATCATCATATTCTTTTTCTTCTTTTTTTTTCTTTTTCATCTCATTCTTCTGCTTCTTCTTCTTCTAACACTTCTTCTACTTCTCCTTCTTTTTTTCTACTTTTACTTATTGTTCTACTACTTCTTCTTTCTTCTCTGCTTATTCTTTTTTTTTCATCCTCTACTTCTTCTTCTTTATCTACTACTACTACTTCTTCTTCTTCTTTTGCTACAACTTCTTGATCTTTTTTCTTCTTCTTCTTATATTTTTTTATTATTATTCTTCTTCTTATTCCACTTATTATTCTTATTCTTCTTCTACTTATTCAATTTGCACCTCTTATTCTTCTTCCACTTTTCTTTATTTTGCTTTTCTACTTCTTCTTTTTCTACTATTACTACTATTTCTTCTTCTTCTTCTTCTTTTTATTTTTTTACTTCTTCATCTGCTTCTT
>JAREIK010001321.1:103840-141147 GCA_029783825.1 Sapria himalayana | reverse complement strand
TTATTTGTAATTAATATTTTTATAAAAATAAATTGATAAATAATTAAAATATAAATTTAAAATTATACTGAATAAAATTAAAATGAGATTTAAGAGTTATTATTAATGTATACAGTTTAATAGTTTAAGTATTTAGAGCTTTTGTTGTTAGAAGTTTAGCGATTTGTTTTAGGCTTTTAGTGGTTTATAGGTTTTATATAAAAAAATAAAATAACAAAAATTCTATAATTTGTTATCTTTGATAGGTTATAACCTTTGAAAAATAATATATTACAATTTTTGAAATGTGATACAATATTTAGTTATATAATTTAATAATATTTATATCATATAAATTCAATATAATTATTATTGATAGACAAATAATATATCAAAATTAAAATAATAAACTATTAATAAAAAGATAGATATTAATTAGAAATATTTACAACAACAAAATATATTCAAAATTATGGTAAAATATATTACTGGATAATAATTATTAATTTTAAATTTACTTCTTTTAGAACAGTTATATTTTTTTATTAAAATTATTAATTAAAATATTATTGTCGCACTCATACTTTATTTTGTAATAAATATTTCAATAAAATAAACTAATAAATAATTAAAATGAATATTTAAATTATAATAAATATAAATAAAAATTAGATTTATTAATTATTAAGTAGTATATAGCAGTTTAATGGTTTAGATATTTAGGCATTACAGGGTTTAGGAGTTACTGATTTAATGTGTATGCATTTAGTTGTTTTTAGGTTTTATTTAAGAAAAAAAATAAAAAAAAATTATTGTAATATTTTTTGATATTTTCAAAGTGTATAACCTTGAAAATATAATAATTTTTAAATTTTGTTCAAAAGTGAATAATATTTAATTATAAAATCATATAATTATATATCATATAAATTCAATTATAAAAATTTTAATGATAGATATTCTAATAATTATCAAAAAATAAATTAAAAATCTATTATGATAAGATGATATTACTTAAATTATAGTATCAAAACCTAAAATGATTCAAAAGCAAAGCAAAATATATAACTTAATAATAATTATTAGTTTTAAATTTTTATTCTTTTTATAAGCTTATCTATTTTTTTGATGAAAATAATTTTATAATATATATTTTATATCTCATAATTTATTTTATATTAAATATATATATATATATAACTAAACAATCAAAAAAATTTTTTAAATTATAAAGAAAACAAATAATATGAGAGGTATTAATTATTATTTAGGGGATACCGTTTAACGATTATATAAGGGATCAGGATTTGTAGTTTAGTGATTTAAGTTAGGCATTTAGTGATTTATAGGTTTTATTTAAACAAGGAAATAATAATAAAAAATATTTTTTTTTGTTTTTTCACTTGTTCTAAGGTTATAATCTTTGAAATTTTTTTTCAAAAGTGAATACAATATTTAGTTATAATAAATATTAAATTTATATATTATATCAATTAAATATAAATATTTTTATTGATAAATATTCTAATAATGATCAAAAAATAAATTAATAATCTATAATTAATAAGCCAAGAGACTGCAGTTACGGATGCCCAAGTGCATTGATTAGCCAAGAGACTGTTATCAGAGTCAGTGCTGAGTTTATCTCATGGGAGTCGGCATTCAGTTTGGAGTGCCTTGAGTTTATCAGTCGGTCATGGGAGCTGGCACTCAGTCGCATTCAGTTCTGAGTTTATCAGTCTTGAGTCAATACCGACTCAAGCCTTGAGTCATTGCCGACTCAAGTCTTGAGTAAGTATGGAAGCCAGCATGTATGAAGATGGGAGTACCCATAAAAGTGCACAATCGGCCAAGAGACTAATAAGCCCGATAAAGGGCTGAGTAAGCCCTAGAAAGGGCTGAAAATTATTAACTAATAAATTATTGTTAGTGTTTGTCAGTTTTTTTTGCAGTCGGCAAGGGGATAAGAGAAGAAATAGTTAGCTTCCCGGTCCTGAGGGAAGTTGGATAAGGAGAGAGCTTGTAATTTTATTGCTTGGTAGGCTTCTTTTTGGTTGGATTTCTTTTCAGGTTAAGTCAAGCTGTAGCAAGGAGGTTCTCAGCATAGGTTAACTAAAAGGAAAGCAGGCTGGACAAAGCTAGAAAGGGAAGGAAATGGCTGGTTAAAGGAGCCGGCCTGGAGGCAATGTGTTGAATTATTTATTACGCATTGATCGGCCAAGAGACTGTTATTACTTACGCATTGTTGAATTATTTATTACGCATTTTTCTTCTATCAAGAGACTGTTATTGATCGGCCAAGAGACTGTTAGTAGAAGGATATGAAATTTACATTTTACTCTAGTATTCTAGATTAGGTTTAAAGTGGGTGTAAAAGGGATAAGGGTAGAATTAGTTTGTAAAAATGGTATTCCTCCGCCAAAAGAGAGGGTGATAATTAATAATAAAACAACCTTTAAAAAAAAAGTTAGATATCAATTAAAATATAATTACAAAACCTAAAATGATTCAAAAACAAAGCAAACAATATTACTATATAATAATTTTTTGTTTTAAATTTTTTTTTTCTTTTAATAAGTTCATCTATATTTTTTTGTTGAAAAATAATTTATATATATTATGTTTTTTCTAACTTATAATTTATTTTGTATTTAATATTTATAAAAAAATAAACAAAAAATAATTAAAATGAATTTTTAAAATTATAATGAAAAAATTAAAATTGAGATATATTATTTATTATTTAGGATATACCTGCTTAAAAAATTTATCTATTTTAGGTTTTCGAGATTTAGAAGTTATTGATTTAAGTATTTAGGCATTTAATGGTTTATAGCTTTTATTCAAACAATGAAATAACAAAAAATTTATTTTTGATATGTTTTCAAATTTTAAAATGTCATACATTTGAAAATATAATAATTTTAAATTTTTTTAAAAATGTGAATAATATTTAGTAATAATAATTATTATAACTATATATAATTTAAAATGAATATAAACAATTTTATTGATAAAAATGTGAATACAATATTTAGTATTAATAAAATTTTATTAATATGATAGATATAAATTAAAATATAATTAAAAAACCTAAAATGATTCAAAATCAAAGTAAAATTTATTACTAAATAATACTTTTTTTAGTCTTTTGCATAATTTTATAAGCTTATATTTTTTTTATTAAAAATATATTATTTAAATTATAGTTGTCACTCATAATTTATTTTGTAATTAATATTTCTATAAATTAGTTAAATTATATTTAAGGTTTACGAGTTTAAAGGTTTAGGTATTTAGGGGCTTTGGGGTTAAGGAGTTTAGAGATTTATGTATTTAGGCATTAATGGTTTATAAGTTTTATTTAAACAATGATATAACAAAAGATTTATTTTAGTTATTTTTTCTCATTTTTGAAGGTTATAACCTTTGAAAGTATAATAATTTTTAAATTTTTTTTATATGTGAATACTATATTTAGGAATGATAATCTTAATAATTATATATCATGTTAATTCAATCTAAATAATTATATTGATAGATTTTTATATTAATGATCAAAAAATAAATTAATAAACTATTATTAATAAGATAGATATTATTTAAAATATATTTGCAAAACATAAATTTATTCAAAATCAAAGTAAAATATAATACTAAATAATAATTTTTTGATGTTTTGCTTATTTTTATAAGTTTATATTTTTTGTTATTAAAAGTAAATTATTTAAATTATATTTTTCTTCCACTTAATTTATTTTTAATTAATAATTCTTTAAAAATAAACTAATAAATAATTAAAATGAATATTTAAAATTATAATGAATACAAATAAAATTGAGATTTATTATTTATTAATCAGGATATACTAGTTTAATGGCTTAAGTATTAAGGTGTTTTGGGGTTTTGTGATTTAAGTGTTCAGGACTTTAGTGATTTATAGTTTTTATTTAAAGAATGAAATAATAAAAAATTCTATTTTTTGATTTTTTTTAATTTTTGAAGGTTATAACCTTTGAAAATATAATAATTTTTAATTTTTTTTAAATGTTAATATTATATTTAGTTATAATATTCTTAATAATTATATATAATGTAAACTCAATATAAATAATTTTTTTAATAGATATTATAATAATGATCAATAAAAAATTAATAAACTAGTATTAATAAGAATAATATAAATTAAAATATAATTGCAAAAACTAAAATGATTCAAAATCAAAATAATATATATTACAAAATAATAAATTTTTGTTTTTAAAATTTTGATTCTTTTTATAAGCATATATATTTTTTTGATGAAAAATTAATTATTTAAAATAACTAATAATTTATTTTGTAATTAATATTTCTATAAAAATAAACTGATAAATAATTAAAATAAAAATTTAAAATTATACTTAATAAAAATTAAATTGAGATTTATTATTTTTTATTATTGTACACATGTTTATTAGTTTAGTATTTAGAAGTTTTATCATTTAAAAGTTTAACAATTTATGTTTTTAGGCATTTAGTGGTTTATAGGTTTTATTTAAACAATAAAATAACCAAAAATAATTTTGTAATTTTTTGTAATTTTCATAGGTTATAATAATATAATAATATTTAGTTATAATAATATTTAAAATATAATAATATTTTTAATATTTATAATATTTATAATATTTATAATATCATATAATAATATATGATATATAATAATATTTATTAATTTTAATAGGTTATAACCTTTGAAAATATAATAATATTAAAAAGTTTTTTGAAATGTGAATACAATATTTAGTTATAATAATTTTAATAATTATATATCATATAAATTCAATATAAACAATTTTATTGATAGATATTATAATAATGATCAAAAATAAAATTAATAAACTATTAATAATAACTTTAATATTAATCAAAAAATATTTACATAACCCAAATTGATTCAAAATTAAAGTAAAAAATATTTCTGGATAATAATTATTAATTTTTAAATTATTACTTCTTTTATAAGCGTATATATTTTTTGATTAAAAATAAATTATTTAAATTATATTTGTCATGCTCATAATTTATTTTATAATAATATTTATATAAAAATAAACTTATAAAAAATTAAAATGAATATTTAATAAATTGAAATATAAATTAGATTTCTTAATTATAAAGTAGCATATAGCGGTTTAATGGTTTATGTATTTAGGCATTACAAGCGTTAGGAGTTTATTGATTTAACTGTGTATGCATTTAGTGGTTTATAGGTTTTATTTAAAAATTATAATAACAAAATATTTATTTTTATTATTTTTTGATATTTTCAAATGTTATAACCTTTGAAAATATAATAATTTTTAAATTTTTTTCAAAAGTTACTTCAATATTTAGTTATAATAATCATTATATTTATATATCATATAAATTCAATATAAACAATTTTATTGATAAATATTCTAATAATGATCAAAAAATAAATTAATAATCTATTATTAATAAGATAGATATCAATTAATATATAATAAAAAAATATTAAAATGATTTAGAAGGAATCAAAATATATTACTATATAATAATTTGTTGTTTTGAAATTTTTTTTTTCTTTAAAAAAGTTTATTAATCTTTTTGTCATGAAAATTAATTTATATAAATTATATTTTTCTAACTCATAATTTATTTTTTTAATTAATATTTATATAAAAATAAACAAATAAATAATAAAAATGAATATTTAAAATTATAATGAAAAAAAATATATTGAGATTTATTCATTATTATTTTGGGTATACCAGTCTAATTTAAATTAGATCCGTCTCACTAATAATTTATTTTGTAATTAATATTTCTATAAAAATAAACTGATAAATAAGTAAAATAAAAATTTAAAATTATATTGAATACAAATTAAAATGAGATTTATGAATTATTATTAATGTATACCAGTTTAATATTCAAAGTAATTAGAGGTTTTTTCGTTTATAACTTTAGTGATTTATGTTTTTAGGCATTTAGTGGTTTATAGGTTTTATTTAAACAAAGAAATAACAAAAAATTATTTTTGATATTTTTTCACATCTTCAAAGGTTACCTTTGAAGATATGATAATTTTAAATTTTTTTAAAAATGTGAATACAATATTTAGTAATAAGAATCATTATAATTATATATAATATAAACTAAATATAAACAATTTTATTGATAGATATGATATCAATTATAAAAAAATAAATTAATATTCTATTATTAATATGATAGATATAAATTAAAATAGAATTGCAAAACCTAAAATAATTCAAAATCAAAGTAAAATTTATTACCAAGTAATAATTTTTGTTTTTTTGTTTTTGCATTTTTTTATAAGCTTATATTTTTTTTTATGAAAAATAAATTATTTAAATTATATTTAAGGTTTACGAGTGTAAAGTTTTAAGTATTTAGGGGCTTTTATGTTTAGAAGTTTATAGAATTAAGTTATTAGGCATTTAGTGGTCTATAAGTTTTATTTAAACAATGATATAACAAAAAATTTATTTTTATATTTTTTCTAATTTTTGAATCTTATAACCTTTGAAAATATAAAAATTTTTAAAATTTTTTCAAATGTAAATATAATATTTAGTTATAATAATCTTAAAATATATAAGTCATTTAAATTCAATATAAATAATCACATTGCTAGATATTATAATAATGATCAATAAATAAATTAATAAACTATTATTAATAAGATAGATATTATTTAAAATATATTTGCAAAATCTAAATTTATTCAAAATCAAAGTATATATTACTAAATAATAATTTTTTTTAATATTTTGCTTTTTTTATAAGTTTATATTTTTGTTATTGAAAATAAATTATATAAATTATATTTGTCTACTTCATAAATTATTTGTAATTTATTTTCTATAAAAATAAACTAATAAATAATTAAAATAAATATTTAAAATTATAATGAATTCAAATAAAATTGAGATCTATTATTTATTATTCAGGATATACAGGTTTAATGGTTTAAGTATTTAAGTGTTTTGGGGTTTAGTCATTTAATTGTTTATGCCTTAATTGATTTTATCTAATTTTTGAAGGTTATAACCTTTGAAAATATAATAATTTTTAATTTTTTTTAAAATGTGAATATAATATTTAGTTATGATAATCTTGATAATTATATATAATGTAAAATCAATATAAATAATTTTATTGATAGATATTATAATAATGTTCAATAAATAAATTAATAAACTCTTATTAATTACAATGATATAAATTAAAATATAATTGCAAAATCTAAAATTATTCAAAATTAAATTAAAAAAAATTACTAAATAATAATATTTTGTTTTACAAATTTTGCCCCTTTTTATGAACTTATATTTTTTTGATGAAAATTAAATTATTTATATTAGATATGTCTCACCAATAATTTATTTCGTAATTAATATTTCCATAAAAATAAACTGATAAATAATTATAATGAATATTTAAGATTATAATGAATACTAATAAAAATGTGATTTATTATTTTTTATTCAGAGTAAACTAATTTAAAGGCTTATGTATTTATGGGCTTCGAGGTTTAGAAGTTTAGTCATTAAGGATTTAGGTATTTTGTGGTTTATAGATTTTATTTAAAAAATCTAATAACAAAAAATTTATTTTTTTATTTTTTCTTATTTTCAAAGGTTATAACCTTTGACAACATAATAATTTTTAAATTTTTTTAAAATGTGAAACTATTATTTTGTTATAATAATCTAAATAATTATATATTATGTAAATTCAATATAAATAATTTTTTATAGATATTATGATAACGATAATATAATAAATTAATAAACTATTATTAATAAGATAGATATTAAATAAAATTTATTTTCAAAACCTAAAATAATTCAAAATCAAAGTAAAATATATTAATAAGATAGATATTAAATAAAACTATTATTAATAAGATAAAATATACAGGTTTAAAAGATTATATATTTAGGAGTTTTTCGATTTAAGAATTTAGTGATTTAAGTGTTTAGGCATTTAGTAGTTTATAGGTTTTATTTAAAAAATAAAATAAAAAAAAAAATTTTTTATTTGTTCTCATTTTTGAAGGATATAACCTTTGAAACAATAACAATTTTTAAATTTTTTTTAAATGTGAATACTATATCATGTAAATTCAATATAACAATTATATTGATATATATTATAATAATGATCATACAAAAGATTAATAAACAATTATTAAGAAGATAAATATTGTTTAAAATATATTTACAAAACCTAAAATGATTCAAAATCAAAGTTAAATATTTTACTAAATATTAATTTTAATTTTTTAAATTTTTGTATCCATTTATAAGCTTATATATTTTTTCATGAAAAATAAAATATTTAAATTATATTTGTTTAACTATTAATTTATTGTTTAATTTATATTTCTATAAAAATAACTAATAAATAATTAAAATGTATATATAATATTATAATGAATACTAATAAAAATGAGATTTATTATTTATTATTTAGGGTATACCAATTTAATGGTTTATGTTTTTGGTGGTTTTGGGGTTAATGAGTTTATTGATTTATATGTTTACACATTTAGGTGTTTATAGGTTTTATTTAATCAATGAAATAACAAAAAAATTATTTTTATGAATTTTCGTGCTTTTCAAAGGTTATAACCTTAGAAAATATAATAATTTTTTAATAGTTCTAAAATATGAATACAATACTTGGTTATAATAATCATAATAATTATATTTGAGGTAAGATCAATATAAAAAAATTTATTAATATATATTATTTTGATGATCAAAAAATAAAAAAAATAAACTATTATTAATAAGATAGATATTAATTAAAATATATTTGTAGAACCCAATATAATTCAAAATCAAAGTAAATTATATTACTAAAAAAAATATTAAATTTTTGAAATTTTGATTATTTTTATAAGCTTATATTATTTTTCATAAAAAATAATATATTTAAATTATATGTCTCACTCATTATTTATTTTGTAATTAATATTTCTATAAAAATAAATTAAAAAATAATAAAAATGAATATTTAAAATTATAATGAATACAAATAAAAATGAGATTTATTATTTATTATTTAGGTTATATAGGGTTAATAGTTTAACTATTTAGGGGGTTTTGGGGTTTAGGAGTCTAGAGATTTAAATGTTTATGCATTTAGTGGTTTATAAGTTTTATTTAAATAATAAAATAAAAAAAATTATTTTTGTGATTTTTTATCATTTTTGAAGGTTATAACCTATAAAAATATAATAATTTTTAATTTTTTTGAAATGTAAATATAATATTTAGTTATAATAATCGTAATAATTATAAAACATTTAAATTCAATATAAGTAATTTTATTGTTAGATATTATAAAATTGATCAAATAATAAATTAATAAAATATTCTTAATAAGATTGATAGCAATTAAAATATAATTGTAAAACCTATATATAATGATTCAAAATCAAAGTAAAATATATTACTAAATAATAATTTTTTGTTTTTAAATTTTTAATTCTTTTTATATGCTTATATATTTTTTTGATTAATAATAAATTATAAAAATTATAGTTGTCTTGCTCATTATTTATTTTGTAATTAATTTTTCTATAAAAAATAAACTAATAAATAATTAAAATGAATATTTAAAATTATAATGAATACAAATTAAATGAGATTTATGATTTATTATATGTGGTATACAGGTTTAATGGTTTGATTATTTAGGATTTTTGTCGTTTAGGAGTTTATCAATTTATGTTTTTAGGTATTTAGTGGTTTATAGGTTTTATTTATGTAATAAAAATAAAAAAAAAATTTATATTTTTTCTGATTTTCAATGTTTATAAACTTTGAAAATAAGATAATTTTTAAAATTTTTTGAAATGTGACTACTATGTATAATTCTATTAATCTTACAAATTATATATCATATAAATTCAATATAAATAATTTTAATGATTGATATTATAATAATGATCAAAAATAAAATTAAAAAAGTATTATTAATAATATAAATATTAATTTAACTATATTTACATAACACAAAATGATTCAAAATCAAATCATAATATATTACTAAATAATAATATTTAATTTTTAAATTTGTCCTTCTTTTTATAAGCTTATATTTTTTTTTGATAAAAAATAAATTATTTAAATAATATTTGTCTTACTCGAAATTTATTTTGTAATTAATTTTTATAAATAATTAAACTATAAATAATTAAAATGAAGATTAAAAATTATAATAAATAGAAATAAAATTGAGATTTATTATTTATTAAGTAGTATATAGATGTTAAAATGTTTATGTATTTAGGGGTTTCGGAGTTTATGAGCGTACTAATTTAAGTAACTAAGCATTTAATGATCTATAGGTTTTATATAAAAAATAAAATAACTAAAAATTTATTTTTAATATTTTTTCTAATTTTTTAAGATTATAACCTTTGAAAATATAATAATTTTTAAATTCCTTTCAAAAGTGAATACAAAATATATTTATAATAATCATAATAATTATATATCATATAAATTCAATATAAACAATTTTATTGATAAATATTCTAATAATTATCAAAAAATAAATTAAAAAATTATTATTAATAAGATTGATATTATTTAAAATATAATATCCAAACCTAAAATGATTCAAAATCAAAGCAAAATATATTATTAAATAATACTTATTTATTTTAAAATTTTTATTTTTTTTATAAGCTTATGAATTTTTTGATGAAAAATAAATTTTATAAATTATATTTTTAACTTATAATTTATATTATCATTATTACATATATAAATATAAAAAACTAAACAATCAAAAAGAATTTTTTTTAATTATAATGAAAACAAATAAAATTGAAATTGATTTATTATTATATAGGGTATACCGATTTCAAGGATTATCTATATAGAGGTATCGAGATTTTTTAGTTTAGTAATTTAAATGCTTAGGCATTTAGTGGTGTATTGGTTTTATTTAAACAATAGAATAACAAAGAAAAAATATTTTTTTTTTATTTTTTCACATTTTCAAAGGTTATAACCTTATAAAATATAATAATTTTTAAATTTTTTTCAAAAGTGAATACAATATTTAGTTATAATAATCATTATATTTAAATATCATATAAATTCAATATAAACATTTTTATTAATAAATATTCTAATAATGATTAAAAAATAACTTAATAATCTATTATTAATAAGATAGATATCAATTAAAATACAATTACAAAACCTAAAATGATCCAGAAGCAAAGCATAATATATTACTATATAATAATTTTTTGTTTTGAAATATTTTTTTCATTTACAAAGTTTATCTATAATTTTTTGATGAAAAATAATTTACATAAATTATATTTGTGTGACTCATAAATTATTTTGTAATTAATATTTATATAAAAATAAACAAATAAATAATTAAAATGAATATTTAAAATTATAATTAAAAATAATGAGATTTATTATTTATTATTTAGGGTATATCGGTCTAATTTAAATTAGATCTGTTTTACTAATAATTTATTTTGTAATTAATATTTCTATAAAATTAAACCGAAAATTAATTAAAATAAAAATTTAAAATTATACTGAATAAAAATTAAAATGATATTTATGATTTATTATTAATGTATACCATTTTAATGGTTTAAGTATTTAGAGGTTTTGTCTTTTAGGAGTTTAGCGATTTAGGTTTTTAGGAATTTAGTGGTTTATTGGTTTTATTTAATCAATAAAATAACTAAAAAAATTTTGTAATTTTTTCTCATTTTCTTAGGTTATAACCTTTGAAAATATAATAATATTTGAAATTTTTTGAAATGTTAATATAATATTTAGTTATAATAATATTAATAATTATATATGATATAAATTCAATAGAAATAATTTTATTGATAAATATTATAATAATGATCAAAAATTAAATTAATAAACTATTAATAATAAGATAGATATTAATTAAAAAACATTTACATAACACAAATTGATTCAAAATTAAATTAAAATTGATTACTAGATAATAATCTTTATTTTAAAAATTTTTACTTCTTTTATAAGCGTATATATTTTTTTTGATTAAAAATAAATTATTTAAAATTATATTTTTGACACTCATAATTTATTTTATAATAAATATTTACATAAAAATAAACAAATAAATCATTAAAATGAATATTTAAAACTATAATAAATAGAAATTAAAATTAGATTTATTAATTTTTATGTATTATAAAGCAATTTAATGGTTTATGTATTTTGGTATTACGGGGTTTAGGTGTTTACTGATTTAATTGTTTAGGAATTTAGTGGTTTATAGGTTTTATTTAAAGAATAAAATAACAAAACATTTATTTTTTTTTATTTTTTGATATTTTCAAAGGTTATAACCTTTGAAAATTTAATAATTTTTAAATTTTTTTCAAAAGTGAATTCAAAATTTAGTTATAATAATCATTATATTTATATATCATATAAATTCAACATAAACAATTTTAGTGATAAATAATCTAATAATGATCAAAAAATAAATTAATAATCTTTTATTAATAAGATAGATATCAATATAAAATATAATTACCAAACAATAAATGATTCATAAGCAAAGCAAAATATATGACTATATTAAAATTTTTTGTTTTGAATTTTATTTTAAATTAATAATTTTATCTAATTTATTTTGATTAAAAATAAGTTACATAAATTATATTTGTCTAACTCATAATTTATTTAAAAATAAAAAATTAATAATTAAAATGAATATTTAAAATTATAATGAAAAAAAAATGAGATTTTTTATTTGTTATTTAGGGTATACCGGTTTAATTTAAGTTATATCTATCTCAGTAATAATTTATTTTGTAATTAATATTTCTATAAAAATAAACTTATAAATAATTAAAATAAAAATTTAAAATTATACTGAATAAAAATTAAAATGAGATTTATGATTTATTATTAATGTATATCAGTTTAATGGTTTAAGTATTTTGATGTTTTGTCGTTTAAAAGTTTAGCAATTAATGTTTTCATGCATTTAGTGATTTATAGGTTTTATTTAAACAATAAAGTAATAAAAAAAATTGTAAATTTTTGTCATTATCAAATGTTATAATTTTTGAAAATTTAATAATATTTAAAATTTTTTGAAATTTGAATACAATATTTAGGTATAATAATTTTAATAATTCTATATCATATAAAATAAATATAAACAATTTTATTGATAGATAATATAATAATGATCAAAAATTAAATTAATAAACTATTAATAAAATGATAGATATTAATTAAAAAATATTTACTAAACCCAAATTGATTCAAAATTAAAGTAAAATATATTACTGGATAATAATTTTAAATTTTTAAATTTTTATTTCTTTTATAAGAGTATATTTTTTTTATGAAAAATAAATTAATTAAATTATGTTTGTCGCACTCATACTTTATTTTGTAATAAATATTTCTATAAAAATAAACTAATAAATAATTAAAATGAATATTTAAAATTTTAATAAAAAGAAATAAAAATTAGATTTAATAATTATTAAGTAGTATATAGAAGTTTAATAGTTTATGTATTTAGGCATTAGGGGTTTTAGAAGTTTACTGATTAAACTATGTATGCATTTAGTGGTTTATAGTTTTTATTTAAAAAATAAAATAAAAAAAATTTTTTTATTATTTTTTGATATTTTCAAGGGTTATAACCCTTGATAATATAATAATTTTGAAATTTTTTTAAAAAAGTGAATAAATATTTATTTATAATAATCATTATAATTATATATCATATAAATTCAATATAAACAATTTTATTGATAGATATTCTAATATTTATCTAAAATTAAATTTAAAATCTATTATGAATAACATTGATATTACTTAAAATATAATATCAAAACCTAAAATGATTCGAAAGCAAAGCAAAAAAAATAATTACTTAATAATAATTATTTGTTTTAAAATTTTTATTCTTTTTATAAGCTTATCTATTTTTTGATGAAAAAAAATTTTTAGAAATTATATTTTTAACTCATAATTTATTTTATAATTAATATATATATATATATATATATATATATATATATATATAATACTAAATAATCAAAATAACTTTTTTAAATTATCATGAAAACAAATAAAAATGAGATTTATTAATTATTATTAAGGGTATACTGGTTTAAAGGATTATCTAAATAGTGGTACCAGGATTTTCTAGTTTAGTGATTTAAGTGTTTAGGCATTTAGTGGTTTATAGGTTTTATTTAAACAATAAATACCAAAAAAAATATCTTTTTTTTATTTTTCACATGTTAAAAGGTTATAATCTTTGAAAATATAATAATTTTAAAATTTTTTTCAAAAGTGAATATAATATTTAGTTATAATAATTATTAAATATATATATCATATAAATTTAATATAAACATTTTTATTGATAAATATTATAATAATGATAAAGAAATAATTTAATAATTTATTATTAATATGTTAGATATCAATTAAAATATAATTATAAAACCTAAAATGATTCAGAAACAAAGCAAAATATATTACTATATAATAATTTTTTGTTTTTAGTTTTTTTTATTCTTTAATTAGTTTATCTATATTTTTTTGTTGAAAAATAATTTATATAAATTATATTTGAATAACTTATTCTTTATTTTGTAAGTAATATTTATATAAAAATAAACAAATAAATAATTAAAATGAATATTAAAAATTATAATGAAAAAAATGAGATTTATTATTTATTATTTAGAGTATACCGGTTTAATTTAAATTATATCTATCTCACTAATAATTTTTTTTGTAATTAATATTTCTATAAAAATAAACTGATAAATAATTAAAATAAAAATTTAAAATTATACTTAATAAAAAGTAAATTGAGATTTATGATTAATTATTAATGTATACCAATTTAATGGTTTAAGTATTTTAAGGTTTTGTCGTCTAGGAGTTTAGCAATTTATGTTTTTAGGCATTTAGTGGTTTATAGGTTTTATTTAAATAATGAAATAACAAAAAATTTATTTTTGATATTTTTTCAAATTTTTAAAGGTTATAACATTTGAAAATATAATAATTTAAAAATTTTATAAAAATGTTTATACAATATTTAGTAATAATAAATATTATAACTATATATAATATAAACTAAATATAAACAATTTTATTGATAGATATTATATCAATTATCAAAGAATAAATTAATAAACTATTATTAATATGATAGATAGAAATTAAAATATAATTAAAAAACCTAAAATGATTTAAAATAAAAGTAAAATTTATTACTAAATAATAATTTTTTTTTTAGTTTTTGCATCATTTTATAAGGTTATATATTTTTTTAATGAAAAATATATTATTTAAAATATATTTGTATTATTCATAATTTATTTTGTAATTAATATTTATATAAATTATTTAAATTATATTTAAGGTTTACGAGATTAAAGGTCTAAGTATTTATGGGATTCGGGGTTTAGGAGTTTAGAGATTTATGTATTTAGGCATTTAATGGGTTATAAATTTTAATTAAACAATTATATAATAAAAATTTATTTTGTTTTTTTTATCATTTTTGAAGGTTATAACCTTTGAAAATATGACAATTTTTAAATTTTTTATATATGTGAATACTATATTTAGTTAAGATAATCTTAATAATTATATATCATGTAAATTCAATATAGATAATTATATTGATAGATATTATATTAATGATCAAAAAATAAATTAATAAACTTTTATTAAAAAAAAGATATTATTTAAAATATATTTGCAAAACGTAAATTTATTCAAAATCAAAATAAAATATATTATTAAATAATAATTTTTTTAATGTTTTGCTTTTTTTTATAAGTTTATATTTTTTTTATTAAAAGTAAATTCTTTAAGTTATATTTGACTTCCTCATAATTTATTTTTAATTTATAATTCTATAAAAATAAACTAATGAATAATTAAAATGAATATTTAAAACTATAATGAATACAAATAAAATAGAGATTTATTATTTATTATTATGGATATACTAGTTTAATGGTTTAAGTATTAAGGTGTTTTGGGGGTTTAGTGATTTAAGTGTTTAGGGCTCTAGTGATTAATAGTTTTTATTTAAAGAATGAAAAAATAAAAAATTTAATTTTTTGATTTTTTTTTGATTTTTTTTGATTTTTTTTGATTTTTTTGATTTTTTTTTATTTTTCAAATGTTATAACATTTGAAAATATAAATATTTTTAATTTTGTTAAAAGTAAATATAATATTTAGTTATAATAATATTAATAATTATATATAATGTAAACTCAATATAAAAATTTTTATTAATAGATATTATAATAATGATCAATAAAAAATTAAAAACTATTATTAATAATAATCATATAAATTAAAATATAATTGCAAAATCTAAAATGATTCAAAATAAAAATAAAATATATTACTAAATAATAAATTTTTGATTTTAAAATTTTGCCTTTTTTTATATGGATATATATTTTTTTTGATGAAAAATAAATTATTTAAATTAGATTTTCTTACTAATAATTTATTTTTAATTAATATTTCTATAAAATAAAACTAATAATTAATTAAAATAATAATTTAAAATTATACTTTATAAAAATTAAATTGAGATTTATTATTTTTTATTAATGTACACATGTTTAATGGTTTAAGTATTTAGAGGTTTTGTCTTTTAGGAGTTTAGCAAATTATTTTTTTAGGCATTTAGTGGTTTATAGGTTTTATTTAAACAATAAAATAACAAAAAAAATTTGTAATTTTTTCTCATTTTCATAGGTTATAACCTTTGAAAATATAATAATATTTAAAATTTTTTGAAATGTGAATACAATATTTAGTTATTTTAATATTAATAATTATATTTCATATAAATTCAATATAAACAATTTTATTGATAGATAATATAATAATAATCTTAATAATTATATATAATGTAAACTCAATATAAATAATTTTATTAATAGATATTATAATACTGATGAATAAAAAATTAATAAACTTTTATTAATAAGAAAGATATAAATTAAAATATAATTGCAAAATATAAAATGATTCATAATAAAAATAAAATATATTACTAAATAATAAATTTTTCTTTTTAAAATTTTGCCTCTTTTTATAAGGATATATATATTTTTTGATTAAGAATAAATTTTTTAAATTAGATCTGTATCACAAATAATTTATTTTGTAATTAATATTTATATAAAATAAACATATAAATAATAAAAATAAAAATTTAAAATTATACTTAATAAAAAATAAATTGAGATTTATCATTTTTTATTAATGTACACATGTTTAATTGTTTAACTATTTAGATGTTTTGTCGTTTAGGAGTTTAGAAATTTATGTTTTTAAGCATTTAGTGGCATATAGGTTTTATTTAAACAATAAAATAACAAAAAAAATTATAATTTTTTCTCATTTTCATAGGGTATAATCTTTGAAAATATAATAATATTTAAAATTTTTTGAAATGTAAATACAATATTTAGTTATAACAATATTAATCATTATATATCATATAAATTCAATATAAACAATTTTATTGATAAATAATATAATAATGATCAGAATTTAAATTAATAAACTATTAATAAAAAGATTGATATTAATTAAAAAATATTTACAAAACTCAAATTGATTCAAAATTAAAGTAAAATATATTATTGGAAAACAATTTTTAATTTTTAAATTTTTACTTCTTTTATAAGCATATATTTTTTTGATTAAAAATAAATTAATTAAAATATATATGTGGCCCTCATAATTTAATTTGTAATAAATATTTCTATAAAAATAAACAAATAAATAATTAAAATGAATATTTAAAATTATAATAAATAGAAATAAAAATTAGATTTATTAATTATTAAGTAGTATATAGCAGTTTAATGGTTTATGTATTTAGGCATTATGAGGTTTAGGAGTTTACTGAATTAAATGTGTATGCATTTAGTGGTTTATTGGTTTTATTAAAAAAACAAAATAATAAAAAATTTATTTTTATTATTTTTTGATATTTTCAAAGGTTAACCTTTGAAAATATAATAATTTTTAAATATTTTTTAAATGTGAATACAATATTTAGTTATAATAATCATTATATTTATATGTCATATAAATTCAATATAAATAATTTTATTGATAAATATTCTAATAATGATCAAAAAATAAATTAATAATCTATTATTAATAAGATAGATATCAATTAAAATATATTTACAAAACCTAAAATGATTCAGAAGAAATGCAAAATATATTACTATATAATAATTTTTTGTTTTTAATTTTTTTTTCTTTTAAAAATTTTACAATAATTTTTTGATGAAAAATAATTTATATAAATTATATTTTTCCAACTCAATTTATTTTGTAATTCATATTTATATATAAATAAACAAATAAATAATTAAAATAAATTTTTAAAATTATAATGAAAAAAAAATGAGATTTATTATTTATTATTTAGGTATACCGGTTTAATTGAAATTAGATTTGTCTCACTAATAATTTATTTTGTAATTAATATTTCTATAAAATAAATTGATAGATAATTAAAATAAAAATTTAAAATTATACAGAATAAAAATTAAAATGAGATTTATGATTTAATATTAATGTATACCAGTTTAATGATTTAATTATTTAGTGGTTTTGTCGTTAGGAGTTTAGTGATTTATGTTTTTAGGATTTTAGTGGTTTATAGGTTTTATTTAAAAAAATAAAATAACATATAAAAATTCTATAATTCGTTATCATTTTGATAGGTTATAACATTTGAAAATATAATAATATTTAAAATTTTTTGAAATTTTAAAACAATATTTTGTTATTATAATATTAATACTTATATATTATATAAATTTAATTAAATAATTTTATTGATAGATATTATAATAATGATCAAAAATTAAATTTATAAACTATTAATATTAAGATAGATATTAATTAAAAAATATTTACAAAACCCAAATTGATTCAAAAATAAAGTAACTTATATTACTTGATAATAATTTTTATTTTTAAAATTTATACTTCTTTTATTAGCGTATATTTTATTAGCTAAATAATATATTATTTAAATTATATTTGTCCCACTCATAATTTATTTTGTAATAAATATTTTTAAATAAATACACTAATAAATAATTAAAATGAATATTTAAAAATATAATAAATAGCAATAAAAATTAGATTTATTAATTATTAAGTAGTATTTAGCAGTTTAATGGTTTATGTATTTAGACATTACGAGGTTTAAGAGTTTACTAATTTTGCTTTATATGCATTTAGTTGGGCTGCTCACGATACTCAGAGATTAGCAACCTGACCTAAAGTCTTGTCCTAAAAGAATCGAGACTGAGAAAATCCGTTGACTTTGACTTTTCTCGTCCCGTTCTATAACCTATTAGGTCCAGCCCTTGTCCGTCACACTTCTGGTTGCCTCCACCGTGTCTCAGATGCCACCAGCCTTTTGGTTTGTTTTTCTGACGACAATTGAGTGATTAATTATTATTAGTATGTGTCTCAGTCAGTTTTGTTGAGTATTGGTTGTGGTGTTGTGGTTGGGCTGAAGTGTTACAGTCAGTTTTGTAGAGCTTGCTTGTTTGAAATATTTATATGTATTTATGCTTAACATATCATATTAATTAATGGCAATGCAGATGGCACAATCCAGCGGTAAATGAAAAATATAATAAATTGAAGATATTATTTATGATCAAAGTACTGGTAAATCCAATCATCATCCTTTCACGATCCCTCCTATTGTTATGGCAGGTTCTTCAATTCCAATTGTAAAAGAAAGTCAAGGTACATCTGAATCACAAGCTCATAAAAAGTATATGTCTGCTCTTTAGGAATCTTATGAGATATTATTTGATTCAGAGGGAAATGAAACTAGTAGGGCAGCTTGTATATGGTGTAGGAAAGATTACTTGGAAAAAGGTGATCAAGGTACTTCGAGTTTATGGAAATACTTGAGAAATTATTGTATGATATTTCTACACAAAAAAGAATTAATAAAAGCTCACAAAGGTAAAGACAAGTCACAATTTTTGTTGAGTTTCACTAAAGGTACTAGTTCAGAGGATAACAAATTAACTTGTTGGCAATTTGATCAACAACTAGTTAGGGAGGCTTTGGTGAAAATGATCATAAAAATGAATTGCCATTTTGTTTTTTGAGAGGGATGAGTTTAAGGAGTTTTTTGAAGTTAGTGTGCCTCAATTTAAAATTTCATCTAGGCACCCCACACTAAGGGATTGTTTTTCTTTCTTTGTGAAGGAAAAGAAAAAATTATTTGATAGCATATTATATCATTGTTGTAGAGTTTCATTGACTACCGACACTTGGACTAGCATTCAAAATTTGTTTTATATATGTTTGACTATTCATTTCATTGATTCTCAATGGAATATGCATAAAAGACTTTTGAACTTTTGTGTAATTAAAAGTCATTCTGGAGTTAATATTAGAAACGCTATTGAGTTTTGCATGAATGAATGGGGTTTGAGAAAGTTGATGTTCATTACTGTTGACAATGGATCAAATAATTTTGGTGCTGTTGAACAATTGAAAAAAAGGCTTGTGAAGAAAAGTGTTCTACCTTTGATAGGCGAGCATTTTTATATGAGATATTGTGCTCATATCCTAAACTTAATTGTCATAGATGGCATTGTAGTAGTTGAGGGTGCTATTCAAAAAATTAGAGGTGTTGTAAAATATGTGAGGAGCCGTCCTAAAAGATTAGATATGTTTAAGTTATGTGTTGAATAAGCAAACTTGACATATGAATATTCATTGCAATTAGATTGTCCTACAAGATGGAATTCAACTTATTTGATGCTACAAACTAATATAAAATATCAAAAATAATTTGATAATTTGGAAGACAAAGACAAGGTTTCTGAAGGAGTTTGGTTCAAATGTCCCAACTGAGAGAGACAGAACAGATGCCAAAATTTTGGCTCGTTTCTTGAAAACTTTTTATGAGATAATTTGTAAATTTTCTGGCTCATAATATTCTACCTCTAGTGTTTATTTTTCTGAGATTATTCGAATTTTGAAAAAAACTTAGCTTTGTGAAAATAGTAGAGATACAATGGTGTCTAAAATTAGAGGTGTCAAACGGGCTGGGCCGCGCCATTTTTTTGAGCATGCATGCCTTCGTGACGGGCTAGGCACGCCATGGTTAATGTGCCGTGCCGTGCCGAGCCGGGCCCGCACGGGCCCTGCGTGGCAGTACGGGCCAGAAAATTTTTTTTTTAATTTTTTTCATTTTATATTATTTTATTTATATAAATTATTAAAAAATATATAAAATTTTAGATAATGTATAAATTTATATATTTATAATATGAAAAATGTTAAAATTTATTAAAATAACAAAGTTTAAATTTTTTTTTAATGTAATATAAAATTGGTTTAAAATTTATTATATTTATATAATAAAGTTATAAATTTTTAAATGAAAAATTAAAACAAAAAATTAAATAAATCAATACATTTTGTTAATAAAAATAAAAATTAATAAAAAACATAAGAAACACAAATGAAAAATGACCAATCATCCATTTGAAACCGAATGTCCGGACCAAACAAATTATAGTTTCAACACACAACGTACAAACAAAGCGTATAATCAATAAAAAAACATCGAAATCAAAAAATACTAGAGCATCATCAAATGTCAATCGGCATATCATGAGCATCATCAGCCGCAACATCAAGATCAGTATCATATAGATCATCATCAGCAATCAACTCCTCCGCCATTGTAGTGAATGCGGCTGTAGTCCCTGTCCCACTCACAGCTCCAGCATGATCATGGATGCTAAACCTTGAATCATCCCAATCCTTCAAACAAGCCAAGGCCTCAACAATATCTGGACGTAATCTCGATCTCCTATCCGAAATCACGTTCACTGTAACAGAAAAAGCAGACTCCGATGCTACGCTCGATACCGGAGGAGTCAGTAGATTTTGTGCCATCCTAGATAGCACGGGAAAGGTGGACTCATGTGATTTCCACCACTGTAATAAATTAAGATTCTTAGTATCAGAATGTGATAGGATTGAGCAGTAATCGGTATCTAAGTACCGAGAAAGCTCGCTCCTATGTGATGGTGCACCCTATGTTTCCCCCTCGCTAGCTGAATAGAAAAATCATCATCTCCAAATACGGTATCAATGTCCGTAATCACAGTCTCACTACCACCACCACCATACCTAGTATCGTAGTATGTGAACAGGTCAGTCAACTTCTCATGAATGAACCCTTCAGGTGCCTCTTCTAGGTTCATGCACGAGGAAATGTAAGTCAGGGTGTTTTCTACCCCTTCCACCTTAACCCTAGGGTCCATGCTTGCGGCGAGGCAATAAAGAGATGGAACGATTGACCAGTACTTCAAGTACTTGGTTTTCATCTCTGCAACCATATGGCTAAGTGTCGGGTCAGCTGATACTTCCTAAACATGCAACTAATATTGCATATGCACCAGAATGCAATGCAAGTAGTGGGCATATAAACCGACAAACACATGTTCGTAGTGTCATAAAAAATCTTCAAGAATTTTATAAATGAAATTTCTGAAGCCCAGTCAGTGTCGTCAATAATTAGTTTGTCACTCCTAGTATTGACGTAGTTGGATATGACGTATTCGTATCCAACACATGATTCTAACATCATGTACGTGTAATTCCAACGATGGCTCACATCCGATTGGAATTTCTTCTTCTTAAGATTCACAGACAAACAGAGACTACCAAACTATTGTTGTCTGCGATGAGTGTATATATATTTTAGTGCATTACGTATATTATTCAATGCGGGGGAACACACCTTCATACCCGCTTGAACAATCAGGTTAATCACGTGACACATACATCTGACATGAAAGATCTCTCCTAATGGTGCATCTCTAATATTCCTAACAAACATGTTTATCGCTACTTCATTATTAGATGCGTTATAGAAGGTGACACTAAAAATTTTATTTTGAATTTTATATTCCTTAAAGATTTTCATCATACACTCAAAAATGGTCGGGCCATCATGAGGATGAAAAATCTCAGAGAATCCTAAAATTTTTTTATTGATTGTCCAGTTTGAATCTACATAGTGGCTGGTGAGACATGCATAAGAAGATTCATCGTGACTTGTCCAGATATCGGACATTACGGACACCACTCCACTATATGCCATAAATTCATTAATTATTTTTTGTTTTTCTAACTTATATATCTTTAGTATGTCATTCCTAGTTATGGACCTAGGAATCCTATGATAAGCTGGCTGAAAATATGTATGCATGATGCGCACTACCCTTGGATCTTCCGAAAATCTGATCGGAAGACCCATCAATGTGATAAGTCTAGCCGTGCCGTCCATACCCAACTCGCTGGACTATATGAAGGGAGTAAACTTTGAGACTGCACTCGATCCAGTCTCAAAAAATGCAGTGCCAAGTTGGGTTTGCCTAGGATCTAATGGTCCATGTTTTTTGGTGCATAATTCGGCATGACTCTTAAGGTGCCCAATCCTAAATGAACTCTTACATGTTAAAAGTCCCATACAATATTTGCACTATGTCATTTCTTGTTCCTCACCCCTAACATTTTTTTTTGTTTTATTATATTAAAAAGAGTCCAAAAATACTTAATTCCTCCTAGTTTTTTGTTTTTTAATAGTTTGGGATGAGACGACTAGAGAAACCAAAGTTTAAACAGCCTTAAACCTCTGTGTAATATTTTTATTTTCTAAATATAAATATGTTTCAATTGTATTTATCATTTTTTAGGATTTTTGTTTTTAAGAATAGTTTAATAGAGACTAGAAGACTGATTTTAATTATTTCTAATTTTGGTATAGAGAGAGAAACTAGAGAGAGAGAGAGAGAGAGAGAGAGAAAGTTAAAAAAACATAAAATAAATTACCCGGTAAAAGCAGTGAGGTCGGTCATGTGCACGGTGCACCTTAGTCAAGCTCTAATGTTCAACACTAAAGTTGAGATTCCCGAAAATCCAAGCCGAATGCCGAAATCTCGAGTCCTGAGAGAGCGAAGCAAGATTTTTGAGAGAGAAATAGAATGATTTGAGAGAATTTATTTTTATGAAAAACATAAATGTTAAAGAGAGGGAGTGAAATTTATAGATTAAAGAAAATTTTTTTTAAAAAAATTTTTTTTTTAATTTTTTTGAATTTTTTAGGGGGTAGAATAATGAGGGCCGTTGGATTCTGCTTTCTAGCCATTGGAGGCGAGATCCAACGGTGAAAATTTATTTTTTATTAATTTTTTTTTCGTTGGGGAGCGATCTTGGTCGGTTCGGGCCTCGTGGGAGTGGGACCACGGGTCGGGTCCAATTAGACCCGACTTGCGGTCTTTGTTGCGGGAGGGGCATGGGGTGATCGCGGGGTCCGGCTCGGGGGAAACCCGGCATGGGATGAACCTGTGTCGGTGGCCGTGCCATGGGTCGAACCGTGTTGGGTCAAGCACGGCAAGGCACGACAGGGCACGAATAGTGCCTTGCCCGGGCATGGCACGGGCCCGGGCACGGTATTTTATCACGTCGGGCCAGCCCGGGCACGGCCAAACCATGCCATGCCTAGTGCCGGGCTGGGCCGACGTGACCCAATTGATACCTCTATATGAAATGGGTATATAAATGAGGCATAAATTCAACAAATATTGGGGTTCTCTTCAGTCAACAAATATTATGCTTTTTGTTGCAGTAGTATTAGATCCTAGATATAAGCTCAAATATCTCAAGGATAAATACACTTAGCATTATGAAGAGGAATTGGCTAAAAATTTGGTGAAAAATGTTATAAATGCTTTAAATGAGATGATGGATGATTATAAAGATTTAAATGAAGATGAATCAAAAGAAGATGATTTCTCTTCTATTGTGTTGAAGAAAAATGATGATTTCTTTGATGGTAGTGATACTTATGTGGATGATTTTTTTTTTGAATTAGAGAAAGAACAAGAAGTTGCGGCTTTGGAAGAGTTGGATAGGTACTTGGAGGACAAACTTGAAAAAAATAGAATTGATTTTGTCTTCTAAACTGGTGGAAGGTAAATGAGGTTAGGTATCCTTCTTTGGCAAATGTAGCAAGGGATGTATTTGCTATCCAAGCATCTACTGTGGCCTACGAATCTATATTTAGCACTGGGGGAGAACTTTAGATAAATTTAGGAGTTGTTTAACACCTATTACAGCTGAAGTTCACATATGTCTACAAGATTGGTTGAGAAGCTCAAACAAACCTATTGAAATTGAAGAATTAGTTCAAGACCTTGATGATAATGAATCAGGTTAGTATACAAATCTTGTAAATTTTAATTTCACTTTTACTTATTTTATTCATTAAATTTAATAAAATAATGGTTCAATTACAATTTTCAGAGGGGTCACAAGATCCAAATATTTTTCCAACTATAGTTGGCCAACTAAATTTGGAATGGGTGTATTAAATTTTATAAGGTAATATTTTCTTTTTTTATTACTCTTTCATCTTAGAATTTATGTCTACATGATTAACACGGTTTCATCTCTGGTTGTCCTTCTATAGTGGAAGAAGAAAAGGGATGAGTTGTAGAAGAGATAACTAATTAGATTTGGATTTTCGTTGCTGTTCTGGGACATACGTTTGAAATGATTATTATCATGGTTGTTATTAGTTGTATTTTTTTGGTTATATTAAGCTGCCTAATTTTAGCAATTACTTAAGTAGTAATTGATGCTACCAATGTTTGTGGTCATCTTTAGCTATCCCTTAATATTTTAAGTAATTGTTTAAAAAATGTAATATTGCTATTATGGTTAACGTTCACTCGGCTTAACAAAGCCAACTTGTGAAAAAACAAAGAACCAAATTAAGCACACAACTCGGTCCCATTCTATTTAACATTTCTATCATTTTCTTCACATCTAAGCTTTTGAAAGGGTAATGGAACTCGTTTGTATATTCAGCCTATTTGATAAAACAAAATTGGCCCAATTTGAGTTTGAAAGATACGTAACTAAGGAATGATAAATAGTACAACAAAAGGTTTCTTCTTGAACTAACTTGGCCGGTTTGAAGAAAATAAATTGATAAAAAAATGTCCAAACTCCGTTCCATCCCATAATGGTTTTCTCCTACCCAAAATTCCCGATCTCCATCTCATCCCATCTCGATATTTTTAACCTATGGGACGGGTCTAGATCTTCAAAAAAAATCTACGAACTATGAGAAGGGACTGGAGATTTGCAATCCCCAAATTTGTCCCGTCCTATGAGCAACCCTAGCATTTAGTGGTTTATAGGTTTTATTTAAAAAATAAAATAAAAAAAATTTAATATAACCTTTGAAACTATACCAATTTTTAAATTTTTCTTTAAATGTGAATACTATATTTAGTTATGATAATCTTAATAATTATATATCATGTAAATTCAATATAAATAATTATATTGATATATATTATAATAATGATCATACAAAAGATTAATAAACAATTATTAATTAGATTATTATTGTTTAAAATATATTTACATAACCTAAAATGATTCAAAATCAAAGTGAAATATTTTACTAAATATTAATTTTAAATTTTTAAAATTTTGTATCCATTTATAAGCTTATATATTTTTTGATGAAAAATAAATTATTTAAATTATATGAGTCTAACTATTAATTAATTTTTTATTTTATATTTCTATAAAAATAAATTAATAAATAATTAAAATGTATATATAAAATTCTAATGAATACTAATAAAAATGAGATTTATGATTTATTATTTAGGGTATACCTATTTAATGGTTTAAGTTTATAATGGTTTTGGGGTTAATTAGTTTATTGATTTATATGCTTACACATTTAGGTTTTATTTATTGATTTATAGGTTTTATTTAATCAATGAAATAATAAAAAATTTATTTTTATGAATTTTCGTGATTTTCACAGGTTATGACCTTTGAAAATAAAATAATTTTTTAATAGTCCTAAAATATTAATGTGTTTTGTGGTTTAGGAGTTTAGTGATTTAATTGTTTAGACCTTTAGTGATTTATAGTTTTTATTTAAAGAATGAAAAAAGAAAAAATTTAATTTTTTGATTTTTTTTAATTCTTGAAGGTTATAACCTTTGAAAATATAAAAATTTTAAAATTTTTTTAAATTTGAATATAATATTTAGTTATAATAATCTTAATAATTATATATAATCTAAACTCAATATAAATAATTTTATTGATACATATTATAATAATGATCAATAAATAAATTAATAAACTAGTATTTATAAAAATGATATATATTAAAATATAATTGTAAAATCTAAAATGATTCATAATCAAAAAAAAATATTTTAATAAATAATAATTATTTATTTTTAAAAATTTGCCTTTTTTATTAGCATTTTTTTAATGAAAAATAAATTATTTAAACTATATATGTTGCACTAATAAATTATTTTATAAATAATATTTCTATAAAAATAAACTGATAAATAATTAAAATGAATATTTAAAATTATTATGAATACTAATAAAAATTAGATTTATGATTTATTATTTGGACTATACTAATTTAATGTTTTATGTATTTATGGGCTTCGGGGTTTAGGAGTTTAGTGATTTTAGAATTTAGTCATTTAGTGGTTTATAGGTTTTATATAAAAAATAAAATAAAAAAAAATTATTTTTGTTATTTTTTCTCATTTTTGATTCTTATAAACGTTGAAAATATAATAATTTATAATTTTTTTTGAAAAGCGAATATAATATAAAGTAATAATAATCATAATAATTATATATTATATATATTCAATATAAATAATTATATTGATATATATTATAATAATGATCATACAAAAGATTAATAAACAATTATTAATAAGATAAATATTGTTTAAAATATATTTTCAAAACCTAAAATGATTCAAAATCAAAGTGAAATATTTTATGAAATATTAATTTTAAATTTTTTAATTTTTGTATCAATTTATAAGCCTATATATTTTTTGATGAAAAATAAAATATTTAAATTATATTTGTCTCACTAATAATTTATTTTTTAATTTATATTTCTATAAAAATAAACTAATAAATAATTAAAATGTATATTTATAATTATAATGAATACTAATAATAATGTGATTTATGATTTATTATCTAGGGTATAACTATTTAATTGTTTAAGTTTATTGTGGTTTTGGGGTTAATGAGTTTATTGATTTATATGTTTACACATTTAGGTGTTTATAGGTTTTATTTTATCAAAGAAATAACAAAAAATTTATTTTTATGAATTTTCATGATTTTCAAAGGTTATAACCTTTGAAAATATAATAATTTTTTAATAGTTCTAAAATATGAATAGAATACTTAGTTATAATAATCATAATAAATATATTTGAGGTAAATTCAATATAAAAAATTTTATTAATATATATTATTTTGATGATCAAAAAAGAAATTAATAAACTATTATTAATAAGATAGATATTAATTAAAATATATTTGCAGAACCCAAAATAATTCAAAATCAAAGTAAATTTTAATACTAAAAAAAATTTAAATTTTGAAATTTTGGTTATTTATATAAGCTTATATTTTTTTTCATAAAAAATAATTTTTATTTAAATTATATATGTCTCGCTCATTAATTATTTTGTAATTAATATTTCTATAAAAATAAACTAAAAAATAATTAAAATGAATATCTAAACTTATAATGAATACAAATAAAAATTAGATTTATTATTTATTATTTAGGTTCAATAGGTTTAATGGTTTAAGTATTTAGGGGGTTTTGGGTTTTATGAGCCTAGAGATTTAAATGTTTAGTGATGTAGTGGTTTATAAGTTTTATTTAAATAATAAAATAAAAAAAAAATTATTTTTGTGATTTTTTATCATTTTTGAAGGTTATAACCTATGAAAATATAAAAATTTTTAAAATTTTTTCAAATGTAAATATAATATTTAGTTATAATAATCTTAATAATTAGAGACATTTAAATACAATATAAGTAATTTTATTGTTAGATATTATAAAATTTATCAAATAATAAATTAATAAACTATTCTTAATAAGATTGATAACAATTAAAATATAATTGCAAAACCTAAATATAATGATTCAAAATCATAGTAAATATATTACTAAATAATAATTCTTTGTTTTTAAATTTTTACTTCTTTTTATAAGCTTATATTTTTTTTTTCATTAAAATAAATTATTAAAATTATATTTATCTCTCATTATTTATTTTGTGATTGATATTTCTATAAAAAATAAACTAATAAATATTTAAAATGAATATTTAAAATTATAATAAATACAAATTAAAATGAGATTTATGATTTATTATATATTGTATACCTGTTTAATGGTTTGATTATTTAGTGGTTTATAGGTTTTATTTATATAATAAAATTTAAAATTCTATTTTTGATTTTTTCTTATTTTTAAAGGTTATAACCTTTTAAAATAAAATAATTTTTAAAATATTTTCAAATGTGAATACTATGTATAATTATATTAATCTTACTAATTATATATCATATAAATTCAATATAAATAATTTTAATGATAGATATTATAATAAAGATCAAAAATTAAATTAATAAACTATTATTAATAATATAAATATTCATAAAAATATATTTACATAACATAAAATGATTCAAAATCAAATCAAAATATATTACTAAATAATAATATTTTATTTTTAAAATTTGACATCTTTTTTTAAGCTTATATTTTTTTTATTAAAATAAATTATTTAAATAATATTTTCCACTCGAAATTTATCTTATAATTAATTTTTCTAAAAAATTGAACTATAAATAATTATAATGAATATTTAAAATTATAATAAATAGAAATAAAAATGAGATTTATTATTTATTAAGTAGTATATAGCTGTTAAAAGGTTGATGTATTTAGTGGTTTCGGGATTTATGAGCTTACTGATTTAAGTAAGTAAGCATTTAATGAGCTAAGGGTTTTTATTTAAAAAATGAAATATCAAAAAATATATTTTTATTATTTTTTTATCATTTTTTAAGGTTATAACCATTGAAAATTTAATAATTTTTAAATTTTTTTCAAAAGTGAATTAAATATTTAGTTATAATAATCAATATATTTATATATCATATAAATTCAATAAAAACTATTTTATTGAAAATATTCTAATAATGATCAAAAAATAAATTAATAATCTATTATTAATAAGATAGATATCAAATATAAAATAATTACAAAACCTAAAATGATATAGAAGAAAATCAAAATATATTAATATATAATAATTTTATGTTTTGAAATTTTTTTTTCTTTTAAAAAGTTTATCTATATTATTTTGATGAAAAATAAATTATATAAATTATATTTGTGTAACTCATAATTTATTTTGTAATTAATATTTATATAAAAATAAAAAAATAACTAATTAAATTTGAATATTTAAAATTAAAATGAAAAAAAATGAGATTTATTCTTAATTATTTAGGATATACCGGTTTAATTTAAATTAGATCTGTCTCACTAATAATTTATTTTGTAATTAATATTTCTTTAAAAATAAACTGATAAATAAGTATAATTAAAATTAAAATTATACTGAATAATTAAAATAATTTATTTTGTTGCTCTCTCAACTCTAGAATGATTACTAAAGCTCTAACCAAAATAATAGGAGCTTTTACTTTATCTCTATTTTGACTCATCATATTTGATGTTGAATCACTGGGCTATCAAAGGTAATTTGACTCGTGTACGCTAACAGACTAAACCAAAGTTGTACCCCTATGTGTGAAATTGTTAGTTGTTGATGATTCTATTTATATTGATTATTGTAATTTCTTCTAAAATATCTCTCATGCACACACTCAAAGCAATTTTTTTAAAACATATTTCACCTCTAAAAAAATAACCACCTTGTAGCCTATTAGAACAAACTAGCCCCAGGGTGGTTTTAGCAGGGCAAGAAGTATGGGCTCTCTTTCAATCAAGAATCAAAAAATTTATTTTATTGGCCTGCCTGAGCCCTTTTTATATATCCTCATGGATATGAAAAGTATCATTTCTTTCTTTTTATATTAAATGAATTATGATTACAAGCTCACAATACCCAAAATAGTGTAAATAAATCATATTCAAACATATAAAAGGTTTTAATCATTGCTCTAAATGTTAGTCTTGCATATTGACACTTGAGGTCACAAATCAATGGAAAAAGTCATTGTGATATTTCCAATCCTAAGAATTTTAGCGATAGAAATTTATAAGAGTAGTACTCAAGCTTTAACTATTTCTAGGGCGTGACTTTTGTTCTTGAGGAAAATCCAAAGTTACAATCATTCCTAGTGCAATGACTTTGCAATATAAAAATAAAATGCACAAGCTATGGACATATCCAATACTGTGACCCAGTATTATAGTGATTAAATATGTATTCAAGATCATTCTTAGTGCCTTAACAATAGGTTCAACAGCACAAGTTATGGCATATTCTCATCGATATGATTTTGTGTTCTAGAGACAAAATATACAATCATGGCCATTGCTAATGCTATAATAATCTAAAGCAAGAAAGAGACTAAATCCATAACTCACCCCTTGAGTAATGACTTTGTGTTACATACACAAAAAGATAAATCTGGGACATTCCTAAAAGTTGTGAATTTCAATTTAAATTTAACACTCAATCATTTGATTATAAAAGTGCAAAACATGAGATTTAGGATTTATGGTTTATGGGTTAGGGTTATAGTTTATGGTTTAATGTTTAGGATTTAAAGTTTAGGGTTCATGGTTTTTTTATTGGAAAATACACGCTTTATTTATCATTTAGGCACACAACTTACAAGAAACTAAAAAGCTGACTAATTTAGGCCAGCCCAGCAAATCCTATGCACCTTAATGATTCTATGCTTAAAATACATAAAAAAAAATAATGCGTAATAATTCCAAGCGTACGAATACAACTACAATCACCTGGTATTCTCGGACTTCAGAGTTGGCAAATAGTCATTATGTGCACTGTGTCCTTTACATTCGGATTTTTCCAACCCTTTTGGAGGAACCTGAATGATGCACCATATTAAAACTATGCAAATATAAGATTGTGCATGTTTTGACATGCAGCATCAAGCGTTTTCCTATGACATTGCTATGCAATGGCATACATGTAAACCTGAATACCCATAAATCCACAAGTCCATATCTACGGCACTTTGTCAATTCATTCTCACCTCTGAATTCCACATTCTTTTGCTCCAATGATTCTCAAAAGAGTATCTCTTGGGTTAGAATGCTTCCTCCTCGAGCTCCAAGAAGTGGTTGTATGTTGCACCGACAAAATATCAAAAAATATGCATGCATTGGTGTGCATGTGTGATGAGGTCCATCTAATACTCTAATTATCTATGCGTACAACCAAGCTAGAATACAAGTAAAATTATAAAATTTTATAAATATGGGTCTTCTGCTCCCGGGAGTGTAGCATCGCCTAATGTGTATGTACAAAATACATTAGTGGGCTCCACTTAGAGATACTCATGGGTGCAGTTGCCCTCATTGCATGCTATATAGAGAATAGAATAGATTGTGTGTGTGAGTATGTCATGATTCATCTCTACAAGTACATGGTGCATACAAAGTCCAAAATACAAATAAGACTACAAACATAAACTTCAAGTTTGAATCTTTTGCTCCCGTGTGGCTGGTCTGGACTCCATTGCTTACTGGCCCTGCTTGGTGATGTTTTGGATTTTGTCCGCTATCCAATTAATCATGGATTACACGCTACTCCTATTGGGTGATGGTTCGGTGGCCCTCTATTCTGCCAGATAAAGCTAGTGGGACCCACTCCGAGCTACTCCTGGGTTTTCTCCCGACCACTTTGCTCGGTCTCGTCAGTTGTCTGAATGTTATAATCACGGCTTTCTAACGGGGCCCTCTACAAGCTAGTGCCCCATACTTCTGGCTACTTCCAGGACTTGCTGGTTTGTGTGTACTGTGGTCCGTCGCTATGTTTGTGTGGTGCAGTAGTATCAGGGTTTAGGAGTTTAGTAATTTAAGTATTTAGGTATTTTGTGGTTTATAGGTTTTATTTAAATAATTAAATAACAAAAATAATTATTTTTATGATTTTTTCTCATTTTAAAGGTTATAACCATTGAAAATATTATAATTTTTAATTTTTTTTCAAATGTTAATACAATATTTAATTATAATAATCATACAAATTAAATATCATGTAAATTCTATATAAATAATTTTATTGATCGATATTATAATACTAATCATAAAATAGATTAATAAACTAATATTAATAAGATAGATGTTAATTAAAATATATTTGCAAAACATAAAACGATTCAAAATCAAAGTAAAATATATTACTAAATAATAATTTTTTAATTTTAAATTTTTGATTCATTTTATAAGCTTATAAATTTTTTTGATGAAGTTAAATTATTTAAATTATATTTGTCTCATTCATAATTTTATTTTGTAATTAATATTTCAATAAAAATAAACTAATAAATAATTAAAATGAATATTGAAATTATAATGAATACAAGTAAAAATGCTATTTATGATTAATTATTTAGGGTATACCGGTTTAATGGTTTAAGTATTTAGGTGTTAAGAAGTTTAGTGATTTAAGTGTTTAGCCATTTAGTAGTTTATATGTTATTTTTAAATAATGAAATAACAATAAAATTATTTTTCAAATTTTATATCAATTTTGAAGGTTATAACATTTATAAATATAATAATTTTTAAATTTTTTTCAAATGTGAATAAACTATTTAGTTATTATAAACTTAATAATGATATATCATGTAAATTAAAAATAAAAAGTTTATTGATAGATATTAATAAACTAAATATAAATATAAATATAATAATGATTAATAAATAAATTAATAAACTATTATTTATTGATAGATATTGATATATTATTTATAAATACTTAAACCTTTAAAGATGGTTTAAATGTTTAAGTAATATTGGTATTATATAAACAATATAATAAAAAAATTTATTTTTGAGATTCAATTTTTTTTTCAAAGATGATAACCTTTAAAAATATAATAATTTTTAAATTATTTTAAAATGTAAATATATTATTTAGTTATAATAATATTAATAATTATATATCATGTAAATTCAATATAAACAATTTTATTGATAAATATTCTAATATTGATCAAAAAATAAATTAATAATCTATTATCAATAAGATAGATATCAATTAAAATATAATTACAAAACCTAAAATGATTCAGAAGCAAAGCAAAATATATTACTATATAATAATTTCTTGTTTTAAAAAATTTTTTTCTTTTATAAAGTTTATCTATAATTTTTTGATGAAAAATAATTTATATAAATTATTTTTGTCTAGCTCAATTTATTTTGTAATTAATTTTTTTTAATAAATAAACAAATAAAAAATTAAAATGAATATTTAAAATTATAAAGAAAAAAAATGTGATTTATTATTTATTATTTATTATTTAGGGATACTGTTTTAATATAAAATAGATATGTCTCACTAATAATTTTTTTTGTAATTAATATTTCTATAAAAATAAACTGTTAAATAATTAAAATAAAAATTTAAAATTATACTGTATAAAAATTAAAATGAGATTTATAATTTATTATTAATCTATACTAGTTTAATGGAATAAGTATTTAGAGGTTTTGATGTTTAGGAGTTTAGCAATTTATGTTTTTAGGCTTTTAGTGGTTTATAAGTTTTATTTAAAAAATAAAATAATAAAAAAAAATTTTATAATTTGTTATCATTTTACTTGTTATAACCTTTGAACATATACTAATATTTAAAATTTTTTGAAATGTGAATACAATATTTAGTAATAATAATTTTAATAATTATATATCATATAAATTCAATATAAACAATTTTATTGATAGATATTATAATAATGATCAAAAATTAATATAATAAACTATTAATAATTAGATAGGTATTAATTAAAAAATATTTACAAAACCCAAATTGATTCAAAATTAAAGTAAAATATATTACTGGATAATAATTTTTAATTTTTAAAATTTTACTTCTTTTTTAAGCGTATATTTTTTTTTGATTAAAAAATAAATTATTTAAATTATATTTTTCACACTCATAATTTATTTTGTAATAAAAATTTACATAAAAATAAACTAATAATTAATTAAAATGATTATTTGAAATTATAATAAATTGAAATAAAAATTAGATTTCTTAATTATTAAGTAGCATATAGCAGTTTAATGGTTTATGTATTTAGGCATTACGGGCTTTTAGAGTTTACTGATTTAACTGTGTATGCATTTAGTGGGTTATAGGTTTTATTTAAAAATTAAAATAACAAAATATTATTTTTATTATTTTTTTATATTTTCAAAGGTTATTACCTTTGAAAATATAATAATTTTAAAATTTTTTTCAAATGTGAATTTAATATTTAGTTATAATAATCATTATATTTATATATCATATATAATAAATATAAATAATATTATTGATAAATATTCTGATAATGATCAAAAAATAATTTAATAATCTATTATTAATAAGATAGATATCAATTAAAATATTATTACAAAACCTATAATGATTTATATGCAAAGCAAATTATATTACTATATAATTATTTTTTGTTTTTTATTTTTTTTAATAAGTTTATCTATATTTTTTTGATTAAAAATAATTTACATAAATTATATTTGTCTAACTCATAATTTATTTTTTAATTAATATTTATATAAAAATAAACAAATAAATAATTAAAATGAATATTTAAAATTATAATGAAAAAAAAGAGATATATTCTTTATTATTTAGGGTATACCAGTTTAATTTAAATTATATCTATCTCACTAATAATTTATTTTGTAATTAATATTTCAAAAAAAATAAACTGATAAATAATTAAAGTAAAAATTTAAAATTATACTGAATAAAAATTAAAATGAGATTTATTAATTATTATTAATGTATACCTGTTTAATATTTTAAGTATTTAGAGTTTTGTCATTTAGGACTTTAGTGATTTATGTTTTTAGGCATTTAGTGGTTTATAGTTTTTATTAAAATAATGAAATAACAAAAAAATAATTTTTGATATTTTTTAACATTTTCAAAGGTTATAACCTTGACAATATAATAATTTAAAATATTTTAAAATGTGAATACAATATTTAGTAATAATAATCATTATAATTATATATAATATAAACTAAATATAAACAATTTTATTCATAGATATGATATCGATTATCACAAAATAAATTAATATGCTATTATTATTATAATGGATATAAATTAAAATATAATTGCAAAACCGAAAATTATTCAAAATCCAAGTAAAATTTATTACTAAATAATAATTTTTGTTTTTTAGTTTTTGCTTCTTTTTATAAGTTAAATATTTTTTTAATGAAAAAAAAATTATTTAAATTATATTTGTATCACTCATAATTTATTTTGTAATTAATATTTCAATATATTATTTAAATTATATTTAAGGTTTATGAGTTTTAATGTTTAAGTATTTAGGGGCTTAGGGGTTTAGGTGTTTAGATATTTATGTGTTTAGGCATTTAATGGTTTATAAGTTTTATTTAAAAAATGATATAAAAAAAATTTATTTTTGTTATTTTTTATCATTTTTGAAGGTTAACCTTTGAAAATATAACAATTTTTAAATTTTTTTTATATGTGAATACTATATTTAGTTATGATAATCTTAATAATAATTTTTGATATTGATTTAGCGATTTATGTTTTTAGGCATTTAGTGCTTTATAGGTATTGTTTAAACAATAAAATAACAAAAAATTATTTTTGATATTTTTTCACATTTTCAAAGGTTATAACCTTTGACAATATAATAATTTTAAATTTTTTTAAAATTGTGAATACAATATTTAGTAATAATAATCATTATAATTATATATAATATAAACTAAATATAAACAATTTTATTCATAGATATGATATCGATTATCACAAAATAAATTAATATGCTATTATTATTATGATGTTAATAAATTAAAATATAATTGCAAAACCTAAAATTATTCAAAATCCAAGTAAAATTTATTACTAAAAAATAATTTTGTTTTTAGTTTTTGCTTCTTTTTATAAACTTATATTTTTTTTAATTAAAAATAAATTATTAAATTATATTTGTATCACTCATAATTTATATTGTAATTTAATA